>VXBB01001395.1:394792-567008 GCA_013399915.1 Illadopsis cleaveri
ATTTTTTTTTTTTTTTTTTTTTTTTTTTTTTTTTTAATTTGAGACCTGCTGGGATATTGGCACTTCAGAGTGTTATCTCCTAAAAGCTTTGCTTTCCCACATGAGTCATTTGAAAGGCAGACTTTATACTGCTACTTGGTCTCCTTTTATGTGGTTAGTATTTGTGGGGGTTTAGACATTGTATGTGCACAAAAATGACACTCCTGAAGGGACAAAAAATGCTCTACAGGTTCAAAAGTGTGAATGTGCATGGATAACTGAAATCCTACTTCAGGCTTGACTTTTTACATTGTAGACAGATATTCCGGGTTTCTTTCAAAGGAAAACTTAATCTCCACTTGGTAAACCTGCACATAACCTAGGTTTTATCTCTGTCTCATGTTAGATATATGTGTAGTACTTAACAGAGGTTGAAGTAGTGCATGAGATCATCTAAACTGACTTGAGTTTTACATACAGGGGATGGAAACTGGCAGTTAAGCTAAATGTTGGAAGATAAAGACATTATTTCTCCCACTAAGGAGACATAGTCGTCAAGACTGTCAAATTCATTTGTGTGTCAATTACAGTTTCAGAGGTGAAAAGTCAGGCTGCTTTTCAAGACAAGTTTTTTTTAATTAGAGTAATGAATGTTTGATTAATATTCCATTAGTAATATATGATAATTACACCCTGATGGGCTGTCACTTTAAGTATGTACGGGGTAAGATCACAGATGCGTTTTTATGTTGTTATGCCTTTGTCAGCTTTAGTTCCCATCAACAGTCAGCTTTATGCAGATGCTCGCTGAAATATTTCAAAAATACATTTTGTTTGTAAGCCTGTTAAATGATGCTACACTTCTGCTTTGTGGGTCATTGCCTATCTCTTGCTTTGTTTAACATTTCATCAGAGTTCTACACTTTGACATTCACTAGACTGAGCTTGAAGAGAGAAACTTTGCTATTCAGGAAATGTGATGTGTGAGGAAAATCCTGATTACTGGCTGTGAATAAATTCAAATCAGGAAAAAACAGCAACTTCATAAAAGTTGCTGGCGGCAAATCTTTGGAATTCTGGAGGTTCAAAAAATTTTCCCTACAGGGAAAGGTTTTGTAGAGATGCATACAATTAAATCTCAGAATTCCTGAAGTAATGCCATGTATCTCCCTAAGGGTGACAGTGGCATTCAGCGGAGCTCTGAGGGATGGGATTTTATAATGCTTTCCAGTGAACCTAATGGTCTTCACCTTTTGAAGCAGCTCTGGCACTCATTGCTGACTGTGGGCATCCTGGTGTTTGAGGCATATTAAGAGGGAATGGGGGGAAAAAGGACTGGATGTGGTGCTACAAATTGCATTGCAGAATGCTGGAGCAGAAGACGGGCTGTCTGGATGCACGTCTGACTGAACTTTCCTTTTTTTCTCTCCTTGCCTTGTTTTCCATTCAGGCTAGATCAGAAGACTGTTTTCTTTATATTGCAACCTTTACATTTGGCTGAAAACATGTGTTACAGAGCAAGAATGAAGCTTTCTTTCACAGTTGAAGAAAAGAAACCTAATTCATGCTGGCATACATATTTATATGGGCCATGTGTTAATGACCCAGGGTTGCAAATGAACAGATACGTTCTCCAGTTATGTGTGTGCATGATGTAGTGTATATAGGAACAATTGCAGTATTTGAATATTTCATTCATTTTGCACTGAATTTAGTTTTTTTCCAACACTTTTAATCTTGGAAGACTTTTGTCATATTAAATAATGGATTTTTTTAAACTTAAAAGAAATTCTTTCTTTTTTCTTTTTTTTTTTTTTAATAGTGTCATGTAGGATACAAGATCCGAAGAAGTTAAGAACTATAGTGCAATGTGGTCTGACTCTTGGAATAGCGCAGGAATGAGTTACTGTAGAGGACTGTTGCCCTTTCTGTGTCCAGCTGCAAATCTGTGAGAAGAGCTTTGCAATTAGCTTTTGTAAATACTAGCTGACAGCAGAGGAGGGTTTGAGACTTTGGTTTCCTGGGCTCCACTCCAAGTTCTGGAATGAAATACACTTCAGTGGCTGCATATCTTCCTGCCCCTGTCTCATCTGTCTCCCCTAGCCTGACTGCTTTGTCTCCTCATCTTGACTCATGTTTGTTCTGTGTGCACCATGCTTCTTACTGCCTTTTTTTCTGCTTTATGGCAAATGCTACCTCTGTCATGCTTTCCATAAAGCATGGATGGAGGCTAGAAGGCACTAGAAACAGTACGTTTTAATCTCATTTGTAGCGTTCATGCAGTTGTGCCCCACTGAACAGGAATAGGCAATGACAAAGTCTCTTGTTCACCTGCAGATTCAGCTGTGTTTGGTGCATGTTGCAGGCAGACCATGTTCTGTGGGACTGGGGTACAAAGAGTTGATTTATTTCAACTCCTGTTATCCTCTTGTTGGGTGAGATGAAACAGCAAATTTCTAAGGCAACCTTTTTGTAAGTTTTATTGCTTTCAAGCCAGAATAACCCCGTTGCCCTATTTTTAAAAATAGGAGCAGTAGCTTTTCAGTGAGACATTTTTAAGAATTTAACTTCAACAAAACTTTTTTTTTAAAACTGATATGCTCAGATGTATCTCAACTGCCCTTCTAAAAAAAGTTTAACAACTCTGAACAACTCAGGCATTTTCAGTTCATTTGTGACTCAGATTATTTCACATTTTTTTATTTGAACAAAATTAGTTAAAGGATTTAAATCTGAACTAAGATCAGTCTGTCTGTGTCAGTAGCTGGGACTGCAGAGATGCAGCCTATTGGCATTTAAGGTGGATTTCCTGTTCATAGGGGAGATTGTTTTATCAGGAACTTATTGGTCGGATATCATGGATGACTCAGGACTGTGCAGAGTCTCTCTGCCACTCATATGGAGCTGTTTTCAAGGACAATCTACAGAGTCTATAATTTAGCAGTGGATGGTGCTAACTACTCACAGGAAATTTGAATCCAGAGGTGGAGCTGAAAAGTGCTTTGATGGACATGGGAGCAGGAGAAACTTGGCCAGGGAGGGCAATTTTGAGTTGCTGTTAACAGGAGTTGCCAGGACTTTTCACAAAAAAACTTCTTATGGCAGCGAGCCAAGAAAATGAGATCCTAACGCAAAAGCAATTAATTAGGATTGTTTGGGGAAAAGATGACATAGCTGTTTGGAGGAAGGTGAGTGTGACCTTAGAAATCAACTGATGTGCTCAGTTCTATATCCCATTATGTATTCCCAACAACAGAGGAGATTTTGCTTTAGAGATGTACACTCCATGATATACCAGCAGAAAACTGCACAGCGTACTTCCACATTATTGGGAGTAAACTGGCCTTGTGACAGGAAGCACTTGTAATTCAAGAGAATGTTCAATGAATGGATTCCCTCTTTAAAAGAGAGAGGATAAATGTTACTAAATACTGCTCTTTCTTTGTGGAATTGTATTGGAGAAACTGCAACAGTGCCCAAAAGGATAAGGAATCAACTAAACTGCTTGCTGTGATGTATACTAGACTTGAATATGGTGAATACATTCATCATCAGCTGATACAGCCTCCGGTTTCTAGTTTTCTGATGCCAAATGATGATCTTTTTGTTTTAATTCCTGCTAAAACTCTAATGTTCTTAAAACAGTGCTGTCTTAAAGTTGTGCTCGTAGCTTCATCTCCTCATGTATTTCCTTATTTTTGTAGTTTAAAATGTCTTTTTTAATATTGAATTAATTTTGGTGGTTTTGTTGTAGTAAATATGTACCTGAAATCTGCTTGAAATAGTTTTAAAGAATTTAAAGTTCTTCTTTAGTCATTGTTAGCAGTTGAACAGAAGCATTTTAACATACAACATTAACTTGATTTGATCAGATCTATGCTCCTTAGTGCATTAAAATCAAATGTAATCTAACATCAGCCTCTTTATAGAGGATGAGTAATGAGATTGTTTGTTTTCACCCAAACAGAATGTAATTTTTTTATTATTATTTTAGCTTTTATTTTCCATTGGTATTCTTTGCACAAAAATTATGTATGTTGCTCACATCTGTGAGGCCTCTTGGTAGAGGGTACAGTTTATTCAATTGTTAATATTAAACCCACTTTTCTTTCCCATCTACACCATATAAATGTTACTCCTCTTCAGTATCACCATATTTCTCAAATCATATTCACAACTAAAATACTCTCGTAATGGTGTCACCAAACACTGTGTGTTTCAGTGTCTTGAGATAATACTAGTACTCTCTGTAAAATAATATTCCCCATGTTCTCGTTGAAAAACTCTGGAACCTTGTATGTGGTGTGTGGGAAACTGTGCTTAGGGATATTTTTAATGCTTACCCTTTATTCTGCATTAGTACTGCATCATAGAAGCAATAGCTTGAGGAAGAATACTCCTTCTCAGCTGACAATTCAGGAGGTGTTGCTGTCCCTCAGAGAAAAGATTTAATTATGTCTTTTTCTTTAGGCATTACTCGGATTTGTGTGTTCTGTGGTGCAGGAGAGGATATGAGTCTTTTTCTCCTGTGGCAGACAACCCATTAAATGTACCTAATACAACTGAAATTGCTGTTCCAAAGAAGAACCAGTTCTTGTCCAGCTAATTACAGCTTTTTGATGTGTCATTTATTTGAGTGTTTTACCGCAGCCTCTTGTTTCCGACAGAGCTCAGAGGCTGCCTGTTTCATTAACTGTGGGTGTGGCACATTGCAACAGAGGAAGTCAGCATGGCTTGTTTTCCTTGATGTTACAATGCTACCTTTTTAATCTCATATTTTAACAGTATTATTTGGTTATAAACTGATTTTATAGAGGATTAAGCTACACTCTTGCTGATAATAAATGGATTTTTAGCTTCAGCAATTAATATAAATTTAATGTAATTTGACAGATCCTAACATGGGTTTCAAACAGACCCAAATCAAGTACCTTGGTGATCATTTTGGTGGTTCCTTTGTGGCATTGAAACTATTGTTCTTTCATAATCACATCTTGTTAAGGACCATAAATAAGTTAATGGTTCATTTTACATCAAAATAAACTTTGAATATTTAAAACTCCTGTGTCTTTCATATGGTTACAAAAGACTTTTGCAAAAATATTGGGTGAAAATTCCTGCATGTTAAGCAACTGCATGGAAATTATGACCTATTTTCAAATCCTTTTTAGGCAAATGATAAGATGGAAAAAGTGCATTTGGAACTAGTGTAGGAAAATGGTTTATTACAGTAACTGTGTAATGATAAGGCTCAAGGAAAAACTGATATATATGGAAGCAAGAGATTTGTTGAAATTCAAAGGATTCCAACTTGTCTTCCATTTGAAGTGCTTATGTCTCGCAATTGTTCCTGTAGACCTTTTTACAAGAATGCTTCAAGAAGGATGATGACTTGGGGTTTATATCTACTGCATTGAGAATCAAATCAAGGAAAAACTGGGTTTTTTTCCTACAAATGCATGTTATCAAATATTTGACAATACTGTTGTTATATAAAGCATTTGACTGTTGGAAACCATTTTTGTGTTGTTGATGTGTTTTGTATCCGGTTACTTTTTAGACTTGGTAACGTGGAATTGTGTTGGAAGCTGTGACCTGGGTTTAAACCCACCAGAATAATGTCTCTTTTATTGTGACCCACGGTGGCCAGAGGGTGCTGCACTGGGACTATTGGGTTTGGTAGTCAGAAGCTCATTAGTTCTCTCCTTTCTCTCACTTTGAGTATGAAGATTTAAGTTTCCTACACTCCTGAGGCATACTCCTGAAAGGTCGTCTTCTCAGAGCTAGCAAGAGAAGTTTGGTTTATCTTGTGAATTAGTGGATGAAATGTCAGGATGGGAGCTGGTCTCAGATACACTGCACATTTGGGGAAGCAGCCTTGGGCTCAGACTGCATACAGACATACAAATAAGTCATGATTTTAAAATGAGGACAAGAGTATGCCACATATAATGCAAATGCAATAAATAAACTCCTTGCCTTTTTTCTGATTTTAGTGACCCTCTAAATTCAGTCCTTATTAGATCACCTGAAATTTTGTTATGAACTAAGTGAAGTATGCAAATTTTGTAACTTCAATTTATGCTGTGAATTTGCATACATATAAATAAAATTTACAAAACCCACATACAGATAGCCAAATGCTGTCTCAATATCTGCAGACCTCTGTTTAGATATTTTGGGATTATGTCGGATCACAAAACTAAATTGAGTTTTCATGCAACTCCATGTGTTTCTATGGTGGTGCTCAGAGCTAACTTAAGATTTTCATCTCCCTTCTATAATGAGAGGAGGCAAGAATGGAGGCCAAATTCTGCTTGCTTTGATATTTTGCACATTATCTGTACATTTTCTCTATTTGTGGTTATTGTTCATGTCATTGCAGTGCCACCTCCAAAGACTGATTGATATTGGTGACTTCTTGTAGAAAACCAGTTTTGCCCTTTAGTATCCCTACCCTCTGAAATTATAAGTGAGTAAAAATCCCTAAATTCAACAAATTAGGTTATAATTATGCATTTATGATCAGACAAAAGGCCAATCTATTTAATAATCAATATAGGTGATTGATTAATTAATGTCAGACTGTACTCCCTAAACCTTTTCCCTAAATTTCTTCTTGAATTATTTAGGCTAATATTTAGAATATATTTTATCTTTCTAAACATCTTGCTGACCACGACAAAATATATCGTACAGCTATTTTCACATGTATATGACACCTTTCAGGGTGGTTGTGTGCTCTCCATGGAGGCCAGTAAGACAGTGATCCCATTAATATTTTCTTCTCTCAGGTGTCCTACAAGTAAGAGGTAGAAGGAAAGTTGTGTATTTCTTTGATTAGTATAAAACTAGGTCATCAGTGATGTGTCCTTGCATGCTCAGATTTTGAGGTGTGAAACCAAATTTACATCCCTATATCACTTCAGTTAAGAGCCAGTCTCCTGTTACACAAAACAGCACAGAATTTCTGTCTCATTGGGGTTCTCAAAAATTATCCAAGTTCCCCTAAGGTTTTCCTGTTTTTCATGCTATTACATTTGTGTTGCTTATTGAATACCAGGTGATATCTCCTTTGAGGACCCATTTTTTGGGTAAATTCTCCATAAGGCAATAGCCTGCAATTCTCCATAAAGCAATAGTGCTCTTGTAAAGACTGTTAGCAGGTTGGCAAAGTTTGGCTTCCTCCCTCATGTAGCAGAATTTGGCTCAATATGGGTTTGTGCTACATAAACTACTCCCCAAATGTTTTTAAGAGCTGCTGTACCAGAAACCTCCACTCCCTTTTGGGTAATAACCACTTAGGACTTCATGCATTAAGGGACGTGTGTGTCAAAATGTATTGACCAGAGAAGTTTGAGTTGTCTGGAGAACAATCCACTTCAATATTTATTTAAAGCATAAGCAGACACTGTTGATCAGTAGAATACAGAGGTGAGACAGTGAATGTACAGTTCCCCCCACCATCACCTCTTGTGCCAAAAGTTTAATTTTCTGCAAGTCTGTCTCTGAATGGGTATTACAAACAAAAATTTTCATAAACTGTATTGCAGATTGAGCTCCCAGGGTACTCTGAATTTCTCATAGGAAGATTTGGGGATAGCTATTTTGATCTGTAACTGCCATGTTACTGGAAGTACTCATATGAATAGCTAGTAAATTTTACTTGAGGTTTTTCAATGAAGTCCCAAGATCTTAGTGAATCACCCAGGAACTTGGATTTAAATGTGTATATGTGATCAGACTGGATATAGCATGGGCTCAGGAAAACCTATTATTGTCCTCTGAGAAGCTAAACAAGATGAAGTCATGTGCAGGTCTGATCTCATTAGTTAACATTGTTCTGATCTCAATGTTGTTGACCTCTGAGGAGGCCTGAAAAAATAAAAGTGAATTGTTGTGTCAATTCACAAACCATGCTTATGGTAACATTTTACTTTCCTGGTAATATTCTTAGTTATTGTTATAAATGGAAAATGGTGCCTATTAAAGGAAATGGTTTAACAATTTGTAACATCAACACCTGGTGGCTGCAGTTGTAGAGAGAGCTACTTTGCAGCCGTGTAATAGGGCTTGCTTTGTTTTGGTTTTTAAGACAGCAAATACTTGTTTTGAAGAGGGAAATAGCCAGAATAGTATTCCAGGGTTAGCGTTTTCTTGAAGTGTGGTATTTCCTATTATCTTTTATACTCTTGATATATTAAGTAGTTTGTGACAGACCACAGTAACTTCACTGAAGGATTTAATCATGCATATCTATGAGTTTTTAAGAAATAAGCGTTGAGTTTAATGAATATATCGGTGATATAAGGGAAGTAAAGCAAGAAGAATGCAAATTTCCTTGCCTCAGTGAATTTTTTGTTTTGACATTTCTACCTACAAATGTATCTTAAAAGAACAAAAAATGAAAAGAAGTATGTATAAAGCATAACCTACTGTAACAGAATGTCCTTTTTTTTCCTGACTCCTCTTTTTTGCTTGTTTATTGCTCAACATCTTCTATTTGTTTTCTCTCTTTGTATAACTTCAATATACTAAAGGAGCTTATGTTTATGTTTTAAGTTAATGACCCTCTTTGAGGAAGGTACAGCTTTTGTGTTGGGGCTTTTTTCCCTTTCATTTGCTTGTTTTTCAGATCTGTTATATGATATTCCCTATATTTTGTGAATATTTTCTTAGAAAATTCGTTAACAAGTAGCAAAAGATAAATTATTCACCTTAAAGCTGTGTTGCTTTACCAATAATTTCTTTTGTACAGAAGGAAGGAATGATACAACAATTTATAAAGTGTATGGTCTCCACTTTGTCCCTCTGGCTAATTCTAAGTAAGAGATGTATTTACATCCAATTTCCATATACCAGTTTTACATGTATCATAATAGTAAAAATTAACATTTTATTCTGGTACCCTTAAAAATATTCGTAGTTTATGGATACACTGCTGCACTATATAAAACCTCTTCAAAGTCTTGGTTGGGTGTTTAGTTTGAAAGTACAAAGACATTTTGAGAAACAATGTAACATGGATAAATGGAGTTAGGAGGTCAAGTGTGCCCTTCTTATTTAATGTGAAGAAATACCTTAAAGGATGCTGGAGTGCATGTCTAATTTCTTTTTATTTTTAAAGTTCATATGACTCATACAGTCAGTAACTCATGTCAATACTGAACCAAAACACAAATTCTGCTAGATATTACATCTATAGTCTTTTGCAAGGCTAGATTTTCTTTTTGCCATGGAAATAATATAGAGTATCTTCATTAAATACTGGTAGCTCCTAAAATGATTAATTAGTCATGGCCATGGACTTGCAAGAAAGAGTAGAATAAGTAAAAGAAGCTGTTAGATAAAAACCTTTGGGGAGAAGCAATAAAAGAAACTGTTGGTTATGAAGAGAGACCTAGCTGGAAACTCCAGAGACAGAATTCAGTGTGGATTGAGATCTCTATAGCATTATGAGGAAAGATAAAACTTACTCACAGTGATTCAGAGGTGGAGAATGGGGAGCATATACTGTTATCAGTGTGATAGCCTTAAAGGCTTTGCTCTATAGTTGGCAAGTTGTCATTACTAGAAAAATAATTCTATTTTAAAATAAAGTTGTAAAAACCTCTTTTAATGGAGTGTTCACAAGTTCATTCATTTTAATTTAAATAGAAACATAAATGAAAGTGTATTAATATTATGTTTCAGATCTTCAGTTTCAAAGCCAGGATATTTAGAAGAACTGGGAAAAGCACATAGGGAGGTTGCTGAACAAATAAACTCAGGATTTTTTAAGAGGGAGGGGAACACCATTATCTTGATCGTGGAAGAAGCTGTCAGAGACTAGTGGCCAACAAAAAAACCCGGCAGGAGGTGTTTCCTCATTTAGCTGGACGAAATGGTCATTCTCCGGAAATTATTTAGATTTAGGGAGTCTGTTCCATTCCTTCTAGGCTAATCAAAAAAGAAATCCATTAAAAGATGGAATAGAAGCTGCTAAAAGCAGAAGGTTAGTATATGTATATAGTAGGAGATGTTTTTACAAACAATTTTTCAGACAAAGAAACGGAAAAAAAAAAAAGGAATGAGATATGCCAAGGGAAGATTAAACAGCAATTTCATTATAGGCATTTAGGTGTAGACTGAAAGGTGCATTAACCTTATTTCTTCTGTCGGTAAGGGTGATACAGCTGACTGTGAGAGCAAAGGTGAGGCATAACAAGGCAGAAAAATATGGCAGATATCAAGATGTGCTTAAATAAAGCACTTGTGGTACCACATGAGTACTTATGAAACATGAACAGCAAAGAACTGAGGTGGACAAGATACTGGGCAAGGGAGATACCACTGTGGTGAAAGGAGCAGAACTGGATAGGAGGAATTTGCATTCATCAAAGTTAGATCTTCAAACTTATTGTGGTTTAGTATTGCATTGTCAACCCTGGCATAAAGTGTAGGAGTATGCTAAGGAATGAGTCAATGTTTTGGAGAAATTTAGAGTTCAGAGGAGGACTAGATTTGCAGAAATGTGAAGAAGTTTAGCTGTACAGTGTGCAAGAGATCAGTGTGCAAGCGTGCTGGTGCTTGAGGTCTTATTTAGATTATCTCTGTTTATTTGGGAGTTCATTGCTTGCAAGAGAAATCTGGGTAACTAGCTGAGCTCAGAATGACTGTAAACCTCACAATAATGGTTCAAATGTATCCAAAGGCCACACTTGTAACACTGAACAGGACAGAGATTTCCTTAGATGCACACACGGTGTGTGCCTGGGAAGCAGCCCCTGTGCTGCTCTGCCTGCAGTGAAGGCTGGCCAGTGCCATGGCTCTGTGCCCCACATGCATCCAAGTCAGCTGTCCCAGAGCTCCCTGCTCTCACATCAGCAGCCCAGGAGGCACAGGGGGTTGAGGCTGGGCTGAGTCAGACTGACAAGTAGCTGCTGCTGCTGAAGGGAGGGGGATGCCCTAGGAGGAAGGTAGGGTTTATGCCTGAGTGGACAGGGATGAGGGAGATGTGTAGGCTCCAGTGACACCTGTGAAGGTGAACCTTCTGCCACCTCTTGTCTGACCTCAAGCCTATACTTTGTGTACTTGGTTCTTCCTTTTTTGCCAGGGAAATCTCTACATTCCTACCAATAGCTCTTCTCCCAGACATCACCAGACCCTGCAGCTTTCCTCTAGTCTTGGTTGTCATTATCATTGAAAATGCTCAGAGGGCTGGAGGAGGACAGGCTGAGAGAGTTGAGGTCGCTCAACCTGGAGAACAGAATGCTCTGGTGAGACCTTAGAGCAGTGTTCCAGTACTGGAAGTACTAGGGGCGTAAAAAATTTCACAGGGGGACTTTTTACAAGGGCATGTACTGACAGAGAATGGCTTCAAACTAAAAGGGGCTGGGTTTTTATTAGATATTAGGAAGAAATTCTTTACTATGAGAGTGGTGAGGCACTGGGGCAGGTTCCCTGGAGAAGCTGTGAGTTTAGCATCCCTGGAAGTCTTCAATGTCAGATTGGATGGGGCTTTGAGCAACGTGGTCTTGCGGGAGGTGTCCCTGTCCATAGCAGGAGGGTTGGAACTAGATGATCGCATTGAAGATCACTTCTAACCCAACCCATTCTATGATTCTATGATCTTCACTCTTCTGAAGACCTATGATTGCATCCAACCCTTCCGTTTGTGCTGATGGAATTTCCATGACCCCTGCCACTTCCTCATGGCTGTGAACATGGTGAGAATGCTTTGTTTGACATGGAAGGGGCAAAAGAATACATCACAATCTTTAGTGAAATTTCATCTGAATAACTGTGTAAATCTAATCACTCATTGGCAAAATAAGGTTCACATTTGACAAAAGGACAATTAAAAGAAAGAGAATATATTGTAGGGCTGTTCTTCTTAAGCCTGGAAAGTCACAAAATGGCTCTCTATATCTGTGCAAGGAACTGAACTGAAAGCCAGGGGGGGAACAACTCTTTGAGTCAAAGGACAGTGGTGGTATATACACAAGATGACCCACACATGGATAGTTACGGACTGCAAAACAAAAAAAAAATATTGCTTCCAATTAAATGAGGTTTTAGAGCAACAATCCAAGATTGGTTTTCAGATTGAATTTGCTAAGTTTATCTAAGAGCTTTTATGATGTGGTTATGTGGATAGCAAGGGAGAAATACTTGTGAACCTAGAGGCCTCTTCCAATCTAATTGAGGAAGACTTCTTATAATACAGGAGACATTAATGATTTTGCAAAGTTAGTTCTCAGTCTCAAGGGCTTTCTTAAGAGTGAAATTTATGTCCTTTTTTGTACAATCAAACTTCTTCTGAACTGTCATGTGGTTTCCTAGGTTTTTCTTTACTTTCTGAATTACCATTTTGTGGTTTTTGAGAATACACTCACATATCACTGTTTAAAATAAGAAAATTGATCTTCTAGCTCTCTGTGATAAAGTGTTTTATGAAAGATTAACATGCTTGAATTGCTGTAATGGGCAGAAAAGAAGAAAGGTAATGCTTCAGAGGAGGCAGAATGGACTAAGGGAGGGAATAATAACAGAAAGATCCGTGTGAGAGAGATATCTCTGTTTATGTAAACCAAGCTTCTGAATATTATGAGTTACCTGTAGATACCATACTTTGGTGATAAAAGTACACCGGCTTCATATATATCCTACCCTCAATTTTAGGATTAAACACGTGCTAAGCTTTTGTCTGCTTTGATCTCAGTTGGAGTCTTCCTTCTTCAGTGGAATCTGGTTTTGGGACTGTGATGTGAGAAACCATTTCGTTTTAAAGTATACTCAGGAGATCAATTTAAGCCAATTTAGTTCAGTGTCCATAGGTATAATGTTTCAAATCCCTGCATAAGGTTTATGCCCATAACATCTGCTTTTAGAGCCTGAATTCTATTATGTTTCTAAACTCACCAAGTTAGAAATGTTTTATGCAACGTTTTATCCCCGACTTACAGACTGTGAACTGCAATATCTGCAATGAAATACCAACAGTTTAACTTGGTTGTGCCAGTAGCTATTATTATAAGCTTAGTCTGTGTTTCTAAGTAACTAAACTATAATATTCGTACATTAAATGTATATTTTATAAGTAAATGTAGATAAAGTAGACTTTTAGGGGTGTATTAGCTTTAATTAACTAAGAAAAGGGTATTTTTCTTTTTGGTATTTGTAAATTAATTTATTATTGGATTCAATTAATCGAAACTGCTTATTGTTGATTATTTTGTATTTCTAAGGGACGAATATTGCAGTCTTTAGGGGAAACACTCATTCACTCCTTTTGGAGTTTTGCTTGGATGAATGCCATAAGATTTGCCCCTAAAAGCCATTGAATCTATACCTACACCAAGCTTTAACAAATATTTCTCTGTTGCAATAAGGAGCTGCCTCTCTACACCCTGAATGTATTCCTTTTGCAATCTACAGTGCTCGTCTATCAAAATATTTTTCCATTATGAACATTCTTTGCTATGTTTCATTTACTTTATTGTAATTCAGTTTTAATTTAACATTGAAATGCAACACAGGAACAAATTTCACTTAGTCCCAGTATTCTGGCTCTTAGAGTTGGTCATGCTAATGTGTAAGAACAACAGGGGAAGTTTATAGTGATGTTTTCTGCAATATAACTTCAAGCTTCTTGACTCAGGAAAACATCTGTGAGAAAGGCACCATATAACCAAAAAAGATTACATTAAAAGAATGAGCTTAAAACCTCTCCAGACTGTGTTCCTTCTTTATAAAACCTCTCCTGCTAAGGAGCTGCAATGTGGCATTGTATCATTGCACCTCTAGGTACAGATAGACTTTCTGTGCCATGCTGAGAGATGCCTCTTGAAAAACAATGCTTTTCTTCTTAGAGAGATAGGAGAGATCCAGCAAGAGTATATCCAAGTTCAGTCATGCTCCTACAGCTGACCATACCATCCCCTACTCCTCCAAGGGAGTAAGCCAGAGGTACTTTATCTCAGGCATTGCTGAATTCTTATTTTCTGCTAAGAAGCAGTTTTCACTTTTCTTAATAAGAAAGGCATTGTGTGTCGGGGCTTCAGAAGGACACACAATTTAGGATTGCTGGCATTTTGGTAGCTCTCTTTTCAGATAAGATCAGTCACCTGAAAATCTCGGGTGCTGCTTCTGTGAGACTAAACACCTGATGTAAATCTGTTAGTGTGAGCTTTCTTGCTCCTTGCTTCTGAGCAGTTTCATTTTTGTCATTGTCATCATCACTGCTTGCCTTACTTGAATCAAGATGCTGCTTGCCACCCCAAGGGTAAAGAATGGAAAAATCAGTGTTCTAGAAGAAGGAGCTGAGATATTTCAGGATGGAGATCTATTCTGAAAAGCTATCATTTCCTTCATTTGACAGTCCCAATGTGCTTTCTCTTGCCTCTCCATCCTCTGTGCCTCATATGTTTCTCTATGCATTTAAACTCCATGTTTTACTTAAAAGCTGCACACATCTTGCCTCTATAACATTGATCCTGATGGGAAAAATTGTTTTGCTGTCCTTCAAATCCCTAGTCATTGCACTTGTCACTTGTATTCCTTGATGAATAGATGTGTATGGCTCAGCTGTGTGGAACGTAATCTGCTTCTTTATGGGGTATAATCCAGTCTGCGAACTGAGCAGGCTTCTAAAAGAGAAGCAGATGAGATAACTGAATGTAATCAAACAAACAAAAAATAGAGATGCAACATGCAGTCCTATTTTACTTCTATTTCTTTTTCCAAACATTTAGAGAATAAACTATGTAATTCCTTCACGACAATATAATTTTCAGTAACTTACTGAAAAAATACAAATAAAATGTCAGTTCCCTTGGGAGCCATTAGCCTCGAGCAAATTCATGATGCAGTGGAAATACGAACATGCTGTGAAAGCTGGTACATGAAATGCGTCAAACTAAAACATACATTTTGAGATTCAGAATACATTCCAAAGAAGTATATGATTTGGGGGGCAACAGTGTTTTTAATTCATATTTATACATACTTTACTGTTATTTATGCTGTCATGCTCCTGTTCGTAACTTAATAATGGAATTTTTTTAGCATTGAAGAACTATAAAAAATCTTTAGTCATATCCATCTGGTACAGAGGTCCATGTCTGGCTATAGGGGACAGAGGTTACATATTACGTGTTTGGCTGACCCTGGCAATGGTGTTAAACATGAAGGCTATTCTTATAAATGTTAAGAGTCTCCAAGGGCCTGAAACATTCCTCATCTTTATATAGTTTTAGATATTCTTTCCAAAGCTATACCAACATGGCTTCTTTGAGAACTCAGTTTAACACATTTGATGGAACAGGGTTTGGACAGCTTGCCAGTATGACAGATATAAACAATCTCGGACATAAAGCTCATATCCAGAGTTCCTTTTGATTTGCAGATGTATTCTTACAGGGATTTTAACTGTATATAAACATATAAAATGGGCATGCATCCTATTAACATAGGATATAAAACTCCAATAGCTCCTGTGCTGTGAAGTTTAGAGGTTAGACAGATCTAATTTAACAGTACTGCTAGGGCTTTTAAAAGCAGTCCTGGAGATGGGAATTATGTCAGATTATATGGCTATGATATGGAGTCATAATATCGTCAGTTTATCTTGATGATCCAAGTTCTTAACTTTGTTACTTCAGAGTAGCATGCAGGGGGTTATATTTTAATGTCTGTTTGTTCCAGAAGAATCTGGCCCACACAGCATGTGTTCAGCAAGCTTGAAGTGTGATTTATACTTTTCTTGATCCACAGGAAGGAAAGCTATAGATCTCACTTAAATGTGAGTGTAAAAAATACTTTGGAGACCCTGTTTTGCTTAAGGTTTTTATGCCTTACTGAACATTTTTCCCACCCCTTGGGATTTCAAAGTAGACTTCTTGTGTGGTTAAAGTAGTTCCTGTCTTTTCTCATCTCGTTTTCACATCTGTTTTAGTTACCACTCTAATTTCAAGCACTGCTACTGAGGTGCAGATTTGCTTGACTTCCTTATAATAGCCTGTAAATGCAGTAGTCAGTACTGTAGCCTTCCATTTTAAGAGCCTCCCATTGATGAAGACACTGACAGTCTGATACTGCTGCTGTGTTTAGTGGCTGTGAGCTCCCTTGCTGCCTAAGTGCTCTTATTTGTGCATTTTTCACACCTTAGTGAACAGCAGAAGTCAGTCAGAATAAACCTTTTGGAGAACACCTGATATTAGAAGCCAACTCATTTGAATTTGGGGGATATTTTGCATTGTATGTCTTAATTTTCTGCTTAAAATAGTTTTCTGCCTAAAAGTGTCTGGAGGGAATCAGAAGAGAAGCAAGGGAATTTCTGGGCTGAGACCAAAGGCAGAAAATTTTCTGTTGGAAAGGAACATTTTTCTGCAGCTGTGCAGCTGTGGGTCAGTGCAGCAGAGTAACTGTCCTGACAGAATATGGAGTCTAAAAGGTTTTGGTATGTGATGCATCCTTCTGAGTCACGTTAGTCCAGTGAACACTCTTAGAACACTGTTACTGCTGGCATGATGCACGTGTGTTTCTCATCTCTTTGTCCTGCCTGCTCAGTGTTTCTGGAGAGTATCTAAGGGCTTTTGACTCATTGTGTTCCAGAACCAAATTCCTGTCTAAGTGAGCATGTTTGATAAATAATACTCTCTGCATATCCTGAAAAAATGTGCTGGAATGCTCACTGAAACTCCAGGAGGGATGCAATCATTCTGTATGCAAAATATGCTGAAATCAGTAGTAAGAGAGTGTGTCCTGGTAAGTTCAGTCATTTTTATCTTAGGCATTATTCTGGTTTACCTATTAAATTAACAAAAGGTATACAACCAAATCCCTTCTGAGACTTTGAAAAACAGTTTTTACTGTGTCCTAGAGAAAAAAAAAAAAAAGTTAGTTGCCAAGGAAAGCCACTGGGTTCAATATTGCTTTGATATTTCTATTTTGTAACGAATGTGAAATGTAAGCTAATACAAGCAATAAAGTGTTGCTGGCATGTAGAGCTTTACTTTTGTATGTTTGGTATTTTATTAAGAGCTGTGTAAAACTTTTAAGAGGCAGTTGCAGAGCAATGAGTGCTCCCATAGACTTTTTGTTTTGTCATTTTGATTGAATTTGAAGTGTCCAAATTACCACAATTTAAGGCAGAAAATTTGTTTCAGTATACTATAAATTCTGTTTTCCTGCTTTATGAATATTTTCATATTTTTAAATAAATGTTAATTCTACAGAAGATAATGGCTTCTAAACCAGATGGGTATCCGATTTTCCTCCATGTAACATTTTCTCCCACTTAGCTAGAGGTTTGGCTATATGAAAGATATCTCAGTAAATCCTGGAGCATCTAACATTTAAAGTGAGAAGCCATGTTACTGAAGAATTTAATTTCCTTTGTGAAATTGTACAAGTGTGTTAGTTATGTAGGTTTTCTAAACCAAAATACATGAAAAATGACAAATACTGGTTTAGATCATCTTTGGAGAGGGACTGTTCTCTTAGCAGTCTGAAGTACTATGCTTGGGTGGACTGTCCTGTGGGTTGAGAGACTTTATTTCCTGCTGATGTTTGTGAGAACTGAGAATTTTTGGAACGTGCCATGAGGCGCTCAGCAGAGTGTCACATCCCAAGCGAGTATGGACCTATGCAACCAACAGATCCAAGCCCTTTATAACCAAAGCAAAGTGTATATTAATCTACAGATGGGGTCAAATTAATTATTTTCACATTTGACTTGAGTTAAAGGTCCATTATAACTCCTTTATAGACTTTTTTGTTTTTCAAAACGGGAATATACAGTAAAATACATACACAGTAAAAAATATATAAAGTACTTTGTTTTAAAATACTTTTGATATTCTGAGGAAGTCTTAAAGGAGTAAATTGCTCAGATGCATCTGAAAAAGTTGTTTAGCAAATTCCTCCCTAATGGATACTATAGCAATAACATGAATTGTAGAACTATGGGGAAGGGAAAAAAATAAGCACCAAGACAAACATTAAAATTATTACTTTTCTCTCTTCCTATTAGCCCCAGAGGTACACAGGTTTGCAAAACACAAGATGTTTGCTCTTTTTCATGTTTCCTGCATTTCATTGGTATGTATGTAATTTGTATTTGCTCATTATTAAGGTTTAAGGACAAAAAAAGTATGTGAGGTCTTGATTTCAAGCATGTTTTGATTTTTTGATCAGTTAATTGGTTTCTAATTGAGTTGAGAGTGAGCCAAGGAAAAATTGGGAATAGCTTTAAACTGAAAAGTTTATAGAGTTCATAGCTGAAGGCTGATAGACAAATATCTTCCATGTGTGGATAGAGGTAAACAGGCAGTGTAACATAAACTGACAAATTGATTACATGGATACTTAAAAAAAAAAATCGTTGTGAAGGTCAGGATCTAGATCATATCTGTTGTTAGGTATATGCCTAGACCCTGCAGCAAAACACAGTCAGGCTTTGGATTAATGAGAGCTGAATTGAGCTTTTGTATGGTTTCTGTCTCCCTTTACCCTGATTATCAGATATTCCATTTATTCTGTCAAACAGAACTTCTTGCCTATCTTCTGACTGGCAAAAATGTACCTTAAGCTATATTAAAAAAATAACAGCAAAGTCCTGACAAGTAGCAAACAATCCTTGAGCACTGACAGAGGTTTTGACACGTAGCAAAACTGTCTTGCCAAGTGCATCTTCCAACCCACCACATTTTAACAGATGTGCTAGGACTGCAGAACCTTGTACGTTTTCATATTCTAGTGCAGATTATAAGGAGTATATCTGCCTTTACCACGAAGTTACAGAGACTATGTTAATGTGCTATGAAAATGTAAAATAATTTGGATGAATAACGAAACATGAATTTAGTTCAGTAACCCTTAGGGGTATATTCTCATTTCAATGAGATGTGGTTTATCCTGAATGAGAGGCTTACGCATAGCTGTCTGTGCACTGAGATGAGAATACACTCAAAACTACTTAAACTCGAGTGCTACGAATAATCTGTTTAGAGTTTTTGTAGTCAAAAAAGATGGAATTTAAAAAGTAACTAGTTATCCCTAATTTGCATAAGAAAATTAGCTGAAATTCAAGTCGTGGAGGAAAATTCAAAGGGCTTTGTCACCTCCATTACATGCTATCTGATCAAATTGTACACGAAGGCAAATGGCCTGATCTTTTTTCCTATTTAAATCTTGCTAAGTACATTTTATAAAATTGATTTTTTTTCTCCCTAAGAATCTTGTTAGTAAAGAAAATAGTTTCAAGTGGCATTTTTTCCTGAATGAAATTGATCATAATTACATTGCAAAAAGATGTTTACCAAATCTTGATCATTGTTCTTTTAAATGCAAATTACCATTGTTCTTTTAAATGCAAATTGTTGGTTGTATCTTATTTAGACTCTTCCTCAGTTGTTCTATCAGTGTAGTCCCTTTGGTTCAGACTTCAGCAATTTCTTACCTCCCATATTGGGCAAATCCATGAGAGCTCCACACCCTGGATTTGCATGGCTATAGCTACAGTCTCAGCATGCCTTTTTGATTCTCAGAAGGACTCTGGATTTTGGTTCTGTCTGTGTCCAAAGTGTAGTTTCAGAGCAGAAGGAAAATGTTAGGTCAAGATAATAGTGGAGGTAGTAGAGGAGAAAGGGTTTACAAAATAAGAGTGTGCTCCAAAAATAACCACTGCCAGTACTGGAGAAAATGTATTTTGAAATGTCGTGTAGGAGCATCAGTACTTTAACAGGTGGTTATTGCTTGTGCCCACATGCAGTGTTCAAAATAACTGCAGTTTGTGCACTGAAGTTTTGTACACATTAGGTTGGTTGGGAGAGTGATTCAATGGCTTCAGCTGTTTTCAGTTTAAACCAGACTGTGCAGGTCTTATCCATTATATATTCAGCTTTGTAAGGTGTTGTTGCATGAGTTTTCAGGTAAAAATTAAATACAATCCACTTTTGTTGTTGCATGAGATGTATGGTGCTAAAGATACAGATTTTAAACTTTCCTAAAATATTTTCTGCTATTTATTGTTTAGCAATAGAAAAATAAGTGTAACTACTTTTACAATTTTACTTAACAATAGATTTATTTTTCTATATTAGGATCATAGGCAAATCATGTATTTCAGTTCAGGTAGAACACATGTTGATTTCAGAGGAACTAGGAAGAATGCTCAGCATTTTAAGAAATCCTCTGGGTACATACATGGAAAAATATTGCTGACTTCAGATAATTCTTGCTTCAGTCACTCTAAAAGGTTATTGCTGAGAATAATAATTTTAAAAGTAATATTCATTTTTGAATCATATTTAGGATAGCTGGTGAAGTTAAACATTTTTTTCTGCTTCTTTAGGCAGTGGACACTCAATTTATGAATTTTAATGCTGTCATGCAGTTTAAAATATCACTTACCCTTTACAGGAATTTACTTAATTTGGTTTTTATTTTATTTTTTTTTTTTTTGAGAGGAAAGTGCATGTATAAAAATAGCAGCAAAAAAAAAAGGAGAAGTGAAGTGAATCAGTTCTGACTGTAAAGTAGGCTCAAGGATTTTGGGTACTTGTTTGAAAGGTGCAAAGGACAGTCCATGGAGAACAAAATCCTCTATGCTGAGATTGCCTCTAAGCTGTTGGGGATGTTTCTGACAGCTTAATTGTGTGCATGTTGTCATTAGTTCTTGAAATACAAAGCAGTAAGGCATGTGGCTGGAGACAATGGAGCTTTGAAGAGCTTCAGCCTCTGGTCTATGCCCTCTGCATTGACACTGTAGAAGGACTCAATTTAAATGCTGAAATACATTGTAGTCCAGATGGAAACCAGACCACATGGATGATGCCACTGATTTCAGCTTTGCTTCTAGGGAAGGCATTTGTATGTTCCTGGAAGCGGCCTGAGTTGCCATATCTGAAATTATTCTTGAGCCACAGTGTCACTCAGAGCAGAGACTTCCTTGCAGTTTAAGGCAATCCCCTCTCCTGATATGTTTTATAACCAGATAAGTAAGACATGAAGGAGAAAATACTTTATTTTATAACTTTTTTTGTGAGGACTCTCAAACTGAAAAAAGCCACTAAATGCTAATCGCTTCCAATTCCACAGCTTCTTTTAAACTCTGTTTTTCCCTCCTTACAGTTTTGGTAACTGAAATTTGTGGACTAAGCTTCCAGCTTTGCTTTCACTGTAAGCATACCTCTCTGCAGGTTTTCTTGGCTAGGACATGATGAACTTAACTGTAGTTTGCTATCCTCAAGTCTTAAAGTGGATGCTTTCTTTGTTAGTTGTAGCTGCCAAAATACATTATTATTTTCCTTTGACGTACTCTGTTCTGTAAGGCAGGAACAAACAGAACCATGCTCAAAAGGGAAGAGGACAGTTCTCTAGAAGAGGTGGAATTCTTTATAAACAAGTTAGAAATAGACACTCCATCACTCCTGATCTGTGTCATAAATATCAGCTAGTTTCATGCATGTCTGAGAGTTGAACCACAAATTATTTTAGACATGCTTTTCTTTTTTCTTTTTAGTAACTGTTGATATAATGAAGGGATACGTGATAGGACTGAAAAGTAGCAGAACTAGTGCAAAATGTGTATATTCAAACCATAATTATTTTTAAGATGTCAATAATATTGCAAATAAAATCATGGAAGGTAACTAGATTTGTGTGTAGTGGACTGTGAGGAAATTGGTACTACATTAATTTGCAGCAAAAGAGCAGGATGAGTAGATGGTTTCTGTGTATATATCACCATGCCTTGCTCCTTCTTCATTGAGCCTCCCAAGGTTATCCTGCTTTCATGTGGGATCATGCCAAAGGCATTAGCTGTGCATAGCTGTTGCCATCCTCAGTTTGGCTTAAAGCAAGGACAGTAGTCAAGGCTAAAGGCAGGATGATGGGTTGTTTGTTTGCTGAAGATCCAGACCTGCCGTATTGTGGATACTTGAAGTACTCTGGGAATGCTCAATGTAAAATAAATACCACTTTTTACTCAGGTAGGAAAGTCATTTAAAATCCAGGAGATGAATGGTAACTAGCAGGATAAAGGACTTAGCAAGCTGTAGAGCAAATGACCATATCAAAGAAATAATTTGAGGGAGCTCAAAGGTAACAAATGATAGATTTCTTTAGCTAGCAAAGGTGACTACCTGGAGGCACCTGGACTGGATTGATTTTGTTCAGATTCAGGAATGGGTTGAACCTGCTCTGATGATCCTGCTCTTGGGTAGGCCAGTGATCTTACAGTTGTACAAGATAATGGATCACCTGAATTAAGGGACAAGAGGGAGCTTTTCTGAAAAACAGCTTCTCCATTTTATCAGTACCTGAAACAGGAAGCATAAATGCTTATTTTTGTGTTGTCTTGAGACTTGAATATGTGGTTGAAGTATGCTGTATGTTCTCAGGCTTCATGGTTCAAGGAGGAAGGCTGATGGTTTTCTGGTGTCTGGAAACAGTGGGGTGTCCTGTGGTCAACAGGCTGCTTTTAGACATCACATAGCAGTGGGATGCAGCTGGGAACTGCGCATTTGGGGAAGGACCTCTGGATTCAAGTGGGCCAGGTCTTCTTTCGCTTCATTTCCCAAAGTGTGTCTGTGTCAGGTAAAGAGCAGGAGCAATTTGTTTGATATCAGGCTGGAAGCTGAGCCACAGAACCCATTTCTCTGAGAGAGCTGACCCACTGTGGTGTTGCTGCGTTTCAGAGGACTCTGACGTTTCTGGTTTTTTGCTTCAGGGAATTGGAGAGGAGCTGCTGTGGGCTACTGGCCTGCAAAAAGAAACTCATGTCTGAGTTAATGTGACAAGCAATGTTCTAGCTTGGTTTTGGGGGATTTTTTGAGACTTTTTTTTCTAGTGCATCTCTTATGCATTTCTTCTAGAGGTATAGTTACAGGATCTGTTACACTTGCTCAGTGTTTAAGATTAGTTTTCAGTCAGTGGTTTTGAAGTTAGTCTCTTATAATTTAGGTCAGTGAACAGAGTGTATATACATTGACCTAACATCTTTCTGAGCTTCCACTGATGCTACAAATAGGATTTTCTAATGTTTGTTTAAATATTTCAGAGGAGGGAGTGGAAGAAACAATGTAAGTGGTATAATTTAGGAGTAATTTTATCATCTTTTGGGAAAAAATGGATATTTACCATTTGAAGGTTATGATATATTTGCTACTTAAGCCATCTCTAGTAGGAAGCTTCTGGTAGGAATAGAAAAAGAAAGGCTTTCAGCAACATGAAATTACCATGACAAATGCATGTGCTTTTAGTAAGAATTTTAGAAACTCTTTTTTACTTTTGTGACTCAAACGTGTATATTAAGTAACAATTTAATTTCTTTCATTGTAAATGAAATGAACTTTTCCTTTTTTCATGTGTAATGAGAGGAAGTGCTTATGGAGACAATGGATGCTGGTGAGAAACTTACACTGAGGTACTGGAAAAATAAATGTATATATATTTGTAACCACATACAGTCTGTTGACCTGCTGAATATTTAAACATCTTACAAATGGTGAGTTCTCAGTTGTCTTGACTGAAATCAGTGATCTACTCCACAGAAATCCCTTTTTAGCTTAAAGAAAATATAGGAAGGCATGTGGTACATGTGTGAGGAAGAGAAATGGTCTGCTGCTTAATAAAGTCATCATTGCTATCACCATACCTGACTTAATTTAAAATAAGTAGCAACAAACTGATGCTAAATGTTGTCTCCTTCAGAAACCTGCAAGAAGGATTGTACTTTGTCCCAACAGATAGAAAATCTAAGCTCCAGCAGAATAAGGAAAGAGTAAGTTTTTTTACTGAAGTAGATTTTTGGTGACAGTGCCCTTGCTGGCAGTTGCATCCTACCTAAACCAACATACTGAATTCTTGGCTGCTTGTGTAGTCTTGGTAGTGGAAGCAAAGAGTGAAAAATAAGTAGAAGGGAGATAATAGAGTGGAGGGATTAGAAGAGATGAGGTAGCTGAAAAAAATGGGGTTTGAAGTAGCTCAGGGATGCCAGAGTCTCTGGTCAATACAAATGAATTGCTATTGTGTAGGCTATCATGCAAAATTTGACTGTAAAGCTGTCTTTTTTTCACAACTAATACTGAAAAAAAATCCACTGCAGAAAGGGTAAAAAAAGAGTGGAACTAATGAAAAAAAGAAAAGCATCATTTTTTCTAAATTTTCCAACCACTACCAAGCACAGATGGCTGTTTCCAAATGGTTTGCCTCTAAAATATTGCCTATTTCTATGCTAGCTGAATTTTTCAAATATTTTCTAGCTTCAGAGCAGATTGCAGTGATCCAAGTGGAAGGTAAGAAAAAGAGAGCTAGCCTCAGTAATGTCTATTTCTAGAAAAAACTGGCAACACGTTAGCTGTACATAGATAGAAATAGATTTTACTGATTCTTTACTGACACCTGGTCAGTAAGGCAATTGAACAGCTCCAGTTCCTGAACTAAACTGAAATAAACCCCACAAAATCTTTCTTTTTTTTTTTTCTTCACAATGTTATCAGTGTTACCTCGGTCTTACGAAACCCCATATTGCATAAATTGTACCCAAGAGATCCTCATATCCCCTCATCTCTGTTAAAAAGAGGAATGTGAAAATACTGCATCTGGGTCTATGTGTGTTATATTGATTCTCTTGTCGTCCGTGACCTAATTTGGAAAACCTCTTCAGGTCTGCATTGCAAATAGCTTGGTGCATATGGTTCTCCTCCCTCATGTCTTAGTCATATGCATACACGTGCTGTGTGGTGATAATACCAAATGATTAATACCTTTTGTTTTGTGCTTGAATGACAGCTTGTTTTTTGTTTTCTTCGGTGTGCACACATTACCCAGTTCTGTGACATTAAAAGGGCACATTTAAGTCTCGGACAAAGCCCAGCAGGGCACTAGGACTTTTGAGCTGAAGCAGCAGAGACTGCTGTGGAGAGTTTGGGGTTGGGGAGAAGATAGAAGTGGCTGAGACACCAATGGGCAGGACCAGTGCTACCCAAGTCAGGGCTTCTAGCAGGGAAGCCCTGACTGTAGATGCTGCCTGCCCAGGAGAACACATACTGAATTGAATAGGAAAAACACTTGAGGAAGTAGAAAGGTGAAGCATGACTGGGGTGGATGGATGGATTTTCAGAGCTCTACATTATCTGACTCTGACAAGGTGATGGTGTGTCATAATAGTTAAGTGAACTTTTAGGTATTTGGTTGTTGGACTTGAAAACATGAAGTTTACAGAGGCACTAAGAACTCTCAACTGCCTTGGAACATACGGGTGCACAGAGCAGTAACTCATTTTGGCATTTCCAAACATCTTCACATTTTAACAAAGGGATATTTGTGAGTATAATACCTATTAATAAAAAACAAACCAAAAACTTTAACAGTCTATTGCAGTTGGTGGATTCAGTGTGAATAAGCTGGAACATCTTGTACATGCCATTTGTATGAAAATCTGTGAACACTTAATATAGCTTGCACAACCTAAATTGCCAAGTGATGCAAAGCAGATGAGGCCCAGCATGATTATAGGATCCCAGATTGAGGTATTGGAGTGATTAAAAAAATAATCTCTTTAGACCTACTGCTTGTAAAAGACTCCAAGGCGAGAAATAACAACCCACAATGACAAGTTTTGAACCTATAAAATAGACAAATGGACACATATCTTTCTGGCTGAAATGTCTGAAACATGCTATTGGAGGACTGAGGAGAGATTTTTAGATTACATGGGAAGTCTTAGATATGAAAAACAGTTTCCAGACTAAAACTAGGTGAATGTATTTTTGAGGGAGGTATTTATCAGTTAATAATGAACAGAAGGAGAAGGCTGATAAAAAGACAAGAAAGTACAGACTACCTCTGCCTCCGGGAGAACAAACCTTTCTAACAATTCCAGACAGAAACTCCTCAAGAAGAGGCTGTGAATGGTTTCTGACATTTTTGTTTTGTTTAGTTTTGGAGTGGGTTTTTTTGGTTGGGTTGTTTGTTTGTTTGTTTTGGGGTTTTTTTTGTATGTGTAGGAGTAGTGGAGGTGATAATAAGAGATTGTAATGATATAAAATAAAGAACTTATGTTTCTAGGTCATGGCTGTCCACAGGTAAATTTATTTAGATAGGTTTTGTATTTACTTGTTAGTAGTTGTAATGTTGCTCTTATCTTGCATTTTATTAACCCCAACAACTCTTCTGCACAGTATCATATGATATATTTGCATTTTGTAATATTCTGATTTTCTTCTATAGATTTTTTTCTCATTTATCTTATATGATATGTTTTCAACTAAAAGCAGATTTAAAAAAAAAAAAAAAAAGTGCACGTGAAGACTTACATCAAGTCAGGCACACTGGAGGATGGGAGACAAAATCTGACTCCTGAAATGTTCCTGAATGTGGTGTGAGTAAATGTAACAGGCAGATGAGAAAAATTATGCTGAAAAAAGATGTGTTGAATTCATGATCATAAACCTGGCTGCAGGTGTGGTTCTTTGCTAGCTCAGCAGAGACTCACTTCTTCCTCCAGCCTAATCTGAGCACTACATGGACTGAGAAATTTGACTCAGTCTGAGGTACATAATTAGCTTTAAATATAAATACTGTGTGTTCATCTTTATACAGAAATGTAACCTCTGTCTTGTCCTTTGTAAAAAGATAGGGGAAAAAAGGTTCTGAACCAGTTTTTATACCAGGACTTAATAAGGGACTATTAAAACAAATTCAGAGCCAAACTGTAAATGGGTCTGTTAATTGCATGAAGCAGTTGCTGAGACTAACAATGTGCTTATCTTCTTGCCTACATGGGGATTGGGAGGGTGGATTTGTAGAGGCTTCAGATGCTCTGATCTTTTGTCTGCTGTTCTCCACTGTGTGGTGAGACACACTGTGGAACACATGGTGGTGTCTGAACTGTGTGTGTGGAGCAGGACATATGTGTGTGAGTCATGGTCTGCTTTTGCTTTCCTCCTTTATTGCTTAGGCCTACCATTACAGCCCAGAACCCCAGGCAGCTCTTGGTTGTTAGGATTTTTTATGTGGTTTGCAGTGGAAGAGGGAATTTGACAACCATCTTAAGCAGCTAAAAATGATGTGTCAGGTTCTATTTAAATGAAGACATTTAAATAGCTATTACAGAGGACACTTCTGTCTTTTGTTCCCATCTTCTCTTGCAAGGCAAGAAGAAGAGTACATGTCTTCCTTTGTTTGTCTATTTATGCAGGTACGAGACTTTTTTCCTTTTCTGAAATCTCAGATTTTAAAGACTAGTGTTTAAAGAAATACAAATAGTATAATGGAAATAACAGTCTTTCACTCTATTTCCATCACTGTGTGAGATTTGTTTTTAGGTTCCTCTGAAGTCATCACACATGGAGGGGGAAGGAAAGGGAGGATGCTTGTTGGCTGTCATTTGACTTCATTTGGATTGACCACTAAATCAGCAGCTTCTGAGTTTTATCTTTTATTGTGAGAAAACTGCTATAGAGTGTCAAAGCACTAGGTGATGCTGCTGGGTTGTTCTTGATTTTGGATTTTTGGTTGGGTTTTTTTTCCAGTTAAAAATGTCTGAGGACATAATTCCTGAGTTTAGGTGCACCTCAGAACCAGCTCTCTTGATTTGCCTCTGAACCAGTTACGGTGCCCTGAGAAGTACACAGCAGGACTAATCAAACTGTGTGTGCAGTTTGCATTCAGGTGTACAAAAACAAATGAGAAAATGCAGATGAGGTACCTATTTCAGTAAATCCTTCTTCTACATTTCTTAGAATTTTTAAAAAATTTGTTCAAAAATCAGTCAGCTCATCTGTAGGAGCTGAGTGAGACATGACTGCGTCCCATTTATTTTAGTTTTTCTAGGGAAGGAGAACACACTGTGGGGCATCAGGAACACATGGGCAAAACTGGATTCCTGAAGCTGACAGCACTCAAGACTGAAACCAACACTCATGGTTGAGACTGAAATTTCACAAGTGAGGAAGAATATTCACATATTTTCCTGAAGTAAATTTCCACTGGAAAAAGAAAATTCTCCCCAATACCTTTAGAGTATGCCTTCTCCGATTCCCCATGAAGATTATGACAAGCTAGCTATCAGTGGTAGTAGCCTGCAGCCATAGCTCAGTAATTGCAATTTCTGCCATCTGCTGTTTGC
The DNA here is from genome assembly GCA_013399915.1 of Illadopsis cleaveri. Taxonomy (NCBI): domain Eukaryota; kingdom Metazoa; phylum Chordata; class Aves; order Passeriformes; family Timaliidae; genus Illadopsis; species Illadopsis cleaveri. The sequence continues at coordinate 422,892 of VXBB01001395.1, forward strand.
ATGCCAGAAAAGTTCTTGGGAAACTGTGTACCTGTTGAACAGCAATTAGTAGTTCTCACTTAAAATAATTTAAGTCTATATTTATTTCCTATTTTCCGCTTCCTTATGGATTCCTACTATGGTTGCCAGTGTAGGATTTTGTTTCATAATGTAATTTTTTTGGATTGATAAACAGACATTGGTCAGTTTACAGGATCATAGAATCATTTAGATTGGAAAGGACCTTTAAGATCACCAAGTCCAACTATTAACTTAATACTGCCAAATCCATTCATTAACCGTGCCCCTAAGCCCCACATCTACCCAAGTTTTAAATACATCCAGGGATGGAGACTCTCTGGGCAGCCTGTTCAAATGCCAGACCACCTTTTGGCAAATTAGCTCTTCCTAATATCCAATCTAAACCTCCCCTAGTGCAACTTGAGGCCATTTTGTCTTGTCCTATCAGTTGTTACTTGGGAGAAGAGACAACCTCCATCTGGCTCCAGCCTCTTTTGCAGAAGTTGTGGAGAGCAATGAGGTCTATCCTCGTGGTATAGCAGGTCTCTGACCATTTTCCCTTGGAGTATGGATTTTGGGGGCTTTCTTCTGCTCCCTATTCCTGTCTTCCAGCTCAGTGAATGGGGTACCCAGAGAAGTGGTCTTACTACTAAAGATTGAGGCAAAGAAGACTTTTAAGTATCTCACTGGTTTCCTCAGCTGTTGACAGTATTTTATTCCCCACATCTCATAAAGAATGAGGATTTTCCTTAGCCCTTCTTTTTTTCTTTTTTTTGCTAATGTATTTATAGAAACATTTTTATTGTCTTTTACAGCAATAGTCAAATAGCATTCTAGTTGGGTTTTGGGACTTCTGATTTTCTTCCACATAATGTCACAATATCCTTGTAGTGCATCAGGGTTGCATGCCCCTTTTTCATTGCTACCTACCTGAAGAATCAGTAGTGGAGAGCAATCTGAGAGTTATATCAGGGTAGGAAAGTGTTTTCCTGATATCTTGAAGCTAGCCGCCATGGCGGCAGCAGACTTCTCCAAAGATGTGGGTCCAGTGTGCCTTGGTGACTAAGTAGGATAAACAAAGATAAAACAGCAGGCATTAAGTAAGCTTTCAAATTCAGAAGCTACTAAGTCAAAATAGGTGTAGAAAATCTGAAAAATGTCCCATCACTAATGCGCAAACATTAACAGTTGAATGAAGAGGTTTATCTTGTCAGGGAAATGATTTCATAAATTATCAATTTATCTCTTCTTTTCCCTATCATTGTGATAAAAAATAAAACAGGTGGCTGATACAAAAAGAATGAACACACCATTGGTGTAAATATTTAAGGTTTTGAGGAGACTGTAGCAAACTTGATCAAAACCTTTCATAACTCTGGTGGCCTCAACATTGGCGCTACAAAGGGGGCCTGAATAGAACGTGGTTTCTCAGTGGCACTTCCAGTATCATGTTTAAGGACATTATTATAGGCCCTGCATCCAGCCCTGACTTCTTTGTTTGCAGATGAATTGAGGTGTAGAGTTGAAGTGTCTGGGCAATGGAAGATTTTGGAGTTGCAAAGAAAGTATAGCTGGAGACTGAGATGCACTGTTCACGGGATGCTCTTTGGTGTGGGGCGAACAACTGACTTGTGGTGGGTGATGTGAGCTGGCCTGTGCACTGCACAGATCTTGGAGCATATCATCTTATCTTCTGTGATCGGATTCTCTCACAAAGGGAACTGCTTGCATTGCTCCAAGCAGGAGTCTGTGTGCAAACTAGTATGTGTGCAGTGGGGACTCTGAGAGGCCAAGGACTATGCAATGAAACAGAAAAGGAAATAATTTGGCTAGGTAGATAGAAATTGTTTGTTGGGGCCAGAAACTTGAAAAAGGCTTTCCCAGGTAGGCTTCTCCACAGCGTGCCCAGGAACACTGGAAGTACAGTGTTTTTCGTGACATGAAGTCATGGATTCTTTGGATTTAGGATAATTTCATTCCTGAGGTGTTGGGGACGCTTGGCTTCTGGTGTCCTAGAAGCTGCATGTACAAGGCATAATACGTGCTTGTATTATGTGCTGCTTAAATTTTACAGAAAATTCATGAAAACTGACACAGTTTATATTAAAAAGTCACCTACTTCCATTAAAAAGGTAGTTTCAGCAGAAAGTTCTTAGCCACTTAAAATATGAAAGAAAATACTACTATTCGTGTTAGTTAAGGGTTTCTGATACAGAAATTAATCCCTTCTGAAAATGAAAGAATGTTTAGAGATAGAAATGATGTCAGTGCTTCTGTCCATGGGAATGAAAATGAACATTTGAACATAACTCATAATTTGGGTTTGGGTCTTTTATATAATGGTATAAAATAATCACACTGACTCAGTCATCATTCTTTGGAAGTTACAGATGAGATTTTAAAGCCATATATATAATGATTTATATGAATTACAGTAAATGACAAGAACCTCCTTTAAATCTGTCGAACTTAATTTTCTGCTCTGTGGAGCACAGTGATTGAGACAGTGAAGCTGAATGATGTTTTACACTATGCATACTGCCAGCTGCCAAAAGCCTATGGCATTAGCTGAATCCACAGTAAATCCGTGGACTAGTAGTCAAGAAGGTGCAATGCATAATTCTCTCTTGGCTGTGCTTCCAATGGAACTTCAGGCGTCATTTTGCAGTGCCTACAATGGCTAGCAATGGCATTCTTGATAAACAATTTGGCAGACTTGTACCCAGCTATTTCAAATATTGGTGGATGCTGCTAAGTGGTTTCAGAGTCATACTTCCTTTGGACCTCTGTAGCATCAGAATCATAATTGGGATCAGAGTTGTATTTTACTGTAGTCCAGCTATATCCAAAAGGGAGTATATAGCACAATACCTTTTGGATAAATGGTTAGTCAGTATTCAGATTCTCATAGGTTACTCTGTTGGGAAGAAAAAGTGATAATTGCTTGTACTAGTCAGTGCATCTTCATTTGTTTGCAGAACAAATCTTCATAAAATTATATCTTCCTAAATAAAAGAAGAAGAGGAATATAGAGGGAGTCTCTCTATTCTAAAAATTCTCCTTAGTGCCAAGAATGTGCTTGAAATGCATTCTCTGAGCTTTCTTCTGTGTTTGTATTGCTAGTGTTCCTCTGATTCTCTTTTGTTTCCCATTGCCTTTTTTAGCCATATCTGATGCTTTTGTCTTTGGTTTTGCTTTTTTTTGCACATGCAGTAGTACCAACAACTTCAAAATTGCTTTTAACCACCAGGAACCAACCTTGTTGCGTTACAGAACAGCACCAGAGCAGCATCTGCATGAATTAAAATGGTAATTTCTTCTGTTTCTGTAGAATCTTAACTTCATGTTACACTTACAGTGAATTCTTACTATACCTCCAAAGGCACAGATTTTGGACTCAATATCTTTGATATCAACCTACTCTTGCTATTTGCTTTTAATGTATGGCAGGTTCCTTTAAAATTGAGGACAAAATTCCAAAGACATTGATTGTGTCAGATTACTAACACCAAATTCAGGTGTCCAGGATAGTATAACATTGATCTTCTAATCCTGGGAGTTTTTCCTCTCCAGAACTTCCCAAACATGAGATTGAAGACTTTGTCCTTGGGAATCTGTAATTTGCAGATTCTATGACTTTTCTTTCAGGCTTGGAGTATTGATGGAAGGCATATGCCATTTTTTCTGCTGAGGCTGTAGGAAGGAGCTGGGCTGTGTAACAGGTCTTCTTATGGCTTATTTGGGTTTGCAGGACATGAAGCCTGGGAGGTTGTCTTCTAATCAAGAAGACATTTTCCTAATTGGTCATTTAATTGCTTTTTTCCAGAGCAAAGGTAGCCTGAGGTTTTCTTTGTCTTTGTACTTTAGTACCTTGCATACACTAGTATGAAGTAATCAATACCATTTGATTGGCTCTACTTTGTCATGTGACACTGGATTGTCATCATCCACAGCCACTGGCAATGTGCTTTGCTAACAAAGTTTTTAGTGGCAATCTTCATTTAATCTGAGGAGAAATTTACATGGATTTAAAAAAAAAGTTTCCCTCATATGCTTAGCTAAAATAAATTTCAGATGAAATCTGGGAGTAGTAATGGACATTAGGTGTGGCTTGTTGATGATGTTTTTACTATTAACAAAGCAATTTAAGTCCTTCACTATTTAGGAATGGAAATATTTAGGTGCATAATATGCCCTTTCCCTTAAACTACTGGTATAACAAAATATCTGTTGTAACCAAATATAAAAGATAATAGGGCAGAGTACTGCAGGGGCTTGGATCCACAGCTGTAGATGCAGTTTTGGAAAGTACAGAAATATGTATAACAAAAAAAAAGGTACTCCCTATGTGTGACACTTCCGTTGAAAAGTAGTCATGCATGTCATCTCTCATACTCACTGCACTTGTTACTCAGAGTAAAACAGACAGGTAATGTATTTCATTTTGTTTTACTGCAATCAGAAAGCAATATCATCTTTCTCATCACACAACTAGCAGGGGAAGAATTAAGTTGTACGTAGCTGATTCAATTCTTAGTGACAGAGCTACAAAAGAAATACATGAATAAAACATTGTTGTAAATGCAGTAGCATCAAAACTACCTTTGTATCATGTAGAGGGGTTTGTACTGTTAAATTGTATAAAAACAATCTTTTAAAATCTTCTTTGAAAGGTGAATTTTGATAAAAAGTCTGTGTTTTCTATTGTTATTTTAAATTGTTTACCTCTCCAAGACAAAAATTTTGGATTATACTTTGAGAAAAAAGGTATTTATTTAAAAACATAACAAAAAAAGAAAATGCGCAATCATTTGTTGGTGAGTTCTCTTATTGAGAACAGTGGATTCTTTGGCTGCCTGGAGTGGAAAGACTTGCTCCACAAATTTGTTGAGCAGATATATATATATTTTTTAGTATCTTGAGCGCTGGGTGGAGGTGAGCCCTCTCAGTGTGATTTGAAAGAAAACTTAATACAGTCTATGCAGGAGTTCAGAGCTCATAATCTCTTTTTAATTTTGCCCCAGTTTCTGCTGTGTAGCTCTGGACTTGTTGCCTGATTTCTCTGTGCTTCCATTTTTCATTTGTGTGCCTTTGCCTAAATTGTAGATTGTAATGTAGGATAGAGCAGCATGTAATGTAATGCAGATCAGCACTCCTGTGGCTTAGGTGCTTCATGGGGTAGATAGTACATTTTTCAGGAGTGATTTTGCTAGGTGATTGTGCAGAGACTATTTTAAAAGGTGCTAGAAACAGGACTAAATATAATATAGCATCCACTGAAATGTGAACTGTAAAACCGAGATAATCTCTGAGTTGCTTTCCTATTGCTATTGATCTTTTCCAAAATGAAATTTATACCCATGTAAATTTATATATACTGTATATTATATATACACATTATATGTAGATGTGTGTATGTATTGTTTCCTTACAGATAACTTATTTCAGTCTTTCATGTTACTTCTGCTTTTTAAATTATTCTCTGGATCCGTTGTCACAGTTGGGCAGTTGGGGTTTTGGCGTAAGTGATGGGAAATATTCTGATGGAGGTCTACAACTTAATTTAGTCAAAGCAGTATGTTATGCAGCATGTCTTGACTTTCCAAATGCCAGAGTGGGAAAGTGCACAACTGATCATTGTGCTGTTACAACTCTCTGAGTCAGATGAAAAAGGTAAAAATATCCATTGTTCTCAGGATAGAATCATTGAATGCTTTAGGTTGGAAAAGACCTCTAAGATCATTGAGTCCAACCATTTATCCAGCACTATCAATAGAATAATGTCCAATCTAAATCTCCCATGATTCAACTTGAACCATGGCCATTTTCTCTTGTACTATCAATTGCTCCCCGAGAGAAGACAATGACCCTCACCTGACTACGGCCTCCTTTCAGGTAGTTGTAGAGAACAATAAGGTCTTCCCTGAGCCTACTCTTCTCACAGCTGAGCAACCTCCGTTCCTCCAGCTGCTCATCACAGGACTTGTGTTCCAGACCCTTCCCCAGCTCCATTGCCCTTCTCTGGACACTCTCGAGTGCCTCAATGTCTTTCTTGGAGCGAGACACCCAAAACTGAACAGTTTTCAAGGTGCAACCTCACCAGTGCTGAGTGAAAAGACATGATCCCTGCCCTAGTCCTGCTGGCCACACTATTGCTGATCCAGACCAGTATGCCACTGGCCTTCTTGGCCACCTGGGCACAGCTGGGTCATGTTCAGCTGCTGTTGACCAGCAGCCCCAGGTCCCTTTCCACCAGGCAGCTTTCCAGCCAGTCTGCCCCAAGGCTGTAGCATTGCATGGAGTTGTTGTGACCAACCACAGGACCTGGCATTTGGCCAAGCTGAACCTCATCCAACTGCCTCATCTGCCCATTGATCTAATCAGTCCAGATCCCTCTGCAGAGGCTTTCTACCCCCTCTCAGATCAACGCTCCTGCAATGCTGGTGTTTGTGAACTCAAATTCCCTTGTCCAGATAATCAGTAAAAATATTAAACAGGCCAGGAGTGGTCCCAATACAGAGCTTTGGGAAACACCCCTTGTGACTGGATGCCAGCTGGATGTAACTCTGTTCACTACCACTCTCTGGGCCCAGCCATCAGCCATTATTTTTTACCCTGTGAATAGTGCAGCCATCCAGGTAATGAGCAGCCAAGTTCTCCAGGATAATGTTGTGGGAGACAGTGGCAAAGATGTTATTAAAGTCCAGGTAAACATCCACAGCCTTTCCTTCACACACCGAGGAGGTCACCCTATAAAGGGAGGAGATGAGGTTGGCCAAGCAGGACCTTCCTTTTGCAAACCCATGATGGCAGTGCCTGATCCCTCTGGCTGTGGGATGGCACTCATGGGATCTGCTCCATGACTGCCTCTGGCAGAGAGACCAGACTGACAGGCCTGTAGTTCCCTGGATCCTCCTTCCAGCCTTTCTTGTAGATGGGTGTCACATTGGCCAACCTTCAGTCAACTGGGACCTCCCCAGTCAGCCAGGACTGCTGGTAAATAATGGAATGTGGCTTGGTGACCACTTCCACCCAACATTCTTGGGTGGATCCTATCCAGCCCCATGGACTTGTGTGTCTAAGTGGTGTAGCAGGTCGCTGACCATTTTCCCTTGCATTTTGGGGGCTTCATTCTGCTCCCTTCTCTGTCTTACAGTTCAGGGGGCTGGGTATCCAGACAAAAGGCCTTATAATCAAAGACTGAGACAAAGAAGGTATCAAATACCTCAGCCTTTCCCTTAAGCACTATTAGATGCAAAATAAAACACAGACACTCCCACACCGCCATCATAAATGGTTTTGTAACAGAGTTATACATGCCCAGTTGTTACTAACTCTCATTTATTCAGGGTAGGCCCAACACTGGAGCAGATTTTATTTAGGGAAACTAGAGTCTCATTTGCGTTAGTATACATTTGGCACTCTCTGTGGCACTAAAGAAATTCAGTACATAGGTGTTCTGATCCTAAATGTGTGTGAGGAAAGCCCTGTGTAAATGTGTACAGGGTCCTATAGGTTTGATATGGTGAAATGTTTGTATCTCAGGTATAATCTGTGTCTCCTTTAGGGTAATGTGAGCTTGCTGTTCTTTGGTCTAGTAGATCATCTGTGGTAAAGTCAAACTAAATATCTATGTTTTCATAGTACATAGTAAATATCCATAGTTTTCATATCTAGGTACTTTTTCTTTCTGGCATTCAAGTCTGTGACCTATTTTCATTTTGTATGTGATTTTTTTGGGGGGCTTGTGACTTGCCACCACATAGCCTTCCTTATGAAATGTCTCTGTCCCTAGCAAAAAACCCCCATACTATGCTTCGAATGAAATGTGGGCTAGGAAGGAGAGTTATCTGAAATATTACAGTTTATTTCTCTAACTATAATGATGCTAACCAAATTTTAATGAAAAGGAGTAATTTCCAAACTGAGCATTTATTTACATGTAAATAGTAATGGGCAAGTTGTGAACAGCATATCGAAGTCTGTAGTGGTGATATTGTTAGGATAAATGAAGCCTCAACCAAAGCCATATCATATTAGATTGTCTTAAAATGTCATTAAAGAGCAATGTAATTTTCTCTCTCTCTCCATTTTGTCACTGCTATGGCAGAGATGGGTCTGAATAAAAGCTTTTTTAACAATTTATTAATCTAGCTTCAATTAGGTTCCATTATTCAGTGCTTAAAACATCTTAAGCAGCTGTGTGTGTTCAATGGTGATGTCCAGATGCTGGTGGAAATAATATTCCAAGGTGGAGTGAAGAGACTTGTAGTGCACATAGCCCAGAAACCTGGTTGTGGCCATCTGCACAGGCCAAGGGCACTCATCCTACCTGTCCCTGAAGGCTCCTTGTCTGGGAGCAAAAGCTGCAGCTCCAGCAGGGGGGTCTGCAACCCCTTTCCCAGCTGTACCTAAAGGGAGCTTACAGAAAAGCTGAAGAGGGACTTTTTCACAAGGGCATGTAGTCATAGGACAAGCGGATATGGGTTCCGATGGAAAGAGGGTGCATTTATATATTAGGAAGAAAATCTTTACTGTGAGAATGATGAGGTACTGAAACAGATTGTCCAGAGAACCTGGAGATGCTCCATCCCTGCAAGTGTTCAAAGCCAGGTTGAATGGGGCTTTGAGCAGCCTGTTCTTAGTGTAAGGTGCCCATGGTAGGGGGATTGGAACTGGATGGCTAACTTTAAAGGACCCTTCCAACCCAAATCATTCTGTGATTCTATTAGTGTGGATTTCATTGGCCTTCTGCAGTTAAATGGATAAATTCTGCATTTATAAGCATAAATTCTGCATTTTTAAGGATAAATTCTGCATTTATTACCTAGAAAAAATACTTAGCTGAAATATAATTATCATTGGAACAATGCTTATTTTCATTAGGAACATGGATAATGCAATCACAGAAAACCCGACAGATATTTTTCAATCCATTGCCATAAATGCAGAATTTGTGCATTACTCATTAAGAGTAAGTTTAAAATTATCAAAGTGGGCCATTTATACAGGTGGGTTTGCATCGGTATGATGATTGCAGCTGAATTGTCAGTAGGAATGTCTGTGAATAAGATGATGACATTTGATTTGCCTAGACTTAGAGCAGTACCTCTTTGCTGGCACCTGCTTCATTATGAGTGAAGTTATAACTGTCACAGCTGCCGCAGATTTAGTTCTTGTTTTATTATTCATATGTTCTTAACTGAGGTTTTTTTCTCGTGGACTGGTGGCTGTGAGGTGATGATAAATATGCAAGTGAATGTGGTCCTGTGAGGACAACGACTTGAATGCTCCTGTATTTTAACTCTGCTCTTGCAGGAAGTTACCAGTAATGGGTTGACAGTTTGTCCTTTCTGTATGTGGGGGAAGTTTTGAGGGACAACTTTCAAATGCAGTGTTGACTTCAATACTTCTGCAGCTTCTTTACAGCCCTTTTCAGAGGCTTGGGGAAGGAAGCTACTTTGAAAGAGCATCAATGGACCTTGAAGTCTATGTATTTCCTCTGTACTCTGGCAGGTAGAACCAGCAGGCAGTGGAAGAGTGGTTTAAAATAAGTCTAGCTGGCATTATCTTGAAAGTTTTATTGCAAAACAATTTTCCATCATCTATCTGACTATTAATATGTGCTGCTAAACATACAATCTATGGTAGATTTGAAAAACTATATTCTAGGTTTCTTTTGCTGACCCCAGTAGGTTTTTGCTCTACATATGGCTGGAAGCTCAGAAATAATGTGTAGATTGTATTGATTAAAAATGAATTGTGAAAAAATGTGTCGGCTTAAGAATTTAAAATACTGTGTCTCTGCTTATGCTTTTAGTCCCTGCTGCCTTTTTCTTGTTCCTCATTTCCTGCCTTTTGAGAGAGAGGGTGGAATATAATTAACAAGACTGAACAAGTTCTTATAATTAAAAGCCACAAATGTGAAATATACTTCATCAATTCACTTCTTTGTTAGAGTTCAGTTCTAAAGCTGAAGTATCTGAGATTACTCCTGAAAATTAGCATTATGGCCAGCATTGGAAAAAGCATTTATAGTGGACAGTTCATGTATTTTCATGAGTGTTCAATAACTGATCTTCAGCATGGAAAAATCAACCAAGTATTCTAGACCGTCCTTCTTTTCATGGGAGTGCATTCACTTTAAAATTTTCTTTTAAAACTTACTTGCTATAGATAGTAGTCAAGAATCAAACTTGCTGGAACATTGTCTGAATTCATTCCTGGCAACAGAGAAATTAAATGCTGTATAAAGTTTGGTGGCTTTAATATCACTTCCACCTGAGCATATCATCATGGAAGAAAAAGACACAATGATAAGCATTTTTGCATTTGGTTCAGCTGCTAGCTCCATTTTTTGTCACCCTGTGGCCTTTCCAAATGTAGGTTTTTGGTGAGGGCTAGTCTAGTCCATCTTAATGACAAAAATGCTCGTAAAACTGAGACAAATGTGATACTTTATGTCATGTATTTGTTGTAGAAATCACAATTAGTAAGTTGTTGATATGTATTTTGGATTTGAGGATTAGTGGAAATTGGATGTTCTCTATATTTCTGTTGCTCTGGAATTGATGATTCTAGCTGTTGAAGCTCAATAAAGCTCAATGAACTCAATAAAGAGGTAGCATTTAGCACAAATGTTTTTGCCTCAACCTTGCAGTAATACTAAGTCAAAACAGCAAAGCCTTTGATGTATGCTTTGATGCTTTTGAAAGGAAATGCTGTGACCTTATTTAGAAATACTTCATTTTGCATCTACACAAAATCCATTAGCTGCCATAGAATATTCAAAGTCCATTAAATCCACATTTTCCTCAAAAAAACCTGCCCAAAAAACTTAGTAAAATTTGAGACATCACTGTGTAGTTTTCATGCAGTTACCAAACTTACAGAGAAGCTGGTTTCATTGCTTTCCTCTTCAATGATAGTGTGTATTTCTGCACTTGTATGGTAACAAGAATAATAAGAAAACAAGAAGCAAGGGGATATGTAAGTAGCCATAATATTCAAATATGCAAGCCTGTTTCACTGAGAAAACCTATTAGCGATTGTTGACTTCAGAGAGTGAATCAATTTATTAATTTTGCACTTCATCTCATTTCGAAAAGTTTTTGCCTCTTTCTGTCTCCTCCAGATATTAATTCCTGAGCAAATGTTTACGTAGGCCTGATACTTTAGAAAAAACTAGAAAGATATTTGCAAGAGTCCCCATTGTACTTTGTAGGGGAAAGTACTGGCTTTTATTTATAAACATGTTTTATAAACACTTATAAAATGTTTATAAAAATTATAATCATTTTTAATATATTTACATGCCATAAACCCGCTTGGAGATAGGATTTTTTCCTATCTTTAAATCATAAGAGGTATCTGCAAATAGCTACAGAAACAGAAGCCTAGGCCTCCTTTTGCCTCAAGTCTCTTTCTAGCTAACAATTATTTCATTCTCTCCTTCGCTTATTTCAGGAAATTTCTACAGGCTCAGTTCTGAGAAATCTGCTGGCACCAGTGGTGAGATCTGCCCACTCATACATGAGAGCTCAGTTTGTGGAAGGAAAGACACTGGGGTTTTTAAGGTTGTTTTTCTTTTCCTGTGGGCAAGTTACAAACCCCAGCCTGAATAATGCACTACTTTGAAAAAAATGGAAAGTTGGGAACCTTGGGTTTGGAGTCTTTTTTCTCAGTGAAAACGGATTGGGATTTTTGCAGGAGTAGCTTTACCAGATATTTCAACACTAGTCATCAAAAATTGTATATTTAATTTTAAAAATTTAAAAATTTAAAAAAGTTGGAAGATCTCCTTGCGAAAATTTGCAAAAAGTAATTTTTGTCTTTGTGATTCTATAGATAAGTTTATCATGGGCTATGTTTTTCTTTCATTTATATAGATCATATTCATTTCTATACATCGTCTCCATTGTTTATCCGAAGTTATTCAAACAGGCTCTATAAAGTAGATGTCATTGTAAGTAGAAATAATAATCAGAACTGTGTTGTAAGGGGGATCGTCAGCTAAAATATGGACATACTCCATTAGTGTGTTTTCTGTGGGAAAACGGATGGCAGAACTTTCTCCTAATATAGACTTGTGTATCATATGTAACCCATAATACAATTTAAATCTCTTCTTGCAGATCTAAATGTGATGTAAATTATATTATTCTATTTAAAAATAAAGTATTTTAGAAGTCTTACACCTACCACCCCATTTTTTCATTGCATAAAAATAGATTTAAAGTCCCGGACAGTCCAATGCTGTTAAAATAACAGAAAAACCTGCTATTGGTGTACAGATGGCATCAAAAACTGCTTGCAGCTTTCAAGAATCCTTCAAGGACAATTACTTCTAAGCCTTTGTGAAAATAAGAATAAAGCAACTTTCTCAACCGCATTTTTTCTGGGTAATAATTAGAAGATTTAGAGCTGCCAGCCAGGTGGTTTTAGCTGTGACAGGTGGAAGTATAGCTTCTTTCTTAGTTTTACTCTCTGCTAATCAAGTGTTTTTGAACCTCTTTGTAAATTGTGATTTTTTTTTTTCCTACAGAGTAAATGCTGCCTTATTTCCTCTTCTTTTTGTCCTTGTTCCCTTCCAAACAAACAAACAAAGCCTTAGCCACGCAGGAGGGGAAAAAAAAAGTTTTGTAGAACCTGCTTTTCTTTTTTATGAAGTTTTACTTAACTTCAAGTGAGCAATGTAAGCCTCACCACATTTTCCTCCAAGCAAGCAGATATGCCTTAAAAGAACAGTAAGAACCCACTAACTTTGTTTTCTCCTTAAATTAAAACCTGAAATTCCCAATACCATTACTTGCTGAAGAAAATGATACTCTTAATGATACTCTTCTCTCTTTGTAGAAGAATCCGAGAAACCAAATACTTTGAAGCAGATAGTCATGATACTTGACAAGCCAATAGGAAGCACCAATAAGCTAGGATGTGATGGTGGTATGAAAGTGTCCATTCAAGCTGTATGGTTGAAGTCAGTTTCTGTGAGCTGAATCTGGTCATTTACAAAGACAATAAAACGTTACAGAATCATAGAATATCCTGAGTTGGAAGAGACCCATCAGGATCATCGAGTCCAGCTCCTGGCCCTGCACAGGACCCCCCAAGAGTCACACTGTGTGCTGAGAGCATTGTCCAAATGCTTCTTGAACACTGTTAGGCTTGGTGCTGTGACTCCTTCTCTAGGCACCCTGTTCAGTGCCCAGCGACCCTGTGGGTGAAAAACCTTTTCCTGGTTTCCAACCTAAACCTCCCCTGACTCAGCTAATGGGGAATAAGGCAGCATGACAAAACTCCAAGTGACAAAGCTTCCCAAGCGAGTTCCAGTCCAAGTCTGCACTAGAACTTGACAAACCTTCATGCCAGTTTTACAAGCACTTTGGTCCTTAAGATGGAGTAGACTAACCCTCACCAAAAACCTACATTTGGTAAGGCCACAGGCTGACAAAAAAAGGAGCCAGCAGCTGAACCAAATGCAAAAATGCATATAATTTTCTTTTTCTTCCATGATGATATGCTCAGGTGGAAGTGATATTAAAGCCACCAACCCTTATACAGCATTTGATTTTGAATTCAGTCTTGAATCACGTTTGAATTACATCACAGATCAGTGCTGCTCTTCTTTGTGAGTGCTGTGGAGATGATTGCTAAGTGTTCCTTTCTTATAGGAGAGATAAATCTGCCAGTTTGTAAAACTGTTTATGAAGTCCCCTTCCAAATCATACCTGATTTATCCTGGCACACCTGTAAACTTCCTCTCCATTGCATATGCCCAGCATGAGAATGACCCCCCGCTTTTGCTCTGCACGGTTGTTGCCTTCCCAGATTAATCATTCTGGGCAGCTGAGTGCAGCACTCATGCACAAACCGGCCCTGTTGTGTACCATGGGCACCAAGGGCTTGACTGCAGTGCAATATGACCTAGGAGGTATAATAGCTGTTTTCCCTGATGCTGAATGACAGCCACCGAAGTCAAGGGGGTAAATGAAGAACCCCTGGTAAGAAGAGTCCATCTAGGGGTATCTGGTCTATCTAGGCAGGTTTTATCTTGCTGCTGAAACAGGTATTGAGACTCTTTTGTCTATCCCAGAGCATTGCCATTTATTGGCTGCATTGGTACACCTCACTGGAGCAATGCTTTTGACCTTGATGCTCACAGCACTCACCTCCAGCAATTCCCTGACAGCCAGGCCCATTGCCTACTGCTCCCACTAGCTGCCTTCCCTGCCAGTTGTTCTTGCTTTCTCTGTCTGCTGCATTGCTCTATCAGCCAGTCTGCCGTTATCTCCCCATCTGTTCATTTCCACTCTTGCTGTTCTCCCCAGCCACATTTCTCTGCAAGCCCTATAGGGTTTCAGTACTTTTAGAAAGAATACCCTTATATTGATCAATCCACCTGGAGCCTTCCTTTTTCCTTTTTTTTTTCTCTTTTTTTTTTTTTTTAAGAAGAAAGGCTCAACTTCTTCTCATTATTCTTTTAATATAAAGTCATTTTTCCATCAAGGGTCTAAGCTGCTACATTCTTTTAGGGTAACTTATCCAATCTAAAAACACGTTAGCTGTTTATGCTTTCTAGATACGTTTTCCCCAATTTACCATTTAGTTATGTTTCACAGGAATCTTGCCAAGAGTTGCAAGAATTACCAAATCTTGATCAGCGGAAGCTTTTGATCGATCACAGGCAGCTTCCTTTACTGACCAAGGTCAGCACAGCCCCAGTGAACTCTCCACTGAAGTTTCAAGAGTAGAATCTCCAGAGGAGAATAGAAATTTACTTCATGTCTCCTGTGGAGAAGACTGATCATACATCTCAGTGGGATGACTGATTTTTGTTATTTAAGAGTAGAACAGCAGATCATGTACATTCATTTTGTGATAAATTGTACTTAGGTCCTGTATTGTGGAATCTCCAACAGTCAAACCTTTACTTAATTTCTGTCCTGAATTTGTGCAAATTAGCATTCCTGTATTTCTGCAGTGTGTTATACACATTTGTAAGAGAGCTGCAGCTTTCAGACAGTTTTTCTGTTCATGTGAGTGCCTTTTGAATTATGTTCATGGCCTCTAAAATGCTTGTAATCCCTCCCAGCTTAGTGTGATCTCTGAATTTAATAAAACATACTCCTTGTTCTTCCATCATCTAGCTCACTGATAAAAATAATGAATAATACCATACTGAACATTGTCTCTTGTGAACTTCACCCAAGTAATCCTTGCATTTGTCAGTGATTAGATGTTGTTATCAATAGCTGTAAGCCTGTTTTTTGTTGTTTGCCTTAGACCACATCCCCTTTTTTTTTTGCCTATGGGGATGTCATTTAGTAACTGGCTTATTTGTGCACATCATTTTTTAAACTTCAGGATCCTTTCATTTTCAAACATGTTGTTTCAGTATTTTGGAATAAAACTTGCACTCTTGGCTTTGGGGATTTTTTTGGACTCTAGGATTCATCATCCTGCTTCTTTCCTTTTACTCCCAAGCTGGTATTTTAGCGGATGTGCGCTCGTGCTGGTTTGCAGCTGTAGGAACAAGGGTCTCATATGGCACAATGGAGTGCTTCCACCTGTTTGTGCCTTTGATTTGCTTTTAAAATGTAAATTGTTGCTATGTTTAGAAGAGCTGTTCAGTGCATCTTAGCAATTAAAGCTGACACTATTATATGCAAGTGCCAGAAGAATTCTTTTTAATACACAGTAAATGATGTAAGTGTCAGATGTAATAGGTGGGTATGGTGTGCTTGTCTGTGGCATCCTTCTCATTTTGAGTCTAAGCAAAAATGAGAAGTAATGAACATATGACTGATGAATCTATTTTTCCTTCCTGTTTAGTAGCAGTTCTATTTAAAATTACTTAGCTGATTATTTTTGTTCACATTTTCACCTGAAACTTAAATTTTTTCTTGTACATTTTCTGTTAGTGCCACCTGGGGTGCAAACATGCAGTGCCTGTAGCCATTTGTAAGTATTTCTGGTATTGGGGAAACCCTGGAAAGAAATTTTTCTTAGAGCACTTGATACTCAGTCACTGTGCCATTCTTACTATCTCCGTTGAAGTGCTGTAGTGTTTCCCTTCATGTTTAGTCAGCTTCAATTGCTAAATATAGATATGGAACCAGTACGGCTCTCGCTCAGTTAGGGTGGCTTATTTGGCATGGTAGTTTAAAGGGAATATTTCTTCACTCCATCAGACACAGAGACTTCAGTGTTCCATGACCATCTGTGGAAAACAAGGAGTGAAGCCCCTTTCCCAGGTGCAGCAGTGGGAGATACAGCATGGTTCTTGGTCAGGAGTGGGTATGTCTGTCACAATGGTGACAGGATTAAATGTGATCCAAATTTAATGCAAGCATGAAATTCTGCTCTCAGGAGACATGAGATTTGCAAATGAATTATGGGGAATTAGTAGTTTTGCAGCTGAAGTAGCAGTGTCTATTTGCTTGGACCTCAAAATGAATGGATATCTGGCAATGTGATGCAGTTACAAAAGAGGCAAGTGTTACTTTGTGAAATGTGGGAAAGTAATTGGTCTACCCAACTAAATAAATGTCACTCAGGTTTCAGATGTACTGCTGTGTCTAACTGTGGACACTGCACTTTTTGGCAGTAGTTGAGGAATGTATTTTGGAGGGTAGGAACTTCTATTAGAGATCTAGAACAATGTCTATGTGGAAATGTTTTATTTAAAATTTAATTTTTAAAAATAAGCTAATTGGGAAGAGCAGTCAATACCTGTTACTGTATAAGGTATTGCAAAAAGAGGGCAAGCTATGCTTGCAATCTTCCTCGCTGAAATATTTAAATATCACATTAGAAAAAAACACTTTCAGAGATGACCTATATATGTATTCTTCATCAGAGCAAAATACTCAGCTAGAGTTTTTAATGTACCTTCTATCATTTTGTTTGTCATCCCTTTGTAGAAAATTTCCCCTTCTTTACTTTTGCAGGGACACTGTATTTTTAAGGATTTTCCAAGAAGAAAAAATTTTCACCTGTACTGAAAATCTCCTTATTACTTTACAGCATATACTGAAACAGTTTTCCTGTTTTGAAACAGTCTCCTCTATGAAGACTGGTGAGCTGCAGGTTTAGAGGAAAGCCGTGAAAACATCCTTAAAACAAGTTCCACTATTTTTCCTCAGCAGGATGAGCAAAATATTAGGTCAACTAATAGAGTTGTACTTCAGAGAACTTCCATGGAAGCTCTGGGAATGTGGATATGAGGGACTTCCAATAACATAGTATGAGGGCTATCTTTAATTACTTCTGAATGAGAGACAAAGCTTTGTTTTCTATTATCGCTTCTAAATATATATGACAATTGGGAGTAATGGCAACTAAGCTCAAATGGATTCAATTCACCTTCCTGCTACTCAGTATTCACCATTTCTTTTCCTAGTTGCTTCAAAATAGAAGAAGGAATGAGACTTGCATGGAGTCTGAAGGAAGACACAAAACCAGCCAAAGTAAATCCCAGATAATATTCCTGAAAAAATATGGTGCCTCTCATAGATAGCTCAATTCAACATTCTACATCATTCATTATGCAAATGGTTGTATTGAACTGTTCTGTATTGCACTGTGGTTTGGAGCATTATCTGAGCTGAGAACAAAACTGGCTCACAAAGCAGCACACACTATCTCAACTAAAGTATGAGGCTCTTTTTTCTTCAGTACTGCTTCATAAAGCAAAATAGAGTGGGCAGCAATAAATTGAGCCGAAGAGGTAAAAGGGAAAATAATCACATTCTGTACTGCATCCAAACATCTTTGATTGCTTAGTGTCTGTCTTATTCAGAGCAATATGTTCCTTTCTGCTGCAAGGCGTGGAAGAAATCAAACAGAAATACCAGCTCGATCCAGCTGATTAAGTTTGGGGAGGGAACACAAGGCATTCAGTGTTGTTATTCTTCTCAGGAATAGCAGAATTCTCTCTGTATAGCACAATAGTATGGGATCCTCCATTTGTTTTGAATTGTTTTGTTCTGAGATGGGGCAGAAAGTGGAGAGGAGGAGCCAAAGTAACCAGGTGGATGTGTATTTTTGACCAGAAACATGCGCAATTGTTTTCCTCCCTATCTCTAATATACTCCCAATTTTCCTGGGCTTGTGTACTTACAGATAGACCAAAGATATCCAGCTGACAAAATAGAAAAATGTTTTCTTCCAGAAATCACAATTTTCATGAGGCAGCTGATACTAATATGCACTTTTCTGGAAGTATGCTCCTTAAGTCCTTGGAAAATTTCTCCACTGTTATAATGGTTTATAGTTTTTACCATTATGCTTTACAGTTATAATGGTTTGGGTGCAAACTAGTGTCAACTGTCACAAAATTACTCTGTTTTTGGGTCTAGAGATTCCCCAAATATAAATTGGGGTGGGTTTTTTACGAGATGCATGTCATTTCTTGCATATTGGCATAGTATTTCTCAAAATACCTCCAATGGAGTAGCCTCAGTAAAGTTGAAATAAGAAGGTTCAAAGCATAAGTTCTGGTTGCCAATTTAGCAACAGCTTGGTTGCAAAGTAATCTGGATAAATAGGGATAAGGAACCATTTGGTGATACTACAGAGATATTGTAGAGATGTCTGGCTCTCTTGCAGGTTGTCACCTGCATGGTGTGAGATCATTATCTTTAAAGAATCCTGTTCTTGCTCTCTTGCTCTGCTTCAGATCGCTTGCTTGAAGTGAGTCATCCGTACATTTTAGAGCTCTTGGAGAACACTTTCCCATCCAGGATTTTCTGAAGCAATTGACTGAGAGATCCTGGTGAGAAAAAAAAATGAATGGAACTGGGCAGATAAGAGTTAGGGGCATGGGTGCGTAAGGTGGAAAGAGTGTCAGAAAAAAACCCTACAAAACTAGATACTGGTAAGAACAGGACTGCAGGTGGCCTCTTCAATGTCCTTCTCTAGACTTGGACTCATTATTCAAGTCAATAACCCTTCCTTTCTGGCAAGGAATTGTGAAACCCATAAAGTCAAGTGCTTGCAAATTAGGAATGCTGGGCAAGTAGTTGAATCATACGGGATTAATTTAGGACCTTTGTGCATACACATTATGTTGCATCTGGTTAATTATATGCTTAGAGAGGCTCTCCTTCCTACTTTCCACAGAACCTTTGCTGGCTCAGAGCAGGATTTACTTTAGGACTGTATATAGAAGTGGCAACTCATAGTAAAGTAGAGGACTCCAAGGGGACTGTGTTTGTAATGCGGCTTATTGAGTTTCTGCTTTGCCTGTGACCCAGAATTCCTCTATGGTGCTGGAAAAACTATGTAGACATAAAGATTCTCAAGCATAACTTCTCACTCAGTGTTTCTTACTTTCTGAGGGCTTTTTAATCAAGAACTGCAGCTTGATTAACTTAAGTTGGGAACATTTATATCTGTAGCTGGGGCTAGTTTATTAGGAACTGTGGTCTGAAGGTGAAAAGTGCAATAAAACATGAAGTAATCTGAAAGATCAGGCAAAGACTTCTCAAGTTAGTTGCCCAGCTGGAGCTGACACTTTTTGATCATTTTTGTCTTAATCTTTGTGCTTCTGTTCTCAATGTGTCATGGACATGAAAGAAAATGTGCTCAGTCAGTTGTAAACAATGAGGTAGACTTTTGAAGAAAACTTTCATTTGGGTATATACATGTCATTAATTTCTATGTATATTTATTTGAAATATGGTTATATCTCATGTATTATATTATATTGGTCTTCATGGGTGGCAACAGAATAAAGAATTTTTAAGGATGGTTTAAGGAAAACAGGAGTCTTGGTTGTGGGTTGTTGGGGAATTAAGGGCAAGGAGTGCTGCTTCTTTCTTTTCCTCTTCTTCCCCAGGAATGTCACACACAAGGAAAAGAATATAATAGAATGGCATAGGATTGAGATTGCTGGAAAGACTGAGTCAGGATGCTGTGGGCAGCAGAGGCCAAAGCACTGTTGTTCTTAGACTGCAAAGCCAGGGATGAGATGCGTAATTGTGCAAAAGACAATGGCAAGGCACACAACAGGAGCCTGTCTGATGTAAATTACTGGTGCTTTTTGGGAGACTGTGTGGTTGTCGTGAGCACTAACCTCCTTGTGTTGATTGTTCTCTATTTTTGTTTGTTAGTGCTTTGTTCCCCTCTTCCACAGCTTGCAGAATGCTCACAGAGGAAAGAAGCTACCTGGAAACATGTAGGTTCAGTGAAAGGCACTTTATATTTCGTTTGGGTGCCTTGAAAAGTTATTTTGTATGAAGAGCAACAGTTGAAACAAAGCAAACAAAGTGTGGGCAAACCTTGGGTTTTCCCTCTCATGAGAAATAGGTACTCACCTCTCTACCTAATTTTTGAAAGTTCAGTATTACACTTCCTGGACACTGTGTTCATGTGCCTTTGCAAGGATGCTTTTGCAAGCTGATGCCAGGATTGAAGTCATGGGATGCTTTTTGTTGTTGACCAGTAACGAGCATCAGCAAAGAAGTCATAGGCTAGTGCACTTAGAATAAGATATTTGATTTAACTATGTCATGCTTATTTTAAATATTTATTAATTACATTTCAAATACTTCTTCTGACTTGCTAACTTGTTTTTAATTAAATCCTTGTTAAGTTGATTGACTTAATTGAAATAAATGCAACACCCTGATGAGAACTGGGTTATTTTGAATCTAGTTAACCTTCAAATGAAAGTGGGGTTTTTTCTGCAGTATAATTACAATTGAGATTAGCTTATTATGCACATAATGAGTAACCTTTCATCTTGTCCAAGGTAAATAAATACGCAGAGGCATTTGCTGTAAGAGTGGAAAGTATGCAAGTTTTAATATAAGATGCAGACTTACTGTTTGTTTTGTCTTTGGGGGCTCTCCTTTGTTCAGAGAGACTTGCTATTTTTATCACTAAAGTGCTGAAAGACATGAGTCAGGAGAGAGGCCCCCATGTCAGGTGCTGTGCAGAAGCTTGGAAAGAATAAATGGATTCAGCTACTAAATCAGGCTTCATTTTTAACTGTAACTTGTGTTTTCTAGGCTGCCTCTGGATGTCCTTGTGCTGCTACATCTTGAATAAAAATGAAGCTTCAAAATTGTAGTTTCTCTCTCTCTCTCTTTCTCCTTCTATAAGACTTGTCAATTCTCTTTAAAGAAACATGATGAAAAGCCCTAGTGGTTGTTGTTTAGGCCTCAAGTGCAGAATCATTCCCATCAAGGCTTCACTTCGTTCACTTTGTTTTTGAAGGCCTCATTCATTGGGAATACTTCTGTTAATTTTATTGTTATACATCCTCATACTTCATTTAAGTGCTGATATGGGATACAGAAATACTGTGTTTTAATGAGTGTGTTAATGACTTGAGACATAGCATACACAGAGAGGAAATAGAGATGCAAATATAATTATATTTTAATTGACAATATCTGTGTAATATATAGCATATAGGTAACATCACAATCTAGCAAACAGCATCAAAATGTAAAGAATCCTGACTTTGCATCTTGAATAAGTCATATGTTGTGTTCTTGGATATGTCACACAATGGCTTTATACATTGTTTTCATCAGCTACAAAATAAGGAATAGCCATTCTTAATTACTTCTGCAAAGTAAGTACATTTAAAACTTACATCTAAAAATCTTGGGGCTATTTTTTCCACCAGTATGGCTGCATGATGTCAAGTACTGAAGGTAGAAGCCAAAGTGGTCTCCTTCAGTGAATTTTGTTAGTACCGGTATCATCAAGACCCATTTGTCACTAACATCTGAGGAGGGGACAGTGTGATTTCATGATCAGCAAAACAGTACCAGTGTAAATTCCATAACAGCTTTCTCAGTATGCCTGGAGACCTTCCTAAAAATGCAGAATAATATCCTGAAGTACATGCATTATTTCCTCAAAACTAATAAGACAGGTTTAAAATGAACAGTCAAACTGAGGCCCCTTTAGAGGCAAAATTTATGTTTTGCATTAAGTAGCTGTCCCAAGCCTTTCCTTTGTTAGGTTTGAGGTTGTACAAACTACTGTGCATATTGCATCTTTCTGATCAGAAAAACACTGCTTGCACATATTTAAGGTTCAGAATACCATGATTTGTGATGGTAATGGAATGCTGATTTAGGCCATGTGCTAGGGAAGTCAAAAATATTTCATTCATTTGATCCAGGTGCAGACTGTAGATGAGGGAAGGGAGATGAAACTGGATTCCATATAAAACTTCTTTGCATGGGCTTTTCCTCAAATTCAAAAGCCAGGATTGTAGGAGGTAATATTTTCCTTTTCTATTTTAACAGCATAGTAATGGTCCCACACACACTAGAAATCATTGCTATTGTCACCTGTCACTGCTAATCAGGCTTTCAGTATGAGCTGGTATTAAGTTGTTAAGATATCATTCAAAGTCAGATAAAGAAGATACTAGGTGCTGATTAGCTTATGGAATGACTAAGTCCATAAGTGTTAGTTTGTCTACAAGAAGGATTTAATAATATGAAAGTCAAAACTGATGATTTCACAATGCAAGAAATCATGCTCTCTTCTTTTGCTTCAGTTGTCTGTGGGCAATATTTTCAATAATCTGACCCTGCCTGCCTCTCCTGGAATGATTGGTGTTTTCCTCTTTTACTTAGCCCATTACTTTACTGAGATTTGGTTTTGTTGGGTTTTTTTTCTCCAAATAAATTGTAAACAAGCACTTAAAAAGGCAAAATAAAGACCTTACTATTGTCTGATATGCATCATGATGTTGTAAAACTAACAGCCATCCAAGTCATCAGTTACTGATGTCCAGAAGATACCAGTGTAGAATTCCAAACAAGAAATAAAAATATGACAAATCCTTGGTAGCAGCAGAGAGGGCAGAGGCATCTGAAGAGCCAGTGACAATGTGCTGCCCTACATTGAGGTGAACAGCCGTCATGTAAAAACTTCAAAATCTGACTTTGAACTTGCTTACCATGGAGATAATCTTAGATTTATTTACTTTAGGTTGACTCCAGGTTGCAACACATGAAAGGAATTTTATGTAAATATGGCACAGTGGAGACAGCAGGAACCCAAGCACAAGTACCAAAATCTGACTCTGGTGGCTCACACATGAGCATACATATGTTAGAGAAGTTCTTAATCATAAGTGTAATTGTTTAAAATACGGTACCCTTGGATCATTTTTTTTAACAAAATTCGTCTCTGTTAGCCATTGCTACAGCCCTTGCTGTTTGAATGACTTGAAGGAGACAGCTGGGAACTGAAGCCTAGAAACTGCTGCTGGTTTCCCAATGTGAGCTAAATAGGCAGATGGCAAAAGTAAGCTTTCCACATGGATAGGCTACTTATGTGGACCTTAAAAAGCTAAAAAAATCCTGCTATTTTTTCATCATACCTGCAGCAGCCTACTCTTTCCTTCCCCCTGATTTTTTTCAGGGTTTTTTTTCTTGCTTTTTATTTAAAGGTTTTCAACTCCTTTGAAAGACTGAGAATCAGTTAGTGGTTGTTCAGGGCTTCTCAGTACCACTGCGCAGTGCTGTCCCCAGGAGTGGCTGAAAATTATTGTCACTTAGCTGCTCTTGGGAAGGCTGCCTTGTGACATGTCTGGGTACCATTGCAGCTGCCCCAGCTCTTCCAACAGGCACCTGTGCCACCCTCTGCCAGCATTTTGGGAAGGTCAGTACCAAGTGGTATTGCTCAGGAGTAAGTCGCTTCTGGGTAAAGGGATGAGATGTGTTTCACAGTTGGTTTGAAAGAGCTCCCACTGCATCCGGCTGGGAAGTAATTTGTTTTGAGGATCTCTACAGCCTCTGGGTTTCCGTGGCTGTCAGTCTAATGGTGTAAATTTATACTCAGTGTTCTCTCAAAAGTCAATGATGTAATTTAGTGAATTACTTTTTATAATACTTTTTTAATACTGCATTAAGTGGTGGTAAATTATGTTGTTAAGAAAAAAATAGGCTCTTCAAATCTAAAAGGTAAATTAGAAATGAGAAGGATGAAGCTCCTAAAATTCTGCATATTTCAATTCCTCTGAATTCTCAAGTGAATATATATGACTACTGTTGTACCAACAGAGAAATATTATTATTTTAATTCCTCTGATGTAGGCAATCAACTAAAATATTATACCTGTCAGTTTGTCCTTGGTCTTTCTAAAGGGCTCTTATTTAAGTTTTCTTGCTCCTTATTAACTTGGTTCTACTTGGTTAAAGCTTTGAAGAGATGAAATTTCTTTTCTCTGGCAAAGAATAAGATCAAAGATACGGTAGCTTGAGGCGTTGATATTTTCTTAATTGGAGAAAGTTTTTTGTTCTCCTTCATGTAGAAATTAAAGTACAGCTTTTTTCCCAGTCCTCTTGTTCTTTCTCACCAAGATGATCAGTTGCAAGTCCTATTTGCAAGGCTTTGGACCCTGTGGTTTTGGAATTTGGTCTCATCTTTTTCTTCTGTAAAATCTTTTGTCAAGAGCCTCTGGGGAGGAAACAGAGACTCTTTTCTTTCCATCACAATACTGGAGGTTGTGCTATTGTGATTTGCCTTCAGAAAAGGAAGTTTCTTCTACTTAGATATATTCAGCTGGGAAATGTTGCTGGACAATATTAGATAGTATTTTGCTCTTCCACTTACTCTTTAATTAACAAGAGTTAACATACTCATAATTTATGTAGGTTGTATGTCTGTAGACTAAAAATTAACTTATTCCTGTTCTGTCAGAATCTTCTCTGTAAGTTTCAATATTTGCCAAAATATTTTTATATCTAAGGTCCAGTATATTCCGGTTTGTTGTCACAAGGCAGTATGTTTATATTTGCTCTGAACTCCCACCAACGAATGGTGGGAATGTTACGATTTGATGCACTTCAAGTATTTTGATTAAAAGAGTCAATGCATGGTCAGACTTGTCCACGATTGTTTCTTTGATGAATGCACTGAAACAGAGTTGTGATTTCCCAAACGCTGTGGTGGTCAGGCAGCAACCTTGCAAACAAAGTATACATTCTGCCCTGGAGTTTCTATGTGGCGTTGGGCTGGTGAGTTAACATTTCTGTGTCTGAAGTCTGCTTCTCTAAGAGGGAAGCCAGAGTCTCTTGTTCACTGAGTATGTAGAATTTTAACAACTTTTGTGCCATCTATAGTACAGCTGTTCTCCATCTTACCTGGAGTAGTTAAGCAAATGAAAGTTTTACTTTGCAATGTGTAAGTAGTACCTGTTATGGTCTTGTCAAACATGGACCTCTAGAAATGCTATCAAATTCTGTGTCTCAATACTTTTTAATACCCACAGCCTAAGAAAGAGATTATTTATCTTGGCTCTAAGACAATGTCCTGGGCATGCATTTCCAATTGTATGGATGCCCAAGTTGCACTGGGAGGGAGACATTTTCACCTTACTGATCCGTAGCTTATTTTATTTATTATAGAGGTCACTTAGTGACCTGTCTTGCAGACTGTTAGCACCGTGGCAATAATTCATCTGTTTAAAAGTTGATGATGCATTTTGCAGATATTGACTTGGCTCCCTTTTCTCAAGAATCCAAATGATCACTTTATCTTTGTTTTTGGAGAAGAAAATGTCTCTATTTGAACTGCATTGTTTTGCATTGAGCATGCTGTGCCCATTCAGTTTTATGCTCCTTGGGGGAGAGGTCCTTCATTGCTTAGTACCTTATCTATTGCTGTAGCACTCCATACAGAAATAAGAGGAGCTACATCAGGTCTGTGTGTCCTTTATTAAAAATTCCTTGTGTTTCTGGACTACCTCATTCCAGTAGGACTTACCACAGATGCCAAGAGCCTAAAACAATAAAGGCCACTACATTTTCACTTCATTTCTTTTAGGTCATCTTTCAAGCATACATGGTTTTAGTTCCAACAAATATTTATTAAACATGTAAATATTAGGATGTCAAGACTGGTTCATAAAGCCACAGATAAAAATGTGTTATTGGAATGATGTAAGTTTATGCAGGAAAGAAATAAACTTTTCCCGTCTTTCATTCCACTTTGTTTACTTTGTTTTCCTCGTGACAAATTTTAGATCCTTGTTTCTATGAATATAAATGGCATGGCCAGAAGTCCCTCTAATGTGAAATCAGCTATGTTTTCCTCCTCTATGAAAAAGATACAGTCACTCCTAGGTCATGCTGCCTTTGATAGCTTCTGTGAGCCAAGACCTGTTTGCGGAGGTAAAAGAAAAGCAGAAGGGCAAGACACTCTGTGGAAAGTTGCCATGATAATCCCCTTCTCAGTGAGCACTCTTAGGCAGGAGTATTCTGTGAGTCTTTGAAAGACAGACCTGAAACATTGATGCTTGGTCACATAAACCTAGCTAGGGTATAAGTACAATAAGGATCAAATCAGTATTGGCAGGAAAGTGGATTAGATTGGTTTTGGCTTTGGCTTGGTGAGGAAGTAAAAGCACTGTTAGCGAAGCAGTCAGCAAATACATGGATTTAAGTAATTTTCCCCCAGAGTGATAGGTGATAACTGCAAAAAAGTCTATTACCACTAATTTTCAGTAAAATGGGAAGGAGTGAATACTGAAAGATGTTGTACTGATTTTGTTTTTAAAAAATGTATCAGCTCAAACATAGCTTTGTGAAATTCTGGACCCACCGAATCAATAGAAAAATTTTAAAGATTAAATTCAACCTTTTTCTCTCCCTCTGCTTTGCTCTCTGATTTTCCAAAGTGAACATTTTAATCACCCAGTTATGTATACAGGTCACTCCTTCAAAGGAGAAATCAATTATTCAAAGAAAAAAAATCCAACGGAATAAAATTTTACTGACTTTGTATTTACTGACTTTGCTAAGTGTATATATAAGCATGCTGCTTATGAGAGAAAAGTGCCAATCAAATGAGTAGAGGCCTTTTAGTTGGGGAGTTCCTGAGTAGCTTTGAAACCAAATGTAATAGTTTATTAACTTTGCATAATCTCTGTTCTTCAATCTAGAATTTGATCTCACAGTTGCACCTCTTTCTGTGTTCTGAATTACAATGAAACAAAATGAGACCAAAGTGGTTTGTTTGGGTATTTTTTCTGGGCCACATGATACTGTCCAATGCAGTTTGAGTGTGAAAAGCATTGAGTGTGAAGAGGACTCTGGGTGGGCAGTTACCATTTACCCAGGCATAGGTTCACTGGGGCTTGGTTTTGGTTTTTTTTTCATTTGTTCATCTTGTTTTTTTAGAGACAATTCAGATGGTCTGAGCTTCCAGCTTTTTTTACTGGGGTGTAAGTTTTGCAGATACCAAGGAATTATTTTCTTCCTTAGAGCTTTCTTCCTATAGAGCTCTCATAGATTTTTAGCTTTCTTCTGTTTGGAGCAGCAGGTAGGCACTCTTATCTAGTTAAGGGCCTAGTTGTTCTGGAGGTGCCATCTTACTACATCCAAATTCAAAACTGAGGTATATTAGTTTCAAAATTACTCTGTTGAATAGTTTAATGCAATAGCTAAAGATGTAGCCAAAAACGATGGTGAAGTTTCTTTGTTTTCTTTATTCAAGTCAAAGGTGTCAGAAAAAAAGTTAACTCTTCAAAATGAGCCTTAAATTCTAGTTCTTGTTTGTAGAAGGACTTCAAATCTCAGTGGATAAAGAAGTTGTTTAGTGAATTTTTTTAAAATAATACAGTCATTACAGCTGCTTCACCTTTTACTCAGACTGTTTAGTCAGGATGTGACTCTTAACCTGAAGGATATTCTCTTACAGAACAAGGACTTCCCTTTCTGTAGCCTTTCAGAAGTACCCAATGCTCATAATCATTTAAGGCATTAAAGTTGTTTGAGGTGTCTATCTGAAAGAAGACTTCTCAATATTTCACAGTCGTGTATACACAATACTTCAAGAAAATTCTCCTGGTTTTGTTTAAACTTAATTATATAGTAGTATTTTATGTTTTTTCTAAATTTTTATAGTGGGACTTTATAGTTAAGCTGCATTTAATTTGTTGTACAATCCTACATTAGTTGGAGATTTCAGGAAAATAGGCCCTCCTGTCTTGTGGTCCTGTTGTTATACAACGCACTTCTCAAACAGTGATTTCCCTACGTGATGTAAAGGAGTAAGTGAGGATGAAAGGACAAAATGGTGGACTTCTTCTTAGCAGAACTTTCTTCTAGCAGAATTTTAAAATGTAATGCTCTAGGCAGAGAGCCTCATTTCTGGCTTTTTGCTGTGATGATTAATGAGATTGATGAAAAGCTTTCCAGTTTCTCTTCTTCATCACAATATATTATTCACTCTTGCCAGATTATGCAAACAGAATGTGGAAAAACAGCAGAGGCTTGGCTACTTTTCACTGCTGATGTTACTCCAGCGCATCTGGTTTATTTGCTTTTAAAACTTTTGGTAAGATTTTTTTCCACTTAACAATGGGGATTTGTTTTGCTTTAAAATCTAGGAGTATTTGGGGCTACGTAACACCTTAATTCACTCTCCAGTTATGTACATTAATGGTGTAGTTTTGTCTTAAAATGCTTAACTGTGTTTGCAAAGTGATGCTTGAATGCAGGTCTCACATGGCATTCTAAGACTGATTTTTTAGCTAAAAACACAGTTCTTTTGTGTGTGTAATATACCATACATTTATAACATACACATTTCTCTGTGAATTATTGGTTGCATTAGGATTCTGCAGTGGTCATAATTTCTCATCCCATTTTACATATTTTCTGATTACTTTGGGATTTCTTTTGTAGCTCAGCAAAATTTTGGTGAATTGCCGTTAAGCCTTAAATTACGTGAAATATAGATTACAACTCTGAATATATTCTCAGAACTACTTTATGTCATTTATGTTCCTTTCTTCTGTTTACTAAAAGGCACTGAAAATAGGATTGCTTGGGAATAAGGTTTGATGAGGGCTGTACTTTCTGAGCTACAAAGCTGTTACCATGCAGTGACAGGACAAAGGGGAATGGCTTTAAACTGAAAGAGGGCAGATTTTAAATTAGATAATTAGTATGAAATTCTTTACTATGAGGGTGGTGAGGCGCTGGAAGAGGTTGCCCAGAGAAGCTGTGGATGTGCCATCACTGGAAGCGTTCAAGGTTAGGCTGGATGGAACTTTGAGCAACCTGGTCTAGTGGATACTGTCGCTGCCCATGGCAGGGAGCTTGGAACTAGAGAACCTCTGGAACAGATTGCCTTTAGAGGTTGTAGAGTCTTCCTCACTGGAGATATTCAAGAATTGTCTGGACACAATCCTGTGCAATGTAGCGGGGAGGATGGAGCAGAGGACTCACTGTGGTCCCTTCCAACCTGACTTGTTCTGCGATTCTCTGGTCTTTAAGGTCCCTGCCAACCCAACAATTCTACGATTCTATGAAACAGATGCAAAATGGTCTAGCTGCCAGTAAAATATGATTAACACTTAATTTAGTACCTTAACTCTTTAATTATTACTTATTTTTATGGTGCGAGATGAGAAGTTGTAGGAAGGTTTGTTTCTTCTGCTTTTGTAATAGAAATACATTTTAATCCACTAATTGTATGAGATTGTGTGTCTTTGTAGAGAAATACTAGTAGTTTTCCCAGAATAGAATGAGCCTGAGATTGTCTCTCCCTTAATGCTAGGACAAGCTACTGCACAGCTGGAACAGTGTCAGAAGGTCAAGACTAAGGAGTGACAGCTATCGAGACAGATTTATCTAGGTCATTTGCTATCATTCAGCTGTCTGTTTACAGCTGTGCACCAGGGAAGTCATAATAATAGAAATAACGTTATTTGGAATACTACTTCAATTAGGTTATGTTTATTCGAGCAGCTGATTGCATTATCATAATCATATTTAGAAGAATTTAAAAGTACACAGGAAAACAGAGAGCTCTGTAGGGGAGGCATTTATGTGTAAAATATGTCAAGATCTGCCATAATTAGAACATTTGTTCATGTCAAACCTGATAAATTATTAAATTATTAACAAATAAACACTTTCTTGTTTTGAAAATGTATTTCTCTTATTTTTCTCTGGGAAAGAAAGAGGTGGAAATTTTATTTGGCTTTCTTGTGCAGGTTGTACTGGTTCTTAAGGCCACATAGTGTCTTTACCTGTATGTTTTCAGATAACTGTTAGAGGACAAAGAAATAGCTCAGGAGTTCAGGCTCAGTAAGTAGCAAAGATACAGCAGTAAATGTCAAAGGCAACTAATGCTTTTTTTCTGCAATCATACTGCTGTGAAGTAGCAGTTTGCCAGGTTTTATTTATGTTTCCCAGAAAGACAGTGAGCTCTAATGCCTCAGATTTTGGGACTTTTTCCAGTAGTCCCTTACTCTCCCACAAGATTCATGACTTTTTTAGCTAGGCACAAGCAAACCATTTAACAAAGTTTTGAAATTCAAAATTTGTGTCCCATTTTAAGCTATTGTTTCAACACCTTCAGCTCTTCCCACCAAGGAAACAAATTCTCTAAGAAATGCTAAAGGGTTCCAAAGCAGAGTAGTTCTGGGTATTGTATGGGGATATCACTGTTAGCTGGTATTATACTCTTAGTGATAATTACCCTGCATTTCAAATTGGCTTTTGGCTGATTGTGCCTTTCAAGTGGCCTTGCCTACAGCCTCTGGTAGGTTGTTTACTGTCCGTGAATTTTTCCATTTCATTTTAAAATTTTTATAATCTTGGCTTCTTTAATATCTTATGAGTTCCTTGATTGGCATGTACAATCTCTGCAAATTTTGTTCCTTTGCTTAATTTTAAACCTTCTGGTTGGTCATAGGACAGCACCAAATTTTTGAGTTATAGAAGAGACTGATGGCTCTTTAGCCATCTTTTATGAATTCCTAGTAGTATGCAGATCATTAACCAGTATACAAAAATAGTTCGTTGTCTTCTGAAGACTACAGTTTTACAGATTGCCTCATCCATGCATATATCAGTATATACTAGTACTTTATATCCTAAGGGGAAAAAAAAAATCTGATATTACAGAGAAGGCGTATTCCAGAATATCATTCCAAAGAAGATTCTTAGAATCTGTAACATGCTCCCAACTTTACTGGTGATTTGATGTTTTACCTTAGGCAAGCTATTTTGTTTTTCTGTGCCAGAGCTTCTTAACTGGTTTATTGCCTGCCTTGCCTTTATCAACTTTCTAAAAGCAGTGTTTTATTACACCGATTTGCACAGAGAATATCAAATCTAAGGTGTCTGTATACACAGCAATAAAGATGATTTCCAAGAAAATAGTGAAGCAATTAAACCACTCTTTCTACCAAGCAAAGTTGTTAGAAAGGTTCTGCAAGGGTATATGACACCATGTGAGTTCCTCCTCTCTCACCATCAGGAAAGACATCTATAGCTTACAAACCTTAAAATTCTGTCAGATGGCCATAATTTGCTGCTATCACTTGTAATTCTTGTCTATCTGCATCTTTCACCTTGAGTCTGCAAGTTGACAATATGCAACCCCTGCATGTTCTGTAGAATCACAGTTCCCTCTTGCCTTCTCAGCTCCCTCTTCTGTTTTCTTCCTTATTTCAGGTGTTGAAACAGCTTTAATTGGTTGTTTTTCAGTCGTGTGGTCCACAGGCCTCAGAGGTTTGTCTCCTACAGAGCTTTTGAAGGTGACAAGGAAACACAGCTCTGTCTGTATGTGACATTTTAAAAGATATTTGGACATGAGCTTAAAATTTTTGAAGTCTACCCTGTGAGATGATGTTGGGAACAACATTTTCAGGTTGTAGAACTCACTGTAGAAGACAGTCTCACCTACCTTTTGGCTGACTGGAGAGAGTCATTGCTCTTCCTTAACTCAGCAGTGATCAGCCCCTGACTCTTGCTGTGGGGAAGAGAATGATGACTTTGCCTGCTATTATCTGCTATGAGCAACTAGAGAGAGTGGGAGTGAAAGCATTCTGTCTTTCACAGTGGCTGCACCCCACTGTGTAGGGAGGAGGAGTGACTGAGAGCACAGGGTGAATCCTGTGAAAAGGGGAAATGCAGCTGGCTCATCCTAGTTCACCTCACGGTGCAGATGTGGATGCAGATGTAACACTTCATCTCTGCCTCTTAGAGAGCCTGTAGGTTTCTGCTCACCTGAAACAGGTTGTAAAGTACTTGGTCATAATGGCTTTTCCAGTGGCTTGTCTGTTCTTAGCGACTACTGATAGTTTAAAATGCATTTGAATTTGAAATGTGAAAAATATGGGGAAAAATTTGGGAATATGCAGCAGCAGAAGAGGAGTAGAGTCAGTCAATACTGGTTTTAGAACAGAGCACATGCAGTCCATACTAAGTTGGTTTTGCAGCACTTGGAAACTTGTTACTATCCTGGCAGACTCCAAAATAGATCCTTCACATTTGCAGGATGAAAAAGGTGTAAAATCTCAGTATGAGGGAAAGAAAAAGACAATGTGTGAAAGAAAGAAGAAAAAAAAGAGAATGTTCTCCAGAATGCATATTTCATGTAAAAATCTGTATTTAATCAAATTAGTTCTGTTAGCAGTAAAGACTTAATTGACTTCCTTACTAGATGCTAACTTTAGCAACATATTATCAGAACATACATTATTAAAGAATTGGAAAGTTTCATTAAATTTTACTGTAAAGCACCATATAAATAGAGCTTTTCAGGGCATCCATTTACTACTATCCTTGGACCAAAGTGACTCATTTGATGTTGGGAGACAGTTACCAGTGCTGTATCCTAAGCTGTAGTATGCACTCATGAGATTTTAAAGATCAAACCAGAAAGTTTAAAATACATATTTGTGATAGAATGAACCTTTACAATAACAAACATGTATCTAACTTACTATTAACTCTTTTTTTTTGTTATTAACTTTTTTTGTTTTGAAATTGAGATTTACATATTTCAGTTACAACAAAACCCAACACAATCAAAGACAGAGGATTCAATGGGAGAGATTGTAGGCCCATCAGTTTTACACAAGTATTCTTCCTTTTCTACCCATATTCGTAGTGACCCACAGTTCAGACTGGATGTCAGGCTTATATCTCAGTCTGTGTTTTTCCTCTGATACTGTTCAGTGCATTGTTATGATATAAATATATTGGAGGACTTAATAAAATAGTAACATCCATTTTTCTTAGTGTGGAAGTGCAAATTAATGGTTAAAGACAGAGATAATGAGCCACAATTCTTGGTTCTATTCTGGGCTCTGAGCTGACTCACTACATAATCTTACTCAAGTCATTTAAATTCAGGTGAAATAGGCCCCACTGAGCTGATAAGATAACGCAGGCTTCAGGCTTTCTTCCTTGGTGGATTTTTCTATACGATTCTGGCCCTCTGTAATCAGCATAAATTTAATAATATTTTGTTCCATTGGATCCTTGTAATATATGTTTATTAAATGTATTTATTTACCTTTAAATCCTTTATTGAAAGGTACATTTTTTTTCTGATAGAAGTAGGCAGGTAAATATTAGCCTGTTCGGTGGAGATATGTTTTCTAAAATGATCCTTTTCTACATCCAGACAAAAGGGCCTTTCAAAAAGCAGTGACATCCATAATTGCCCATCAGTAGGGTTGCCACCTGGAGATCTGTCTCATTCTCAGATTTCTGCAGTGAGCTAAATGATGATTTGTGATACACAAGTCAGGCCACAGAATATTTGCTCTCCACTGGAAAGTGTACCTCTGTCCCTGATGTGTGAAAATGCAAGAGACCTTTGCTTTTAAAAAATTCCAGTATGTGAACTGGAAATCAAAATACTGACCAGTTTTGCCAAATAGATTTGTTTTTCAGCAATGCCCACCTGACTGAGGAGAGTAAGAAATTATGTCTCAGAATGGCTTCACATGACCACACATCCCAGCAGTGGGAATGGCACCACCAAGCAGTGGTGATTCATTCGCTTGGCACTGAAATTGCCAGCGTTCAGAGGAAAAGGATCATTTTTGAACAAAGAAATGTCTTCTCCCACAGAGAGTACAGACATTACAGAGTTATTAATCAGGGCAGTCATCTCGAAAGTAGATTTAACTGCAGGATTTCATGTAGAGGAAAAACCAGAACTACAGCAGGAAGTGATTGAGGGCTCAAAGTAGTGGATAGAATTGCATATTTTAAGGACTCCTTAAATTACACCTGGGGAAAGGTTCACTCTGTGCATGCCAATGAAATTATCCCTGTTTGTGTGGTTCACAGTTTTCTTTGAATGGCAACTACCCAGTAAGGTAATTGCAGCTGGTTGTAAAACAGGAAGGCAACCAGTTTAATTTGCTCTGTTTCAGTATCACCTCAGGCTATTTCTTTGCTGTATCTCGTATGCAAAGCCAAGTCAGTCTCATAATTAGTGAGATGGGAGACCTCAAAGGGAAGCTGTGATTTGGCAGGTAACTACAGTGGTGATTTTTTTGGGTTTTTGCCTGCTAGCATTCCTTCTTTGTACTCAATATAGCAGCATGAGCTGGGAGTTAAGGATTTCATAGCACTGAAGCAGCTATTGTCTTTATGAATCATAAAGCTGAGGTGCTATTCTAATATGGCCATTGCTAAACAGTTCAGATAATTTGGAACACCCTGGTTCAGCTTCCCTTCTTTTTGGAAAGTGCCTGAAGTAGAGCAAGTCAAATTCCTACCTTGTCATCTGGATGTTGTAGTTTAGCTAAGGAAAAAGTAGTTTTGCATAGATCAAAATGGTTGTTTTGTTTTAAAGGGACATGTGGATCACAAGGATGATTTAAAAGTTGGATAAGGTAGCTGAAGGCCTTGTCCCATTTAGTTTTGAGTATTTCCAAAAGTGAAGGTTCCACAATCTTTC
Source organism: Illadopsis cleaveri (assembly GCA_013399915.1). NCBI lineage: Eukaryota > Metazoa > Chordata > Aves > Passeriformes > Timaliidae > Illadopsis > Illadopsis cleaveri. The sequence goes on from VXBB01001395.1 coordinate 457,599, forward strand.
AGAATATCTCTCTTCAGGGTTTGGCCACTTTGATGGTCAAAGAGGTGGTTACTATCACTTGGTAGAAGAGACTTGCTTTGCCTTTTCTCAACTGAATCTTGTTTTCATACTGCCTCCTGCCTGTAGATGAAGTGTAACTGTTAAGGCTTTAGGGACCTCCAGGTTAACAGTACTGGAGTTATTTGGAGTCCAGCTGGTCATGGTTTATCTCTGTGAAAATTTTTGGGTGTCCAGAATATTAACTGAGTCAGTCAGGCCTGTGTTCAGTGAAGCCTGTCATCGGTGGTTCTGTAAGTTTAATGAAGACTTTGCTTCCCAGAATGGAAGGATTGTGAGTGTACTGAAAACAGACCTTTATTCTGATGGAAGTTACAACAGAATAGGGGCAAGCAGAAATTACAGACATTCTGAAACGAATTCTTGCAAGCTTAGAGGTCTTGGCAGTGCAATTAAAACTTTCAGAGGTATACATTTAGAAAAGACATCCTGAAACTCATTCATACTTACCACAGTTTATAAAATTGCAGGTTACACTGACCTGCATTTCTGGTACTTCTTGAAAGACATGTGGTTTCATAATTTACTGATATCCTAGAAATTTCTTTTTACTTTCTTTATTTCATTATACCTGTAAAAAGTGTTGTGAAGCATAGTCATTTTGATTTAGTAGCTCTTTCAGCACCCATTCTGCACAAAGTAAATGTGTCTGCACGATGTAGGAAATAGTAGGTAATCAAGAATTTTATTCTTTCTTTGATAATATCACAAATTTTTATTCACTTTAGAGTCTTTATGTACTTGACTAGAATTTGTTTGGGCTTGGATATTAGTTTCCTCTTTCTGTTTCCTTAGGTGATGCCGCTTGGGTTATGAAATTCTAACCTTGCATAAATGGGCATGATTTCTGCCAAGTATCTAAAAGACGTGCATGTTAAAAGTGAAAAATTGTTCCAAATATGTCATGTTATTAATTTTTATATAAATTCTGAAATATTTCTATCCTTAGTAATGTACATTATACTTGAAAGCTCCCATTTCATTTACCACTATAAAATCCTGTCTGAAAAACAGTCTAAATTCTTGGTGTACTAGTTTCAGCAAGTCAGAAGCCAGTATTTTATTAACAACCATGGCCTTGGTTGCTCAGGGAGAAGTTTTTATTTGATCTCAAAGCAATATTCTGTGATCAGCCCATGTTATCATGGAGCTCATTCTGTCTCCCACTGACATGGATATCTATTCCTCCTCTGATTTTATAGTGGAGATTGACATCTTGTAGCACTACATTTAATGAAAGAAAGACTTCAGAATTAAGAAATAACTTCAGCTCTGTAATATTGCGGTTTCAAGTAGTCTTTCCTTCTCTTGTAAAACTGAGGTTGAATCTGTGGATACATCTTAGCTGAAAACTTCATAAACCATTTTCTGCAAGATTTAACGGGCAAGTTTTACTAGTCTCAGCACCAAATTGATATTTACCTGACATTTACCTGCTTTTCTGATTGACATTTTCCTCCTAAACTATTTTACCTCTAACACACCTCATTTACACTAGCTGTCTCTTAGAAATGTGTTTCAGGCTGGTCACTTATGGTAATGAGACTAAACACAGCTTTTCCATTTTGTGTTATCGTCCTCCTGTGATTATGGAATAATATATGCTGTATCCTCAGCTCCTTGGAAGATACGTGAGATATCAGTAATCCCACTGAATTCCTCTGCAACATTTGTACTGACCCAGAAATGAGATGCACTATGAAAGGAGTTAACTGAGGAATTCCTATTGGAATCAGCTGCTGTGCAACAGTTACTACTGAAGTTGTTTTTTATCTCAGTGTTTTTATTGAGTCTTATTTCTGAGCATATGCAGCATATTCCCTCTCCATAAATAATGATCAGTTTAACTTACTGCGTAATGGAGAGATGGGAACACCTTCCTGACTTTCCCACTGGGGCCTCTTGCACTTCTAAACCTGCAGAAAGGAAACTGTCTTTGGTAATCAGAAGATGTATATGCCCAGTTGTATAAAGGAAAAGATAACCTAAATCTGTGTCTCAGTTTTTGCAGCAGCTGACAAATTGTTATTGTACATTAATTATGGCCTAGCTCACAGGAGGATCTAGAAGATAATTTATGTGGAGGAAATTGTTACTGTTTTACTCAAAAAGGGAAAAAAAAGCCAGCTGTTTTAACTATAAAACTTTCTGCACCTGGGTTTTCATCCTGGCTTTCTTAAAAATCCATCTATACATGTGTGCACTTGCTTTTCTCTGAGTGTATTGCTTTTACCCATCTACCCTTCATGGCACTTGTTAGCACATGGTCAGTGTAACAAAACAAAGTGAAATTTCATTTGTTTTGCTGAATTCTTATTCACAGCAATTACGAATTCATTTTGTTGATATGTTTTTGGGAAATTTCATGTCTGGAGAGAGTTAAACAGAAATATCTATGGGTACCTCGTAACAGAAGTTATGTAAAATGCATTTCAAACACCACATTTGTAAATAATGTTGATTTGCCATATTTCCTATAAAATGTCACATTCTTTTTAACTAATACCATTCAAACAGGATATCTGATCACAACGCAGATGCCTTTGTATTATTCAATGGTCTTTTTTTTTTTTTTTTTTTTACTGGACAGCAAAAAAATATACTTCAGTATTTTTTTCAGTAAACGTGTTATTTTTGAGGTTAGGGATATCTTTATTATATTCCTCACAGACTACCTCGTAACTTCTTTTCATAGAAAGATACTGTAGTATTTTTACAACTTATCAGCTATTTTATGAGGAAAAAATAATGTTCAGTTTGTAATAATGGAGATACTTCTTGGTGAAGTCCTGATTTTGGAAGATGTAGTGATGGTTTACTGGGAGATGGATGGTTGTGTTTCCTGCTTATTCTCTTGAGAGACAAAGTTCACATTAAATGGAGGTGTCACTTGGGGACGTGGTTTAGTGATGGATAGTGCTAGATTTATGATTTGACTCAAGGATCTTAAAGGTCTTCTCCAACCTAAGTGATCCTATATGTTCATGGGCATAGTCATTACTTTCATTATACTTTATTTGCAAATAGGCAAATGTATCTGGGGATGTTAAGGGGAGGCAAGCAGCTGAGGGACAGTAGCTTTCCCTTTAATCTTGTGGAAAAAAAAAAAAAAAAGGTGGAATTAAAGCATAGAGAATGCTCCCTCGGGGGAAGAAGGGCCGTGACTTATTTTTATTTTTAATGGAAATGACATTAGCATAAGACACTAATATTTAGAACAAACACACTTTGGGGTTTCCTTCCTTTTCGAAGGCAAAGAGGAAAATTCTTCCCATTTGTGCTTTCTCTTTTATTCCTATACAAAATCAAACTTTTCTCTTTTCCTAACTTTTTAACCTAATTTTTATTAAGTTCTTCTTTATGTTTCCATTATTTCCCAATTATTTCTTCTTCTTTGAGCTGTAATTAATCCTCAGTATCAGAACGTATTGCTTTGTGTTGCTGGATGCTATTATTTGACATTTATCTCAACCTGTCTTTTCCTTTCTTTTCTTACTCCAATAAGTGTTAGCAATTTCTAAAAATCTGACAAGCATCTTAAATGTCTAAATGGTACATTTATTGTTGGCACACTGAATATGGCAGCATCACAGCAAAAAGAGACTAAAACAAGTGATTTGATGATTGAAATGAGAAAGGGAGAAATATATCTGCTGTTTACTTGCTTTTGCCGTAGAGTGTGTGATATTAGATAGAGGATATGAATTTCATTTGTTATGTCATTATTTAAATAAGCAGTTATTTCAGAAACAACTATACATCCTTATATAAAACTTTAGTTAATTAAATGCTTTGCAATACCTGCTGTCTTCAGGATGTTGAGTGGCTGGTGAGTCATAGTTATCTAATTTCACTGTTATTTTCTAAACCCAATTCTGTCTTATTTTGCTGTGTGTATTGAAGTTCATGTCTAGGCCCCTTCACTGATTCCATGTGATTCTTTCCATATTCAGAAGCCTTGCTTTTCCTTTTCTTTTTGGGAGCTTTTAAGATTGACAGGTTATGCAATTATTAGTTGCAAGTCCAAAGACTAATGTCTACTCACTCACCCCTAAATCCTAAAGACTGTTTCTAAGGTTTTAGAATTTTCTTCATAGTTCTACATGTTGTCTCTAACCCTTTAAACTCATCTCTCTTACTAGTAAATTATTCTGATAATAAAAATGCCTTTTTAGGAAATAGTTTGTTGGCAAAATGCTCACATTGGGTATGTTTAACCAAGGCTTCTCTTGAAGAAGTTCGGGAAGTTCTTAAAACAACTGAAACTACTTTCTCAACCAATGGTTGGGTGGATCACTGTGCCCTGGCCATTGTCTGCTCTGGCATGATTCTGAATTTCTCAGGTAACCTCACTGGCACAATAGGCAGAACGAGTTGTTACTCAGCAGTGTACTTCAGAAAATGTTATATGTGGGAGAAGCAGTTGTGCAGATGTGGTAGATTCTTATTTCAGTCAGAGTTACTGTGTATGATTTGTTTTTCCCTACATCTCCTACTTTCCTAAGTATTCAGGAACAAATCATGTTCATTTAGTGAAATTGCCACAGATTACTGGTATTTTGGGCTAAGGCCAACAGTATGAGGCTCTACAAGGCCAAGTGCCAGGTCCTGCACTGGGGTCACAACAACCCCATGCAGTGCTACAGCCTTGGGAAGAGTGGTTGGAAAACTGCCCAGTGGAAGAGAACCTGGGAGTGTTGGATGACAGCAGCCAAACAAGAGCCAGCAGTGCCCAGGCGGCCAAGAAGGCCAGTGGCATCCTGGCCTGTGTCTGCAATAGTGTGGCCAGCAGGACTAGGGCAGTGATTGTCCCCCTGTACTCAGCCCTGGTGAGGCCACACCTCAAGTGCTGTGTTCAGTTTTGGGTCCCTCACTACAAGAAAGGCACTGAAGTGCTGGAGAGTGTCCAGAGAGGGGCAACAGAGCTGGTGAAGGATCTGGAGCGCAAGTCCTGTGAGAAGCAGCTGAGGGAGCTGGGAGTGTTTAGTCTGTAGAAAGAAAGAGAGGCTCAGAACCCTCTCTCTCTCTACAAGTACTTGACCAGAGGTTGTAGAAAGGCGGGGGTCGGTCTCTTCTCCCATGTAACAAGCAATGGGACCAGAGGAAACGACCTCATGTAGTGCAAAGGAAGGCTTTGATTGGCTTTAAAGAAAAGTGTCTTGATGGAAAATATTGTCAAATACTGGAACAGCCTGTCCAGGGAAGTTGTGAAGTAACCATCCCTGGAGGTATTTTAATGACATGTGGCACATGGGGACATGGTTTAATGGTGGACTCAGCATTGTTAAGTTAACATTCGGACTTGATGATTTTAGATATCTTTTATAATCTGAAAAATTCTATTATTCTATATGTGCTTGTTTTTTAAAATTAAATCTCATCAATCAAAACTCTTTTGTTCTCCTCAGCTAAATTTATATTTATTTGTTTGTTTATTTGTTTTCTCCCTGGCAGCCTAAAGCATCACAAGGGCCATATTGTTCAGGATTTCAAAGAGCAATCGTTTATCTTTGTGGATACAAGTAAACGGACGATGGTGTCCCGACCATCTGCTCAAGCTGCTTGAGAACAGTCTTCTGTGCAAATGGCATGAAAGGTAATTTAACCTCAGAAGGTGCCCACAGAGCTCCAGTTTTGTTTACCATTGTGTCTTTGCCAGTCTAAAAATAAACCATGCTGAACAAAAACATCCTTTTTTCTTTCCCAATTTAAAGAACAGATCATCATCAGAGCTAATTTCAGCTAATTTCACCACAAGGGGTTGTTTTTCCTTTTTAGTATTTTTTTAAGTAGCAGATAGGTTTCCTGGGATAAATGGTATCTGTCTTATAATTGTGTTTGTTACTGTAGGAGGCTGTTGTTTTTCAGAGTACAAAATAGGGTATAATCATAGAGTGGTACTCAGTGATGAGTGATACACACTTTCAACATATCAAGTCTAATTCTGCCATGACCCTTTGTTATTTTGTTTTGCCAGCCACTGTGTTTAATTGAGGAAGGCAGCTCTGCTAGTAAGCAAGTTTTTATTTGCAGAGGTATATTCTGTCCTGAAAATGATGAGTGCCTTTTCTGGATGCCCTCTTTCAAAGCCTCACTTGAAGTAGTTTCAGTTTCTGGTCCCAGTGAAACTCTGAAAAGATTTAACGTTTCACTGCCAGTAAAAAACTCATATGTTTGTGTGTGTGTGTGTATAGCCAAATGAGGGAAAAATTCCTTTCTCAAATTCAATACATATTTTAGGCCAGAAAAGAAGGGCTTGACATTCATCTCAATGTCAATGGTTTTGCAGTTCCTACTGGCTATGGTGATTACTCTCAGGGCTAGTAAAAGCAGCTTCTGGGTGCTGCCCCACAGCTTGAAGCTCTGTATTATCTTCTGCCGTCTGCTGTGCTGATTTCTTCTGTTCTGTGTTAAAGCAGTTTCTGGCTCCTTCATGCTCTCTTTGTACTGCATTCCTCCTGCTTTGTGGTGGGTCAGACTGGTCCATGATGTGAGACTGTTTTCTGGCAAAGTCTGGAGGTCAGACTAGACCTTGTAGAGCATGTTCTCTGGGATGCTGTTTGCTGCGCAGTCATCTTGCATGTTGCTGTGGGAGGAGAAGTAGAAAATGCATTTTCCTGGCTTCTTTGTCAGATATCTTGTTCTAAGGGCATGTGGGAATGTCAGCCGCAGAAAGAAGGTAGATTTAATCTGTATTCAAGAATCAAACTTGGATTAAGCGCAAAATGATGACAGTGTGTCTGTGAGAAGAGAAGTATGTCTCATCTGGTTTTGTTGCTTATTTAGCTACGCTGGTTTAGCTAACCTAATAAAATACAGTGTCCTACTGTGAAAAATACATCCTGGACATAAAAATGGACCAGATTCTTGATTTAATTGCTGAAGAGTATCCAGTCTTGATGGTGGCAAGCTTTTGCTCCAACTTAACAACATAAGCCTGATTCATACTTTTCTTGGACATTTTCACTTGGATTTAGTTTTTTAAGCAGAAGAGGTGGAACATGACAGATTTGAAAATGTTTTATATAGCTTTCAACAAGAAGCAATTTATAGAAACTTGAAGTTACATAACTTCTAACTCCACTTTTTTTCATGGCATGATTTAGATAGATCTGATACTTTCACAATAATTCAAAGGAATATGCAATCAGTCAATCCATCTTATCTATTTTAAGCATTTCCAAGGAACCATCACTGTAGTTTCTACATTCTGAATCTGAATACAAATGACGGTTTGCCATAAACAAGTATTTTGCAAAATATAAAAAAGAAAAATGGCTTTATTCATTTATGAAATGAAACCTTCCTCTAATAAAGGGATGCCACAGTATTGCTCATGGTGTTCCCTACACAATTAGTATAAATTTATGCTTTAGATAAAATTTTACTTTAGGAGAAACTGTGTTTTTCACAGGAAGATGATCGAATTCTTCTCCAGCAATAGCTAACTTGTAGATTGGTATTACCCCACAATTATCAGAAAGACAATGGAGTATTACCTTTAATTACCTTTATTATCTATTAATTGTATTGGGCTAGATATAGACAAAAGAACACAATTTTTTTTCAGAGAGCAATATTTAGGATGATCTAGGAATTCATTCAGATTGCTTCAGAATACTTATAGCCAGAGGTAGTTTGGATTCTCTCATAAAGTACTTAATTCAAACCATTTTGCAATATTGTTCAAATGAATTGTTGCAATTTTAATCAATTGAATAATTCATGAACATTCTTTTAAAAGAATTTAATCAAAGCATCATGTGAATACTTTAACAACGTTGTACCTATAGTAGTATCAAAGCCATCCTTCAACCTCAGCTTGCCCCTCTGTGTAGTTTGGGTGTTTGCGTTTTGCATCATTTGATCTGAAAAGAAGCCATAAGGTTGTGTAGGGCAGAATTAGGCATCTGTCTGGGATATAAAGATTATACTGCTGAGAAAAACGAAGCTGAGAAAAACATTAGGAGAAGTACAAATCAAAAGCTAGAAAACAAACAAACAAAAAACCCAGAAAATAAACCAAACAATAACAAAATGGAACCAGCAGAAAGAACAGCCTTAGGTCTCAGGAACAGTGTCTCAGGAATATTTTCTGCTTTTGACAACCTTATAATATTTACTTAAAATTCTAGAATGTTCATTCCTTTTTCATACTTCTACATCTGCAGGGTAGATTTCAGTATTAGTGTACTTTTTCAATTCACATGGAAATTTTACAGAAAAAATAAGAGAAGCATCACTATAAGTCATTGAATTTAGCTGGAGCTTTTTTGAGGTCAAGGGCTGCCATGGTAATTCAGAGCTACAACAGATGAAAATCTTTGCTACTCTCAAGAGAAAGAATTCTAGAAGGCCATTTTAGTTTTCCATGAAGTATGGAAACCCTGAATATTTGGGAACTCAGTTCATCTTGTTTCTGAAAAGGTACATGGTAGTTCTGTATGTTATTTTTGACATTTTACTGAGCAATGTGGCATTATTAGATCCACAGAAAGAAGGAATTAGGGATTATAGAGGATTTGACTTCTACCTCTTGTCTCTTCTACGTCACAGACCATGTTTCACATTCATTTGTTGTTGCTCTTTAATTAGTAGTCTTTCCTTAGATGAAGTGGTCAGGTATAAGAAAGGAGTAGAAGAATTTTGTTACTCTCTCATGTGAAACTTCTATCATAAATATGTATATGACTGAAAGCCTGAGACAAATTGTGAAGAAGCTGCTTCCCAATATATGGTGATACCATTTCATGGTTCTCACCCATACCACACAGCACTGACATTTCCTTTAATGAGCTGTAATAATCTGTCATGATCTTAGGCTCTGGCTGTGTTTTAGTTTGTAATGAGGACACTTCAGTGCAAGCATATGTTGGTGTCTAAATGCTTGCTAGGTGTCTAGATTCTCATATAATCAATGTACTATATGTTTTCATGTTAGGCCAAAAGAATGATTCCAATAGCCATCTCCTACACATTCAAATGACTGACACCTTTGTATGCCTCTAGGATCATTCAGAACGTGGCAGTGTACTTGAGACAGCCATGTGGAATAGATAAATATGATACAGGACCTGTAGGAGACCTGCACCTTCCTAATGGGCTTGCTGGAGCCAGGTAGGAATCTTCCACGGTATCTCTGAGGCCTGCTGAGCTGGGCCTTAGCTGGCTAGGTAACAGCAAACTTAAATATCTTTCTTGCATGTAGACAACAGATGCTGGGTGTGTTAATCTGAAACTGAACTCCATGATATGTAAAAGTGCCTTTATTGGATTTCCTGCAAACAGCCTCACTGATGTGAGAATCATGCAGAGAACTGATGAGATTGAGGAAAGTCATCCAGGTTTTGTCTGGTTTGCCGTGGTCTTTTATAGGAATCTGACATTACTATGCTATACCAAAGAGAACTTTTCAAGAGTGGACTCATGAAAATCTGGCTTGAAACTGCTGCCAGTGCAGATGTGCTGGCAAATTGAGGTGCAGAGGCAGGAACTCAGGTTAATGACCATGAATTGAAACAAGAGGTTTAGAATGGATAGAAGAAGGAGCATTTTCTCCTCTCTGAGGACAACCAGGCTCTGCCCTGAGTTGTTCAGAGATCAGCCTGTGCTAGCTCTGTTCTCTGAAGTGTTAAGACCCAGCTGGGCAAAGCCCTGAGCATCCAAGCCTGGTCTCACAGCTGAGCCAGCTTGGTGCAGGAACTGCCTGATGTCCATTACTACCTGAATTTTCCTATGATCTCAAGATACATTATGTCAAGAAGTGAAGCCAATAGCTTTTCTGTTCAAGCCCAATTAGACAAAGATAGAAAAACTATTTCCCTTAACTGAAGGTGCAAGGACAGTAATTTTCCTTTTCTGGTATGAACAAGTGGCCCCATTGAACTAATGCTGTTGTGGTACAGCAAAGGGTTGGGAATTGAAATGGTTTGTGATTTTTTTTTGTTACAGCCAGCATTAAAAATTTGTGAAGGCACAGAATAATAAAATAAAGAAAACAACAAACCAGCAGGACTCTGGAGTGGTATGTGGGATCCTTTGTTTATTGGTTTTGGGTTTTAATATTATGCCTTTTTTGATGTGAAAAGGTGAGACTATTTTTTGGAAAAATTGAATTCAACCTCCTTATAAATGAAACATTACAAACACACTGACAGGAGAAAAGGTCACAATTTGACTTGAAACTAGAAATCTAGCATTTTCTCAAAATAGGGAAAACACAGGAAAAAGAAATTTCAAGTCACTCTAGAATATTTTTTCTCTTCTTTCCTCATCTCAGTGGAGCAAAAATTTCCCCATATATTTAAGGAAATATTTAAATGGGCTTTATTAACTACCTAAATAAAACCATACTTTCTTTAATCAAAAGATACATATTGCAGATAACCTGGCACATATTGCTCTCTTTCTCTATGTAAAAAAAATTACTTATTTTTGAATTATGACATATTTTGAATTATATGGCATAGAATGAGACCTGCATTATTAAAAAAGATAATGAATTACTTTTTGCTTTTGCCACTATTATAAGCTGGTACAAGTGAAAAGGAATGTAAGAAATCTCAATGCCTTGACTAGTGAGCAAAAATAAAGGATGCTGCAAAAGTATGCAAAATGATACATAAATAGAGAACCTGTATTATAGTAATGTTTTGGATAAAAATTTTGGGTTCAAATCAAAAATATTTTGAAAAGAAATAAAATAGTAATTATCACAGCAGAGTAATGAAATCCACAGTCGATTTGATGTATTTTGTATGAATTCAAAGAGCAGTGTTCAAGCAGGCTCTAGAATGCAGGAACAGTGGTCTTTGTTTTTTAGCGTAAGCCAGTTGCATACTCGAGGAGAAAAGTGACTCTGAGTGTTTGAATTTTGGTTGCTCCTATCTAGAAACAGAGTTCCTGTAGTGCTGAGCTGGTGACCTCCTTCCTGAAAAAGCCTGACATATGTCACGAGATTGGGTAGGATGCTGGAGCTTGTGTTGCCTCAACAGCTTCAACAGCCACAGACAATTTAGAGTGTGCTCATAATGCTACAATTCTTTTCCTACAACTGACAAAAAGCAATATTCTAGTGGAGTGTAACTAGGACAGGCATTAGACAGCTACCAAAGGAACTTTGTTGCATCAAAATGTTAAAGGGTATCAGCATGAACTTAACTATTTTCAGTAATATGTTCAGGAAAATACAGATCAGTCAGAATGATGTTTTTAGAGCCATTGGCTGTGTCCCAAATTTTTTTTTTCACACTTTCAACAGTCCTTTAACTGTTCTAGCATTGTCTTATGCTAGTTTCTGAGAAGTGTACCACTGGACTTGGTGAATAGTTGGTTACAGTATTGTCGTTATTATTGTTTCAGAATTTTTCCCTTTTGTAGTAAAGGATGTTATGCAAAATTGGTGATCACTTAAACTTCATAAGAAGATGTGTTTTATCTCACTGGTTTAATATCCAACTCCCATGCCCTCAAGCATGTTTTTTGATTTTTCTATCTGTTCTATTATTTTCAAGCTACCAGCTGTGAAGTTTCTTCTGATTGAACCTTGAGCTGATCAAATATGTTGTCAGTAGCATAAAGTCACATAAATATACACATCGTTATATTGGTTCTGGAGAATGCATGCATGCATAAGATGTTTCACACATGAGTAGTTTAATAAAAATTGAATTCTTTGCTGATACTTTCGTCTTATCTAGTGAAAAGGGATGATCCATTTAATTATTTCTAATTTTTAAAAGTGCTTAGTTTTACACAATCATTAGTTCTAGCTGGGGGTTTGTTTACGTGAACATATACATCCATATAAATATATACAGGAAAAAAAACCTTGATTTCTGCTTGATTTGTTCCTCTACTGCATCTTTTACCTACGGTTCAATTTTTTTTTTTACACTAAAGTATTTTGATATTTGCTTGAAATATTCTGCAACAGAAATGCTGCTACATTTCTCAGATATTTCCAAACACATTACTTTTTAGTCCTATATAGTCCATCTTCACAGATGTAGAAATTGGTATGTTTAAAGAGAAATGAGTAGTTGTTTCTCGTGTGTTTTTTCTTTCAGGTATAGGCTAACACTTGTCAGCTGCAGCTATGCTGCCTAGAAAAGATATCCCAACAAGAATGTTATTATAAGTGTGTATTTTGAATTCCTATTTAAAAGTGTTGACACATGTAAATAGGTAATAATTTTAATTGTAGTTGGATCAAGTTTTATCAGGCAAAGAGTCCTAGATACAACATTTGGGTATGACTTGCTCTGCCGTGTTGAGACTAAAGATGTATTATGTATCTTTTTTTATGTGACATGTCTTGGAAAGTGTGACATTTCACCATTAGAAATGCTATGGCAAAGCATATAAGCCTTATTTTATTGCCGTAATAGTTAAATCAATGTCAGAATTATCTTTTGCATTGCTCTAAATTATAGCCAGTAGTTCCCAAAGGGGAGGGGTTACCTCTCATATATGATTAGCTTTTGAAGTGAAAAGAATGTGGAGGTTTTGTAATTATTAAGCCTTGGCAAATCTTGCAGTCCGAAAGGAGCATGGTACTTTCATGCTTCTTCAGAAATGACACATTCCTTTTACAGTGTTTACTTGCAAATTTGCAATTGAAATGGACACAATGTCTTCCACTTCAAAATCTATTGATCTGACAGGTGTTAATTCTTGGGGGAATACCAGCATTTTAATATTCTTTCAGTGTGCTTCTATTTCAGAGCTTTAAATCGAGTCATTAAATATTTCTGATGGCTCTAAATTTTTAGATGAAAAATAGTTCAGCCAAGTCGGTAAATCATTTTGTCATTAGAAGGGGTGATGCCTTGAAAGATAGTAAGGTGATGAGATTTATTCTTGCTGCATGTGAAAAAATTACATTTGCAACATGATAGATCACCTCTGGAATTAAATCTTCCATTGAATCTGCCATCAGTGCATAGAACAATGAAATTACAAAAAAATAATATAACTGTTGGAACGTTAAAATTATAGTAATTCATAGTTTTAATCTTCAAGTAGCATTTAGATTACACCAGTAAAAGAAGAAAGGATATAATGTGCATGGGAATGCATGAGCGAGAGATGCAAGGGATTTCAAGGCATTACGTAATAAATGGGTTGATATCAAATAACATTGGTGTTGTTGAAACTTACAGTAATGGTCTTTAGAAAGCTTAAATTGAATTATTTAGTGATTTTACCATGCTGACGGAATATTATCTGTTTCATTAACTATATCCATTGCAAATGGGTATCTCTTTTCTGGGCAGCTTTAGTGCAATAGTTACCACCAAAAAGTCAAAGAAACGAATCCAGCCATGGATGTGGCGGGAGGGGATTGATAGTAAGTTTTTACATGAGTAGGAATTTATAGAGATGTTTTTCCTATGATGTGGGGTTTTTTGAGCTTAGAGAACTTCAGTCCAGAGGAGTGCAGCATGTGTGCTATTAAACACAGCAACAGTCAATAGACAGCTCTTTACTCCCTCATCTTCTATTCCTTGTTTCATTATAGGGCAGATATGCTATGGAATTGACTTCCCCAAGGCACCTCAGAATAACAACTGTTGGAATTTAAGTCTGATTGAGGCTTCCATCCTACAGGGTCAGCTGGTTTGGGTGGCTCTTCCAGAGAAGCAGTTTGCAATTGCAGAAACACCATGTTTCTGGACCTTAGAACTTACTTTGGCATTTGCAACTAACAGGCCAACATAAGTCACTATGTGGAACTTTCATTTTTATGGATGAATAGACTGCTGGCCCTGTGTTTCAAGTATGAATTCAATTTTATGGAAATAGTCACAATAAAGTTAAGATTAACTCTTACAGTTACTAACATCACAGGAAAAAGTGTTAGGTCATATCTAAGGCAGAATTAGACAGTGTATGCATGCATTACAGTTAATAAGTTAAAATAGTAAAATTCTAATGTTACTATGGGATTGTCTCTATTAAAGGTACTTCATAAATATAAAAGGTTTATTTTACACAATTACTGTTCTTGCATTCAGCACCATTTTTATAGTTCCTAACTGAAGTCACCCCATCTGCCTCGTCACCTATATTAATGAAACATATTTACATGTTTCAGCATTGAAAGTGAAGGGAATCTAATGAGCTAACAGGAATTGAAGGCAGATTAGTAGACCTTTTCTCCCCTTGTGTTCATTTATTCCCAACAACCTCTCTTCTGAGACTGACCCCTGCTGGAAGCTTTATTTTTTTTAACAAATTTTTCATCAGAGCTGCTTTAATTGTATTAACTCTCTTCCTGGGCAGGAAAATTAGTTTTAACCTTGACTGTCCTTTGTCAATAAGGCCCAAACTCTTGAGAAGAACTGAAGGTTTCTGGGAGAAAGGTGTGCTCAACCATACTAAAAATATTGGGGTACAAAAAACTTGAAGGCTGTAAGGCAGACTGGAATTTGGTCCTTTAATTTTTGATAATCACATGAGGACTCTGGTGGATGGATGGCCACTGTTCTTTGAAATACACTGAGATTCGCACTTCCATCCAACATGTCTCTCAAAGAATGATTACTTCAAATTAAACACTGTTTGATTAGAAAAGACCAAGTCATTGAAACAGTCTGAGCAGTTCTATTCTTGGTTCAATAAGCCCCTAAATTTTTTTGATAAACATTTATTTAGACTTTAGATCTATCTCTAGTATTCACTTAAGTAGATGCAATACTTTTAAGTGTTTTATGAGACACTACATTTATTTCAGAAAAGATGAGTCAAGGTTGTGAAAAATTTGCAGTCCACTTACAGTTGCAGTGTATTATTAAAAATTCTGATACCTTAATATAACCTATAAAAATTCTTAAAAATTGAAATAAGTTTAAAAAGTATTTGAACAGTATGCAATTTAAAAACTAATTAATATTGGAGAATTGACCTGTATATGTAGCAAATAGCTGAAGTCTTGAGTTTAAATGAGCATTAAAATTTTGTATCTTGAATTTTTTAACATAATTATGAACAGAGAAACTATGGGTAGGGCTTGCAATTTGTCCCTATTATTCAAAACATAGGCCGTTTATCTGAAGGCTGAATTTGTCTGATCTTGGCTGCTAATGACTAAATTTCTACTATTCTGTGGCACCATAAACTGTGGCCAGTTTCTCTCTTAACTTTTTTTCTGAGCGAGCACTTGGTACCGAGCACAGCCATTGACCATTCTTAGGTCAATGACCATTGGTCATTCTTAGGATTCTTTGCTTCTCCTGGTTCACAGTGTCTCAGTGTGGCTTTGCAGCACTAGGGTGGGAAGGGAGTTTGGGGGAGGAAAGAGAACAGTTACTGAGAGTGCAGCAGAATTATGAAAATCACATGAAGAAATAAAGGTGTTCTTCATGCCATATATGAATATGTATTATAATCATAATAAATAACTCCATCCTCTCTGTAATGCATGATGATAGAAAATAATTTTTCATTTTTTCTTATGACAAGATGTTTTACTCTTCAAAAGAAATATGAAGAGCAGAAGTGGCTGTTACTATCTTTTCACATCAGTAGATGGTATTTTGGCCATGAACTTATGTGCTGTGGATGCCTTGAACTATGCAAAGGATAGTTTGCTTTGCTATTGGTTTCTGTGAGGTAGTTGCAAATTCTATGTTATGAATTTGTGGGTAACTCATGAAAACATTGGTTAAATACAAAATGTATAGTGTACAGTGCACATGTATAATTTCCAAAGAAATACATGATACATAAAATTCTTAATTTTAATAATTTAAATTACTTTCTATTCCACTGGATTCTGCAGTGGTACTGCTTATTATCTGATTGCAGCAAAAGTACTTTTACTGACTTACTAGCACATGTTTAAATAAATTTTAAGTATAATGTGTTAAATGTATACACTGTAAGTTACTTCAATTAGCTGTGGGTAACCCATTAAAATCACTGTGGTTCTTTTCATTATTTCAGGATGTATTTGGATTTTTTGTCATATTGACATTGTGGAAAAGGAAAGAAGTCTTAACTGGACTAAAATAATATATAATGCTAGGAAATCTTTAATTATTGATTGATTTTTCTTCAGCCACCTTTATGTTCAAAGAATAAATGTCAGAAACAAGCATTTTCTTTTCTACTGAAACCTGCATCTTTTCATCCAACCATGTAATTTGTGATGTGGGGATTTGCACTAGAAATTTTTACAGTCTTAGCTATAGCTATGCAATTCCAAGTGTGGGTAGAGGTAATTAAAAAAGAGAGTCAGTATTACTTTAAACAGGTGATGATGATGAAACTCTGGACTTGTGGACTGAAATGTGGACATGAAATATGTTTCTTTTAGTTGCTGTTGACTGATAAAACTAAGCTTAAGTTCACTCTGGTCAAGTGATACTGGTCTACTTGTCCTCAGACTGGCAGCTGTAAGTCCTTTTAAGGATATGAAATGAAACAAATAAAGAAAAAAATGTAGTTTTATTAAGTCTTTGCAATAATATTTTGCTGGTAGCCACTGAGAAGTTTGTTTAATCTGTGAAATTAATTGTGTAGTAAACATCTACTCTTACCTTTACAATCTTAGATTGTTTTCTATATTCTGCTAAAAGAAGTAGGGTTTTTTTGTCATATTTGTTAGCTTTGTTGTGTACTTTTAACATAACATCACCTGAGATCTGTTGCAAATTCCTCCAGGACAAAACCTTTTAAACTATTTCTGACTCTTTTGCATCTCAGTTCATATCTGAGTTAGTGTTAAGTAAGGCCTCTTAATTTTTTGTATGAAAATTTGCAGATTTGTTTTGATGTTGACTCCCATTTCAGTGGTATTACTCACCCAGCCAGTGCTCATCATTTTAGAAGCAACCTGGCATCCCCTAGAAAGTAGGGACTGTGTAATGAATGTTTCCACTGCAGCCCCCTTCACTACCTGTAGCTTATTTATGAGCAAGTAATGGAGCAGAAAAGCAGTGACCATAAATAACATGATACAGAGAACATACTTAAAATTAGGATCTAAACTGCCTGTACTGCCTCTGTATTTTTGGGAGTCATCTTCAGATTTATTCCTGCATGCTGCTATAATTCCATCTCAAGAGTCTGAAGCTGAATTTTGGAATTAATACTGATTTACTGGGGTGTCTCACATCTTTCTTGATAATGTGTGTGCTGGTAATGCCTCCTCAATACATTAGAGTGCTCCATTGCTGCTCTGTCAAACTGCACAGTTCTAGAAAACTGAATTGCATGTGAGCATCTGCTATGGTCAACCTCATATTATATCTACACATTTTCCTAGATTTCAGCATATTTTAATGTGATATTCACTAGAAATTAGCAATGCTAAACAATTAATCTCACAGAAGAAAAAGCGCCCTAAGAAAGAGGAAGTATAAAATGCCCAGATTGATCATGACAGCATAAATCGATCCTACTGAATTATTATGGGAAGTCCTTGTTTGTCATGTCTAAAAGAGATAGGGTCTTTTTCCAAGCTTCTGTACATGCATGTCATACACTCAGACTGTTCTTTACAGTAAAAAGTGATAGGCTTGAGTGACAACTGATTTCCTTTTGTACTTTCAGGAGCAACAGGGTGGAAAATAGCCGTATTTGGGCACTGTGTCATTAAAGAGAAGACAGCTGTTGTGTTAAAGTAATTTTCGGCATTAGCCAGGAACAGTTTCATATTTCTGGTATAACTGGGTCTGTCAAAGAGCAGTTTAAAGCCCCAAATCATATGTATTTTTTGATTTACACAGTCCTGCCAAACTTCCTGTGAAGCTGGCAGTTTCTAAAAAGATTCTGTCTCAATTTAACATATTGTGAAATTTCCCCATGTAGACTATAGAGGAACTTTGAGAAATAGGAAAGTCTGGAGGACCAAAATCTCCTTTCTTTCTCAGCAAATATGTATGTTTCACAAAGGTGCACAACACTTGCCTTAATGTTTATGCAAAACTGAATCCTTCTCTGCTATTGAAACCTTCATGTTGGTCATGGACATCCTTTGACAGGAACAGAATATGAGGCTCTGTGAAGATTAGAATCTCCCAGAGCAGCCTTTCTTTAACCATTAAAGACATGCATGGGCAGCACCATGACAAATATGAACCAGTTTAGTCATTCTGTGACTGATTTACCAAAAGTCAGCCAAATCCCATGAGACACCTTAGAGGAGCATAAGGTGTGCTCTGCACTCTGCCTGTGGGTACATTATCTTTTGACGCAGTATACAAGTACCCAAGAGTGGTTCTCCATCCACAGGAGCACAGTGGGGAGAAGAACAGGGGCTGTTTCATTGCCCCTGCTTTATATTGCAATTTTTTTTTCCCTGCCCAGAGTAATTCCTAATTACTGGATAATTTAATTCAAGGCAGTTCTACTGCTAGGGCATCACAGAGTAGCCTCGGTGGTACACAGGAGACACTATCTGTTGTGCAAGAGAAGGAAGTGAACAATGCTTTCTCCATTAATGGGCCAGAACAACCCAGGCCATTCAAACTTCCTGAGCAAACATCTCCTGAGTATTAACAGTTCCTATTTATCTGCTAATGGATAAATTAAGTTATGCAGAAACATGAATATCACAGAATCCCACAGCACCCTGTGGTACAGGCATCTTCTCTTGCAATGTGTCATTTGCATACTTCATCCTATTTCTTCTAACCAGGTCTTATGGGAAGAGAAAATAAAAATACGGGATGCCTTTTTTTAGCATAATTTATATATATAAAAGAATAAAAATTGTAGCAGGTGTTGACAAAAGAAAATGAAATAACTTTGACAGATTTTCCACTTCTGAATTCTTTGGCCCTAGCAAAAGAAAGCTGACTACATGGTGGATGTTTTCTAACATTTTGCTGAGTGTGGTATTACCATGAGCTTCATGAGATGTTCTTGCTATGTGTCATTCATACTTGATTGTAAGTATCACAAAAATCTGATACTTTATCATTTTGAGTCTAATGTAATGATTTTTTTCATTGATAAACATAATTCTGAAGCAAAATTCTACCATAATGTTATCAGCGTTATTAGGGTACATAAGTTTTCATTTAACATGATGATAAAGCTGCACAGCAGCTTTGGGGAGTGTGTTTGTGTACTTTTTTCTACATTTAATACCTTGATAAGTGATACCAAGCATAGCTGAGAGCTCAAATAAAATAAAAGGTATCTATATTTATTCTTGCAGATGCCTTTTCCATTTCCTGCCAGCCTATAACTTAGATGTCCTGGTTTTGGTGCAACAAAGTCCATTTTGTTCTTTATAGCTGGTACAGTGCTGTGGTTTTGGATTTAGTTTGAGAATAGTAACACACTGTTTTTAAGTAGTGCTGACACCTACTCAAGGGTTTTTGATTATCTCATGCTCTGCTAGTGAGGAATTGCACAATAACCTGGGAGGGAGCACAGCCAGGCCAGCTGACCTAACCTGCAAAAGGGATATTCCATGCCTTAGAATGTTGTGCCCAGTATGCAAACTTGGGGGAGTTGGCCAGAAGCCACTCACTGTGATTCAGGGATATGATTAACATTAGTCAGTGGGTGGTGAGCAGTTGTATTGTGCATCACATATTTCCCTTGGGTTCAGTTACTCTCTCTTCCTCTTCTTATCATTGCAATTCTCATTATTGCTGTTTTTGGTATTAGTATAATACTATATTAGTATAATGGTATCATTATTAGTAAATTGTTATTCCAATTATTGTTATTATTGATATTTTGTTTATTTATTTTTTCTTATGCAACCCCTGAGGTTTAGATTTTGTTTTCAATTCTCCTCCCCACCTGGGGGTGTGATATAGAGGGGTGAGCAAGTGGCTCTGTGATACTTAGTGGCCAGTCAGGGTGAAACCACAACACTCATCTTCCTTTCAAAATCCCACCAGGAGCAAGTAACACTGCAGGTCCCACAGAGCAACTCCTGTGAGCTGGAAGGGCTCACTCTTCTGCTTCAGCTGAGTGTGCTCCTGAGCACTACTGCTTCCAACTTTAAGAAAGCATTCTTTTATGATTGATTCTACAGCATTATATAATCTGCATTAGAGAGGTTTTAGTCTTCTCACTGCTGCTGTATTCAGAGTGCATTATTCTCACCCCAGAAGAGCACTCCTGTCTTCATTTTCTTTGCCAGTCTTTCCAGCTTGGTGGTTGCAATTTTGATTACAGTTTATGCCTCATTTAACCTGACTGTCCTGAATATCATCCAGTAAGCAATAGCTTATTTTTTAGCATATTTTCTTCCTTGATGACTGTGTCAAACTTTGCTAGATAAAATTGTCTCTTAGTTTTAGATTCAGTCTTTGACTTACATCTGTAAGATCTGGAAACCTGTGAGGAGGAAATGTAACTCCTTTCCCTCCTATCATAAGTCTGTGATACTCTACACCACTACAATGGTGGATTTTTCATTTTAAGTATAAAATTTTACTTTGCCTGTTTTTTGTCTGCAAACCTTTAAAGGAGTTAGGAGAGGAGGTGTGGGGAGGAGGCATGACTGTGGATGTTGGGGGAAGAAAGGAAAAGGATTTGAAGGAAGTAAGTAATGAATAATATGTGCTGAGTGTGTTTTAGCAGCATGCAGGTATTTCTAGAAAGACATTATCCCTGCCAGAATTTGTTGGTAATTTGAAGGTAAGAATAGCTACATGGTGGCCTCAGCTGGGAAGGATCAGTGCATGAACTTTATCTTCAGAGCTAGGGGATCTTCTTCAAGCAGTGTCTAGCATCTGGAGCCAAGGAGGGATTTTTGCAGCTCATGTCAAAGGAAATCTGTTTTATGTCTCTGTTTTATGAGAAGCACTAGTTTGTAATAATATTAATCATCATTTTGGCAACTGCTTGGGGGTAATTCTATCAGCTTGCTTGTTTTAGAAAGACCAGCTCAGCAAAGTAATAAATAAAATGGACAGTCTTGTGGTATAGGCTAGCGAAATAATAGGAAGGTGTCTCCATGAATTCCTTTCATATTGACAGTGCCTCATTTCCAATCCTGTGCAAATAATGAGAAAAAATTAGTAATGGCAGACATTTTTCATGATGGAAAGGAGCTTGTAAATTTATAAGAGAACCACAGGCACTTGTATTCCTGCCATGACAAGGCCCCTACTTCGTTATCCAGTCACACCCTGCTGTTAATTTTCTTTTTCAAAGACACCTTTGCTTTTATAGGGTTTTGAAAACACAGGGGGAATTTCTTTGCAATGACAAATTGGCTACAGTGAAGACAGCATAGTGGCTTTTAAGTACTAAACAAAAAAACTCAGTTTGGATGAAGAGCATGAATTTAGAGTAATCTACTTGAATATTCTTTCATTCTCCAAGATAGCAAAATAAATAATGGTTAACACTTTCTTAAGGGAAATAATTTACTGTTTTAAAACCATCACAAACTGTCTTCTTATTTGCACTGGGATTTAAACTCTTCTGATGTAAAAGTAGTGCCACTGCTGTAGGTTAGCAATGTGCTACATCCCTTTAAACTGCACAAGTTTTCTTAACACTGTCAGAAATTGCGTGTTTGTGTTGTATGTGCAAGCAGATATTGTTCTGCTTGATGGGGAGTGCGAGTTAATTTATCTTCAGGTTTTTTTCTTTGAAGAATTCCATAAGGAACACCAAACCAAGAAAACTCTCTTTTGACTGATACACAGGTTGGCAGCTGGACTGCCCATCAGTAGAGCTTAACGCCATGTCCTAAATATAGAATAATGTGAGGAAATTAATTAAGCAATAGGCTGTCTGAACATTTGTTTGTCTATAACTAGAGTTTACTCCTTACAGACATATCTTAGCAAGAACTTATGTTTCCAGGTTTTCACAGATAAAAAGGAAGCTACACAAAATGCAAAGAATACCAACACACCCAAATGCATTACTTGATCTATCTATCTTAGTGTTCCACATGTGAGTAAAATAGGTGAATAGTACTGGGATAAAATTTACCGTCTCCTAGTGCAATGATGTTAACCATATTTAATATTGCCTCTAAAATATACTCCATAGGGTATTTCACTGGAATAAGATCTACTATCCTTATTTTGGTTTTAGAATCCTTATTTCTTATATGTCTTTGTAATTTAATGTATGTTGTCATTTAAGAAGAGAGAAGCCTACACAATTAATGGATGCAATGTATACGTCAAAGCTAATGAAAGCAAAAACCAAACAAATAATGTAGACATAAAAACTCAAATAGCCAGCTGTGCACCTCTCTCCTCACTATCCAGACATTAGGTCCTTGTATGCAAGCATTCATCCATAGCAGGGAGATCATGTGGAAGGGATGTGCATGGCTTCATGCTTGCCCATGTACTCACCAGTGCAGCAGAGCTAGCCAGCCTGGAGACTGTTCTGCTGCAGCTGTCAGCAGCAAATTTCTGGTGCACAAAGGAATTATGGCTTGTTTTCTGAGAGGTGAAGCAATGCTGTTGTCCCTTGGTAATACAGGCTGTGTCCCTGGAGTACAGTCTGTTGTGGAACAGTCAGCAGGAGAATACGAGGAATAAGAGTTGGCCATCTGTACATCAGAACAGTTCTAGTGGGACCAGGGTTATGGACACTTGAGAAATGTGTGAGTTGTATTGATAACACGACTTACCCATGTTTCATCCATTAACACAGACTTATTTAGATGGCCCATTTTTAAATCAAGAGTCTCACATGTTACATAAACATGCTATTAGATTTCAAGAACCTGTTGGAAAGGTTCCCAATTCTTTCACTGTCTGGATTGCCAATGCCTTGACAAGTCCAAATAATGCTGTATGTTTTTAGCATGGCCTGCCAGAAAAGCAAACAAACCCAGGACAGAAGAAAGTAAGTTGATTTCATCCTGCATATAAGATATGACAGCACACTGAGGCAAGGACTTAACATTCACTGAGCTTGAAACAGAGGATAGGCTTGCTCATGGTTCCCCTTTTTTTAGCAAGCTTTTATAGGGTGAGAGACTGGACTAGGTAATTAGTATGGTCGCCTGTCTCTGTTGTTAAATTCCATGTAGATACCCTTCTCTTCAGCTAAACTACTGTATTCAATAATTTCTTTCCCTTGGAGACTGTACTTGGAAGTTCAGAGAAGAGGAAGGGTTAAAGGATCTTCAGTGTGCAAAGCCACTGTGATGGAAGGGAACTAACTAGATAAGACAAGATGGTCCTAGCAGACAATTGATGTCCTGTGCTGCAGAAGATGACTGAGGAAGTACTTAGAAAAACAGGAAAATAGGAATGAGTCTTGGTTGGTTTATACGTTTTGAGGCACTGACTAGAGATTAAAAGATG
The DNA here is from genome assembly GCA_013399915.1 of Illadopsis cleaveri. Lineage (NCBI taxonomy): Eukaryota > Metazoa > Chordata > Aves > Passeriformes > Timaliidae > Illadopsis > Illadopsis cleaveri. Next base: position 480,917 of record VXBB01001395.1, read on the forward strand.
AGATAAAACCTTAAAGGTTTGCATGACACAAAGGTTGCATAAATGTGAGCTGAGACTGGGCTGTCACATTGGCTGGTTCCTAGAGGGAATGGTCCTCTCCTTTGCTAATTGTATTTTCATTTCATGATACCTTGAAGAAAGGGACTGGATGACTACACCTGTGTGTTTTATGTACTGGGACATTGTATAACATTCTGAAAGGAATTCAGACAAAGGAGTTTGGATTTGGTTGATTTTTGGGGGGTTTTAAATCTTACAAAATCAAGTATTTCAAAAGATATGTGTAGGTATTAGAAAGAAGGGAATGAAGATAATAATTGAGTAGAGAATAAATGAGTTCTTATTGTCTTCAAGGATGATATTTAAACAAATTTTTGGACATTCTTTGAATATAAAGAGAGCATAGACAAATACAAATTACTGTGCAATGACAAAGATGATATGTTGTGACAGAGGAGGGAAACAGCTTTCTGTTGTACATCTTTTTATTATGTTTATAAATACGTATGCATAGAATTAGAGCCTCAGAACTTTTAAATTAAGTGTTCTTAAGGTCTGGTTAGCAGGCTGGTTAAGAAGTACAAGTTTTAAGAACAGTGGGAAATTGTGAGGAGTTTCATAAGAATATGGTTATGTAAAGCTATACATAGGCTAAAATTTAAATCTAAGCAGCATGAAATATGTACAATTTAGCTGAATGTTAGTGCTCAAATGTTCACTTAATTATTGTGTGGTTACAGAGATGCCCTGGCTGTAAATATCCTATCTATAAATGCAACCATTTTTAAAAGAGATCATTGGAGATCACTTGTAATTATTAAAAATGTGGTGTACAATGGTTAGTATTTTTCTTATTGATGTTTCTCATTCATAAATTTCCTTCTAAAGGACGAAGTTTTTCTGTACAGATTCAGGTTGTGAAGTTAATGGAAAGTAAATGTTATAGGGTCCCTTTCTTTCTTCCTTTGTCAGGAAACTAAAACAAGTAGCACACCTATTTCCTATCACGCTCTTTGATTAGTTTCATTCCAAAAGCAAAGTTGTGCTCCACAGCATAAGGACTTTCTGTAGAAGCATTGAGAAAACCCTTATGTTTCAGATAGCAGGTAAGTCAGTGACATTCCTGGTGACCATAAAGATGAAGTCTTTTGAAATGGGTTACATAACTTGCTGCAACTGCTGAGATGGCTTGGCATACATGTTTAATGGTTTCACCTGTGGGGATGCTTGAGGGCAACCTCCAAGCATTAATGCTGAACTCTAATTAGTGTAGACAAGATCACAACACTGGATTTCAAGGGAATGCAAGATAACCTGCAGACAAATTACCACTGAAGTAACATGACGGGTCTTGACAGTATGTTCAAATCATTTACCAAAAAAAAAAAAACCATATACATCCATCAACTCCAACATTTTCTAATATATTGACTATCAAAACATTTTGTGCCCAATAGGTATCTAGACTTCTGGATAAGTATAGAAGTGGCACTGTAGCTGGAGGGTTTATGGTAATTCTATAAGCAGCGAAGTGTCTCTGCAAAGGAGAGATAAACAGCTAGTAATCCTCATAATTCCCCACTGATAGCCTATCCATCTCTGCTATAAATTAGAAAGCCCAGAGATTAGGAAGGCTAGGCAGGGTGTAGCTCACAGCATTAATCACAGTATTAGGACAGCAGTGTGCTTGATTTCTGTGTCCAAAACACTGGTATTTCTCTCTAGATTTAAATGACATAATGTAGTTTGGTACATATTATTCAAGCTGCCTACTCAATGCAAAGATTGTTTTCCAGAAGACACTGTTACACACTTCTTAAAACTAAGATATTGACTGCAGACTGGGGAGCAGTGCAGTTCTTTTCGCTATTAGGGTTGTAGCCAAGATTTTGTAATCTCTTCAAGTTTCCAAATAAAGATTTATTTTCTTTTTTAGTATGTGTTCAGCATTATTCAGATGGATTAGGGTCAGTTTGTTCTCATACCTCTTGCTTCTAGGAGGATATTGTGCAAATGCTTCTGATCTTTTGGAATCGGCATGTGGCCACACAGGCAGAACTGGTGATGTCATTGTGTGTGTACAAATTCCTATTTAAACATAAAATATGAATAGACACCTCTAAAAATTAGAGGTTAGATACTAGTTCTCACAAGCACATGGCTGAACTGAATATAATTAATCTGAAATTTTCTTGATAATGTTTATTGAGCTGGTAGTCAGATGGAGCATGAGGAACTGTGGCTTGGCCTCCATAATAGTGTGGCATATATTCCAAATCCTATACAACTCTTGGTTTAAAATATCAAAAATGGGTATTTTAGTTGTCTGGTTTTTATTAAATGATACATCAGGTGATACATTTTATGTGTTCAGCTCTCCACTCCCTCATTTCAAAGTCCTTTTGACTATATTGACAACAATTGTATTCTAGAAATGTAATTGATGCATGTATTATTGTCACTTCAGCCTCTTGGGATGCCTAGTTCAATAAACCGTTGTTTATTGAGAAGCAGTAAGTCTTTTCCAAAATTGAAAATGCATCAACAAACTTTTTATCCTTACATGCACAGAAGAAGTGTACGGGGCTTTGGGGACAGTGAAAGTGTTTCCATCATGTTTGGTCTTGCTTTGGAGTCATGATAGGGTTTTTGGTTTTGCAGTCATGAAAAAGGCTAAATGAAAATCTCTAGAGAAAGGAATTCCCAGACTACAGTATGAAAAATGTCTGGTCAGCAAAGGGAGAAAAACACTAATAAATGTTCATAGGGAAAAAAACCCAATCTCTCTGAAAGGGATAGAATTTTGTGGAAAAAATAAGATTTTGCTTCAAGTGTTAGAGATCTTGTGAAAGGATATGAATTGACAGAAGACTGATAAAATCTAATAGGCTACAGGAACAGATGTTGGCAAAAGAAGTATCATTTTGTCATCAGCATAGAGTAATTTAGACTCAGCAGATTCCATACCAAAGTTGAAGATTCATGTAATTGCAAATTAATATCTGCAAGATGACAGCATAGCAAAAGACAGTCTCAGAGATATGTTCTTTAAAAAAATCTCAAACCAAACAGTTACAGGAAATACACCTATAGGGTAAATATAAAGTTCACAATAGAGTACTATGGAAGACAAAGCAAAACATCGACCCACAAAAAGCAAAATCTTCCAGCAAAAAGTAAGCCATGCATGTAAAACATCAGTACAAGAAGTTTTGTAAGACAGATCCAAAAGGAAATGTTAGCACTGGATGATAGCAAAAGAATACACCTCCAATAGAATATCTTTATTCCTTTATGAAGCTAATTTCTGAAATATATTCACAGAACTCTAATGGTCAGCATTTTAATGATAGTGGTCTGAGTTCCCCTTCCCCCCACAGAGATGTTTCAGAAGAGGAATGGAGATTTTCAGGCAGCTTTTTAAATAACATTAATTGAGTCTTCTACAGCATATCAGCCACCACGGTTTGTGTGTGTGGACTACAACCAGCAGAGTTTCTGGTGGGGAGGTGAACAGGGGCTCCTGCATTTGTAGTTGTTGTTCAGCCTGAGCAAAGAGAGACACTCTAACTGAACATATAAGAAACTCAGCCAAAGGATGTTGTTGAGACTTTGAGCTGTTTGAAAAACTGGAAGAAGCTGTTATGTAACAATCATAATTCTGTAAATACTTTCAGAAAGGGATGTGCTTCAATTTTAATTATTTTCTAGCAGCCTAGGAGAAAATTGTGTGGCTGATGGTGGAGTAAGTAGAAGTGAAATTATCATCCTCTTTACTTCTTCATGGAAATGTAACAGGTGTGGGAACACACTGGAGAGCTGTTAAGATCCCTTTTTCCCTATTAAAATACTTTTAGAAAAAAGGAGAATAAACCCAAGCATGCAGCATCACTATAGGCCGTTTAAATGCAGAGAAGTGAACGTGGTATTTAGATCATGGATTTGAGGCATAGGAATTATATTCCAGTTATATTTTTATGTCTGCTACAATACTGGAGTATGTGTGTAAATTATTTTCTATTCCTTTATATTCCAAATTGTTCAGCACTGCACAGTCAAATCAATGATGCCACTGGTTCCCTGATGTCCTCGGTTCTGAGCATTTTGTCAAATTAAATCAAAAGTCTTGTTCAGGCTACTGACTACCTATAAAAGGTTTAAATGATTCTGTTTGTTCTGATTTGTTATCACGTAGGAATTACGAAATTAGAAAGAATGTAGGAATTTTGGGGGGACTATTCGGTGTTTTTAACCATTGAACAGTCCTTTAGTTTTCCCTGTTCATTCTGCATTTTCCCAAGCTCATCATAAAATAAGGAAAGGGTACTATTTTCTGCTCTATCTGTGCAGTTACATTCATTGACTAGACAGAACAGAGCGTCCTGAACAAGACAAGATCATTGGGAAAATGTTTTGTCATGTAGCTGTAAGGAGTATTATAATGATCAACAGAGGGCACAGTAAGCTTACAGAAGCAAGAGTATGGTGTCACATACCTTTTCAGACCTTGTTTTACTAACCTCTCCCCAAAAAGTCATTTTGAGGAGTTCAAATCATTTATTAGTCGTGGTAACCTCCATACTTGCTTTTTATTTATTTCTGATCCCTAAGTTTGGGGCACCTTATTGCAGCCTAGCAGTGATGGATATATACATTACTTTTTGTTCATGGCAGCTCACTTTCAAGTTATAGGTGCCTGCTTGAGGCACTAGTTGGCAAAGGTTCAGGAATCTGTCTTGCTATTCTCTATCAAAAAACCGAACAAACAAACAAAAAAAACCCACAAAAAACCCCAAAAAACCAACAAAACCCTGAGTATCTGAAGCTAAATCTATTCTCTCTTTTGACTGAGAAAGAAAGAGGAAAAGGAGAGACTTATTGATGGAGTTTTCTGGAATAGAGTTACAAACTGTGGCTGAGGAGATGCTTGCACTGTCATGACTGGAAACAGAACTGAAGCATGACTTCTTTGTGCAATTTGGTGCTGGAGCTAACAAATCCTATGAAGGTAGCCATGCTGCTTCCAGAGACTGCAACCACTGCATATATCTTGCTGGGCTGTGTGGACTTGTAGTTGAGTTCATTTCTTGTTATAAATATCTGCTTGATTTTCTGATAAGAGTAGTAGGGTTTAAGGGGATCAGGTTTTTTTGTGATCTTTGAATATGGTGAGGATATCCAAATGTGGATGCATCCTGGTCTTGTAAACCTAGGAATGGAAAAAAACCGTTACTGTGTCATGGTTTAGGAATGGCATTCCCCAGTTTAGTATTCCCACTGAAACCCTCCAAACCATGTGCTTATTAATAGCGCCCTCTTTTTTCCCCCACCTCCCACCATGCCAGGCTAGAGAGTAGAATTGGAGGCACAAAAGATGGAGACCATGTGTTGAGATAAGAACAATTTACTGGAAACAGCAATGAGATAAAAAACAGTAACAGCAACAATACTAATAACAGTATTAGTATAAGAAAAAAAGACAAACAATTCACATGTGATTGCTCATACCCTTCCATGGAAACCCCCCAAAATACCTGACCACTCCCTCCTCAATGCCATGCCATCCCTTCCTCTATCCCTGGAAAATGATGTGAGGTGTTGCAGAATAACCTCCAAATCCTAGCCATGTTCCCTCCTACTGCAAAAATTAGCCCTGTCCTAGCTGGACCCAGGACAGAGTAGAAATGAAAATACAAATTTTTCATAAATTTTAAATATGATAAAGGCTGTGTGACTTTTAATTTAACTAACCCTTTGAAAACAGAAACCTGACATTTACAACAATCTGGAATACTATGCCAGGTACTTATCTAAATTATTGGAATGAATTCTTCAGTCTGTCTAGGAAAATTCACTGTAACATAGCCACCATCGAGAGAGAAGAATAAGTGTGACTAGGTAGTAGTTGTATAAATAAATTGAGCATGTCAAAATCTGCAAACATTCCTTTATGCACACTGACAAAGGTTATGTTACTTCTACAGGAGTATGATAGCGCCTGGCAGGGCCTGCAAAATCCCTGTGAAGAGAAATTATGTGTATTCCAGAGGGAAACGGCACTATATCTGGCACTTAAGAGAGTCATTAAAAGAGTGAAAATTCCTTTGTGATCAATCTGCTTACTGAGTGCTTGCTAACATACAGTTTTCCAGGAGAACTCAGCCCAACAGTATAGGTCACATCTGGCTCTTCATTCACATTAGATATTAATGCTAGTTTTAAAAGTGTTTCCAGTAACACTATAGATGTTGTTCAGGTTAACAACTGGCAGTCTAAAACTTCTCTATGCTGAGCCTCTCACTTTGTTGCTATGTTTGATCTGAAAGTTCTCCTGTTAGGCATGTGAAGAGATCCTACTGTGACTGGATAATTTCTGTGCCTAATTTTGGGACTCCTCGTTCTTGGAAGAGGTGTATTTTCTAAGCACTGTCAGGTGCTTTATTAGAAAAATCCTTTTCAGAAGAGTGAAGTATCATTGCTGTGCTTCATGGAGTTTGTTAGTTTTTCTCATCCTCTCCCAGTGTGTTTTTAGCATGCTTGGTGGTTTTTTCCACCACCTTCTTAAGTGGTTACCATTCCTGGGATTCCCTTGAGCCTCACCCTGCTGAAAATCTACTTTATGTTGACTTCATTTTGCCTACTATCCTTAAAACAAAAAAGTATTTTTGTCAGGTATTCTATAACCCTTCTTGAAGGACAGAGTGACTCAGCCTTGCAGAAGGGAAGCCAGGACACCCAGTTTACATTTTGGACTACTCAGAAGTCCACCCAATTCAACCCTCCATACCCAGTATATGGAAAATCAGGCAAATGGAGATATATACACACTGGTCTCTTGTCCAGAGTGGGAAACAAATGATTTTCATTGAAATTATAAGTCTCTTCATTCAATTCCTGTCAACTGTTTGCCATACTGAATTTTACACGATAAAATTATTTTTCTAGGTTTTGGGAAACTCTTCATATAGTTGAAAGTATTCTAATGCAGAGAAAAGGAAAAAAAAAACGAATGGAAATAAGCATTTGAATAATACTTGATAGTATATTTATTTAATTTGAGGAATGTTTGCTATTGCACACCTTAAGACTGGTTTTACCTGGGACTTCATTGTGACATTATGAGATTGGGATGTGGGGAATCTTTGTCTTTGCATCCCAGAAAAGCATTATGTTCTTTTTACTTAAGACCTTTATTCAGAGGTGGGAAATTGATGCTGTTACATTGTCTATTATTTTGTAGATGCTAAATTCCTTCCAAATAGACCATCTTTAAGTAGTAAGCCTCAAGGTGCTAGGAAAAAAGCAAAATATACTACAATGTGGTCTGAAATTTGGATGATGTATCAAAGAGAAGGGGTGTTTTAGGTTATAAATATTTTATTTTAGCTGTATGTATTTTGAATTATTATTGTCGTTCAGCTCAGGAAGACTAATTTTTTCAGTCTCTAAGACTGTGCAAGTGTCAGCTAGTGCTGAATTCTTGGGATGCAGTGCTGCTCAGGATTTCAGAATTGGGGAAGTCAGAAAAGTGTGCATGTGAATCCAGAAACAGAATCTGCTTTTGGTTGCAAGGCTTACTTAAGTCAGTGTCATAGGAGAGAGCATTGCACCTCAGGCAAGAAAATGTGACTGTTTAATGTTTGAGACAGATCTCATGCTTAAGCGCAGAAACTGAAGTATAACTGTTGTTTGTTTTTATTTTAGCAGGGAAAAAGCAATAATCCCAACTGGCAGTCCAAAAATAACCAGATTGGAGGGTGGAAGGAAAAAGAAGGAAAAGGGAAGACTAAAATGGAGAGGTAAATTGTTATTGTGTGGCCACAGTTCCCTTGCAAGGAGGAGCAGGGAGGCAGCATTTTATCAGGAGTTTGTGGAATGCAGTGGTCTGTGGTGACTGCAAAGGAGCAGCGGAGACACCGCTGCTACACCACACCATAATGAGATTTGTGGGAGAGAAAGGGGAGTATCTCCAGTTCTCCTCTGGAGATCTAAACACCTTGTGGTCTGTTGTTTCATAAAGCTCCTTAAACACCTCCTGAATATTGGACTATTTCTAGTAATTCACTGTAATATTATTTCTCCCCATTTCTATGGTGACTCCTGGTCTTACATAAATAGCTTTAGTCTGGGTGGTTCAAGCATTGGGAAAGTCTGATTCTTTGCAATGAAAGTGTGCAGGAGCAGATTCTTATTTGTGATTCCTTTTTCTTGATCGTCACATTAATGGGGAATGTTATGGATGTTGTGGGATTGTGGCATGTTTAGGCTGTGATGTGTGGATATTTTGTATATTTTCTCTATTTGTGGAAATGAAAAACCTCAGCCACAATGGAAGAAAAGTTATGAGTCCTGAGATGGATTCTCCCTTTTTTCTGATTCAGAAGTGAGCTGTGATATGATAACATTTGAGGACTGGAAATGTGATGGTAGCAAAGTAGAAAATATGAGACTCTAAAAGTGCTCGGAACCCAGTCCCAACATCTATTGCTTTTTTCCCTCATGAAAATAAATGTTAATGTTTCTTCTTGAACATTTTAAAAAAGTGCAGTATATTCTTCCTGGAAAGGACTGCTGGTAGATATTACATAGACTGCCATTTTTAACGTTTGAATCATAAATGCAATACAGAGGAACATTTTCCTAGTAATTAATAATATTTCTTTATGTTACTTTATTTTTTCTTGTACAGCTTTGTTTTATAGTACATGTTTGTACTAGAAGCCTTTCTTCTAAATTTTGCATTAGTAATTACAGAAAAAGTTGGTAGTTTTCTCCAATAATTTATCTCACCTATGGTTTAAAAGAATAGATGGCAACGTGATTATATTCCTTCAAAGCTAAGTGGTCTGGAGAAGGCTGGAATAACCCAGACTGCTCTGAAAGATGGCAAATATTGCATTGCAGAAGAACATGCAAAGTCGTGTGTTTGGGCTGGGATAACCCTGCACAGCAGCACAGACCAGCTGGTTAGCAAGCAGCTCGGTCACTTCTGGAGATATCCCTGGTGGATGATGAGTTGTGGATAAATCTGCAGTGTGTCCTTCCAGTACACAGGCAGTCATGTTCCAGGCAGTGTTACCAGGTGCAACCAGCAAGTCCTTCCTTCCCCTCCTTTTGAGAGCACATTAGGAGAGCTGCAACCAGTTTGGAGCCCTCCGCTAAAAGAAATTCCCTAGTGTGCTGAGTTGAGTCCAGCAGAGAGCTACCAAAGTGGTCATGGGGCTGGAGAACATCTGAGGTTATGCAGGCTGAGGTTGAGGGAACTGGGTTTGTCCAGAATTAAGAAGAGATGGTTGATGGGAGGTCTCATTGCTGTCTTCACCACCTGAGACATACTGAAGAGATGAAACCAGACCCTTCTCAGAGGTGTGTAGTGAAAGGAGCAGAAGCCACAGACTAAAGGAAACACAGAAAATTGTGAGTAGGCATTTGGGGAAATGACTGGGGTAAAATCATGAGAGCAAACATACTGTGAGGCTGAGGGATCTCCATCCTTGGAGGTATGCAGAACTTGACTGGACTGGCTTTGAGATGGGTGCTTGGACCAGATGACCTCTAGAGATTGCTGCCAACTTAGGTGGTTCTGTGCATACTAGCGAAAGGCCAAGAGGGACATGAAAGGGATTTCCAATGGGATTATGCAGCATAGGAGGCATCTCCTTAGAATCACATGCATGTTTGTGGGTTGGAGTTTGTTGGGGCTTTTTGCTGAAACTTTTCTGGCTCTTACTTTAACCTTAACTTACTTGAGATCATTTCTATAGTTTCACATTTTAAGATGTTTTGATTATTTTTATGTTTTTCAGATTTGCAATCATAACAATTTATCTTCTTTCTCATAATAACTGTAGCAACTGATAAGGGCCTTGGTGATCCAATACCCCATTTCTCTGTAAGCTTTGATCAGTGAAGTAGATAAAAAAAAATCAATTTCTGAATTATTCTGGTTTGGATTTTGCCTGGATACTGTCTATGAATAGGAGAGATGATTTACACTTATCTTTCTCTTGGTTTCTGCTTCAGGCTCTCAGCAAGCTCCAGCAGATATGAAATGGGTATGATGAGCTGTAGCAATATTTAGAAGGCTCTGTTCAGAGCTGTGGTTCTAGCAACTTGTTTCGCATGTAGTAATTTTAAGTTCTGGAGGGTAAGGTAAAAAGCTAGCAACCTCCCAAACAGGTGAGACACAGTGCAGTCGAGTCTCTGATGGCACTACTTTGTAAGGAGAATGCAAAAAGTACATTTTGCGTGCTTTACTTTAAAACACTTGCTAGCTTTAAACCCATTTGCTAGACATTATTTACTCTCTGGAGGATGCTTTCATGGACCTTCTTGAGAGCTGAAGTTACTCAGCAGTTCACCTGCTTTGAACCAAAGTAAATGAGCAGCTAACATGAAAATATCCCAAGCAAGGATTTCCACATACCAGTGCGACCTACTTGACTCAGGTGGTTTCTTTATTGCCATGTCAGTCACCTGCATATCTGTGTTGTACAGTGTGTTTGGGCCTCCCCTTTCAGGAAGATCCCTTGGCATCTCTCCTGAACTCAGCTGAAGGCAGTTCCTGTAGAAGTCTCACAGTATCCCTCATTTCCTGCGAGCCCTTGGAGCATGGTGTGAACTGCATGAGCTACTCTGGAAGGGGCAGCTCATCCATTGCTGCATTGATGCAGAAGCTGTAGGGCCCTGCTGTGCCCCATCAGATCAGACTTTTTCTGTATGTGCATGGATAAGATGCCAAGAAATATGTCACTGCTGAACCAGCTTATCCCACTTGCAGCCTGTTCCTATGGAGAGCAGTCTCTGGCAGGCAGGGCACAAGTGACACAGATTAGCCAGACAGTGGCTGGCCTCCTCTCAAGGGAACACAAGTGCCTGTGTTGTGCAGTGCCCACAGACTGGGCTCAGCACAATGTTTGTGTCCATGTATATTCATGCTAAAAATGGAGCATCTTGGGACCATGATTGCAGCTGTGTGCATGGGTGGGCTGATGTGTACAGAAGACTCAGTCACTTTACCGATGATGGCCTGAGGATGCTCAGGGCAGCAGTCAGACACTGCACTCAGTGTCACTTCACTGTTTAATATTTTTTTCCATTGAGTAGCAATTGAAAGTGCTTGTGGTACTGCTCCTCCTTCCCCTGAAGTCTGGTCACCCCTAGTGGTGCTGGAGAAAGACAGCTTATTCCCACCATATTAGAATAGTTTGGATTATCCCAAGGAGAAAAAAAGAGAACTGAAAAAGTGAAGTGAAAGGAGGGAATATCACACAAAAATTACTTATTTTCGTTTGATTTTGTAGTCATTACCTTGTTCTCCCTTGGATAGGTTAGAATTACAAATTTTACATAGCAATTTAAGCTAGTATTAAACTCATATATAATCAGCCCTAAAGTCTGTCAACTAGTTTTATACTGAGAGAAAAGTGATGGAATTGTCGGCTTCCTGAAATGCATATACTTCCTATGAACTACCCAGAGTGCTCTAAAAGAATCATGTCATCAGTTTGGCCAGCTGACAAGGCATATGGCAAACTCTTTTATGATGCCTGTTATCTGTAATGATAGCTGTTTGTGTGTCTGTGCTATTCACTGAGTGAGAGTAGAACAGTAGTGCAGCAATTGCTGCTAAGTGGAACAAACTGCAAAAGGACAAAAAAAAATAAAAATTGAAGACCAACATTTTAGAAATGCGAGAAAAAGAAAAGCAGCAGTCACCCAAGGGAGTTTCTATAGCAGCAGTAATCTGAAACACCCAGGCACATTGCCAAGAGCTCCAGTAGGTTGTTAATCAAAACTTCCAAATCTCCTGCCAATCCAAGGCTGTCTTAGCATCAGAAGGGAAAGCTGTCACATAATGATGTGATACTTCAGTTGCATAAAGAAATTTTCAAATTTTTTTTTGTGAGGAATATTCTTGTCCTAAGCAGGTTTTTTTTTCTTTTTTCAGCCTTTAAGAGAATCCTTCCCATTGGAGTTTCAATTGAAGTAATGTGCTTTTAAACATTATTACATTTAACTTTTAATGAGCATACAGGATACTTTTGGGTACCCTAGAGAATATATTGTCTTTTATTGGTTTCAATTAGGTGTTCCAGTAGTAAAACGCAAATCTTATAATTCTTCCTCGGAACGGCAAAAGGTAGTAGTAAGAAGATTAAGCAAGTGTCTGTGTAAAGCAGACACTTTAATTGCAATGTAAAATTTAAGTAAACTCTGTAAAAGTGCTCCAGTTATCTCTTTAGTTACCAGTAATTTATGGCTTTGCTTCAGGCACTGAATGAACTAAAAAATAGCATCAGGCACTTCCTGTTTGTATGGAGAGTTGATTTCTTAATATTATTACGCAGTAGGCAGTTTTTTTCAGCTGATGCTGACAAATCCCATTATCTAGGAGGTGTTTCTATTGTGTAATCTTAGCAACAGTGAAGGCAGCAGTGATTTCAGTCTTTTCATCTTAACTTTCTGAGTGATGGTTTTTTCAGTTCGCTTGGAGGGAGGGAGAAAACGTGGCAGGACATAAAAGGAAAGTGTACATTTTGGCGTGGTTTTCCATTCCCGCTGCTTGCCTGGCAAACCCTCGGTGATCCCAGTGAGGGTGCTGGAGAGAGGCAGGAGGGAGGGCAGGAAGCAGAGGCAGTAACTGCTGGCCAGTCACACTGGGAGTGTTCCGTGGCATCGCGCTGTTCTCTCTGCCAGTGGTGGGGTCAGTGCTAATTTACACAGTCTGGCACGTTTCAAGGAGAAATTCACTGCTAAGGGAATGTCTGTGAGTACACGGGGATGCCAGTGAGCTTGGAGAGCTGTGGTTTTAAGCTGTGTTTTTATAGGAGCTGTGCTGCCATAGAAACTGAGAGACTATACATAAGCTTTGTCTTTCTATGTAAATAGCCATAAGTGCCTTTGGCCTGCCTAAATCTTGGGAGAGAGAGAGATTTATGGGGCTTAGGAGAGGAGAAGTTCCCTCCCCCGTGACCCTATTTCCCAAAAATACCATATGTCAACAGGATTCTTTTAAGGGAGCTGTTAAGAATATTAATGAAACAGAGCATCCTGTGTTTTTTGTGGGATAACCCATGTCATTTGATTTGGGGAAAAGCTTTCACTAGTATTGTTTTCAGCCTGTCAGAATGGAGTGGAGAATTTTGACATGGAAGTATAATTCTGAGTGTTGTTTTATAAGTCTCAAATTTTGTCTTATAGCTGCTGTTTAGCCCCTATACTTCTACTTTAGCACAGCTCCAGCTATTGAGAGTAGAATCATTAATACCATAAAGATACCTGTATGACATGATAAATCAGTCTGTTATGGGCCAGAAGGCATGCTCAATAGCCCTAGGCAAAATAATTGTAAGGTAATAAACCCAAGAAGATGGTATGTATAAACTGAAATACTTTCAAGCCAGTAGGGATGCTCTTTAACTCAGTAATAGTTTGGCTTTTGTTTCATTTACTATACTTACACTGTGGCTATGTAAGAAGTACACAGTCTTTTCTTGGATCCCTGACTAGTTTAGAGTGCTGAAAGAGCTTAGATATCTTAATGGAGACATAGGAGGAATAAAACCCAGACTAACAACTTCGGATTTCTTTGGGAATGAAGCTCTACCCAAGGATCGATAAAATAATTCCACTGTTTTGCCTATCCATCAACTCTCCTGAAAGACTGTCTGCGCTTCTGTCAAACATGAGGTGGCTGTCAATGCAGGTAGGGGCAGGATGGCATTGATCTAGTTAGGTGATGTGACAGCTTGGAACATCATGAGTGTCAGCGCAGACTGGACACCCCAAGTAAATACTCAGAAGAGTGACTGGACTTGAAAAGCCTGTGGCATGTTTGACTATGGGTGGGTGCAGTGCTCTTAGTAACTGCAAGCAAGATTAATTTCCCAATTTGATTTGGACATTTTAAGCTGTCTGAAAACTGTGCATCTAGTCTGAGCTATGTCTGGTTGCCTTTTCCTGCCAATGGAAAAGTGATGATACATCTTGCCTTAATGTGGCTAGATGAAATTACATGTGTTGAATATCCCACTTGGATTGCTACTGAACTATGATTTTATGTAATCCAGGCCATCACAGGCCCCCCACAAGTGGAATACACTTTCATGTATTGCACTCCTGCTTCAATGAAGATGATCAAAAGATCACTTTTTAAAAAGAAAGTAGTATACTTGGATTGCAATTCTGTGTTCAGGATAGACCACAAATTGGAATTTTATACCCAAATCCATCAGTCATTTGTGTAACAGGCAGTCTAAATCATGCTTGTGATACTGGCAGTCTACTTGTAGAGCCATGAATTATTGATCTGCTTCCTGCAGATAGTTTGCCCTTTCTGACTTAGACTAAAATTATTTACTGCCTTGTTTTTTTACAAATGCTTGTGTCACTCAGGCCTTGTTAAAAATAATAGAGGCACAGACTTCTTGAAGAGGTTTGAAAGATAGAAACTCTGTAAGAGAGTTCAGTCTTCTACATGATACTGGGTTGATCAGTTTATGCAGACTACTTTTTCATGGCAGTCTTCATTTCCACTTCTCTGTGAAAACAGAAAAAAATAACTTGTACAGAAATTTGAAGTTTTTTGGATCTTTTTCACTGGTTTTTCCTAGAAATCCAATTACAAAATCATCAAGAAGCTGTTAAAAAATCTTATCACTGTAAAAGGAGTCTTTGCTTTGCAGAAATGGGTTTAATGACAAAAGTGCTTCATAACAGGCCTGTTTTAATAAAATGTAGTAACCCCTGTGAACTTTAAGTGCACCTTAAATTGCTGCACTATTTTTTTATTTACTTTTAATCTGGCAGAAACTGATGGTTTGATTTTCAGTTTTAAAAAGCTGTTCATTTTATGAGATGTGTAATGAGTTACAAATGTAAATTTGATCTAGGAAAAGTACAAGAATTTTCTACTGCAGTTGGTCTCCTGGCATTGTGCCCCAGAATGGAGATAAACAAGGACATATAGGCTGAATGAAAAAATGTCCCTTAGATATCTAACATGGTTTGGTTTTAATGTCACGATTATTGCAGAGTCTTGAAAGGGCACTCTTACACACATTGGGCCACTGTGAGAAAGGAGTGTGAGAAGGACTGTAACGTCACAAGGAATCAGTCATTTCTCTCACAGGTGTTTACAGCTCTTCCCTGAGGATAGCAGAAGCAAGAATATCATCATAATCCTTGGCTATGGGGAAACCAACTTTTGTTCTGAGACCCACATTTACATGTTTCAGCCATGACTGAAACATACCATTGTGTTACATATTTCAGATGGGCTCCTATTCCCATAATTTTTACTAACAAGAAAATTAATCTCTTCTCAGAATTGCATTTAATACACCATTGCTATTTTTCACGTTCAGCCCACATGGTGCTATGCCTGGATAAAAGCAGATTGACTTGCTTTTTTATTCAGACACTCTGGCTAACCCTCATATACATAAAAGAACTGCATCAAAGTTAACCACCCACTGAACATACACATCTTTTTCATGAATTGGGTCCAATCTCTTTTTAAAGAAGCCGTTAAAGGGATTGGGTAGCTTCTTTGCATGTTACGCAGATTCTTCCCACTTCACAGATTCAGCAACAGCTATTGTTGGGAGCTAAAGAAGCCATTTTCCTACCAATTCAAGTGAAATATTAGTCCTGCTCCATAATAAGCTTAGTGAGTATGTACTGGATACTGAGGTAGTAAAGAACCACTAGAGATCTGGAGTGGAATATAAATAGATTACCTTTTACAGGGTCTCAACAAGAGGAAGTGGAGAAATATGTCAGCTGTTTAATTATTAACATTCAGTATAAATCAATAGCAAAATAGGCTTTGATGGTGATCTTCAAAAGGGTTTTAATCATTACTTCCCTCATACACAGAAAGTAAGTCTGAGCACTGGGGGTTTAGCCTGTGTTTCTCTTAACTGTACTGGAAGGCTACCACGGTGTTGTTGCAGTGACTTTAATAGCAATAATTAAGATAGTACCTTTATTTAATCATACTGGCATTTGGGACTATTGCTACCACATGGCGTACCTGGGCAATTCCTGAAGCACTGAGGACAGACTAATGAACAAAATTCACTTAAATCCCATTGAAATTAATTAAGTTGTATGATAAAACTGTAGATTTCAGGCCCATGTGGTGCACGTGCATGGCACAGAGTGGAATCAAAAGGTTTATGATTCGCCTTTAGTGTGATGTCCCTGCCAACTGACAGGATTCTGATGAGCACACTGGGTCCTGGGGATTAGGACAACTGTGGAGCCCAATTTCTTCACGAGCCCACTTTCACAGTTTGAATTCGTGCACTTCATTTTGCATTTTATTTGATATTACAGGAAGATATGGTATGTAAGCCTCTGGGGTGTGTGTTCCCTAGTTTGTATAGAAAAGGTATTCTAAGTGAGGTTGGGAGGAGGTGTGGGATGCAAAGCAGTGTGGGGCAGGGGGAGAACAGTTTAATGCAGATGCAAGGGACATTGAGAGAAAAAAATAACTTTACAGTACAAAGTACAGAGCTGCTAAATTTTATAAGTCTTGGAGTCTTGCTGCAAAGTGTTTGAGAGCCACAGCTTCCTGATGGATTCCCTACAGCTATCCAAAATAGGATCTTCCGCTATTCCTGCAGAAAGTCCCCACTCGTCATTCCATATTTCTGCTTTTTCAACTAAAATCATGTCCTCCCACCTTCCAGCTGCTCTAACTCTGTCTTGCTTGCCCTGCTTCTCATCCCTAATGTACAGACTGTACTCATACCAGGTTGCGAATGCTCCAGAACTGCCTCCGCCTCTAAACACTTCTCTTACAACCTGTACATGTCCTTGCACACTCCTTCACCTCAGCATCCCTTATCTGCAAGATCTTGAAACCTTGGAAGATGAACCTAGGGCTGCAGCTGCAGCTGAGCTTCCAATATATTTAGCTTCTCTGCAGTCATAGCTGGTCTCTGTCTCTGATCTCTGGTGTGCTAGCCCAGGTGCTCAGCCTTGCAGGCACACAGGTCCTCCAACTGAGTCTGTGCTGGGCCATGCAGGCTCCCAGGATGGAGGGAGGCAGCTGTTTGTGCTGTGACTGGCTGCCAGAAGAGCTCTGGTAGAAAGGCACTCTGTGCATTCTGAGCTCCAACATTGTGCTTCTCCCTTTGTCACGTTACCCTACGTGAGGTGGTAATCTGCCATGAGAATTCTGCTTTGTCTATGGAGTCTTGTGTGGTAAAAAGTGAGGCAGAGAACAGCTGGGGAGAGTAGGAGCTAGTGTCTGTGAACTGCATTGGCTGTTCCAAATCCAGCTGGATTGGATGACTGGATTTTCTTTCAGTGTCACCCAGTGACTTGGGGGTGGGCTCACTGCTGAAGTCATTAGGCCATCTGGGTTGTCTCATGGGTCATGTCAAAACATTCATCACCCACTATGTTTTCTGATTTCTTGGGTTTGTTTTTTTTAAATAATGAAACCTAAACTGACTCTTCATACTGTCAATTACACTACCTTTGCAATTTTGACAGATACTATTTAGGCTATAGCTTATGTTGTTATTTTTTAATCCTTCTGTTTCAGGACCTAGATAAAAAATACTTTCATGGGGCAGTTTGAAAATTTGATCTGCAAAAACTGCATTTTGAGGTTCGTGTATTTAATACCACAAGTGAAATTTGCTCAACAAGTGTGCTTTAGTTATTTTCTGGTGTACTGACACTGGTCATAGGAAAAGGGTTTTTTCTTCTTGTTAGCAAACATCTAACAGCTGCACTAAAAATATTGGAGTGCATTATTTTATTCCTTCCTTTACCTCCCTGGTCACATCCTTTTCTTGCTATTGCTATTGCAGTGCCTCCTTCAATTAAACAGATAAGCAGACCTCTTCCACTGCTCACGCCAACATATATTTCTTGGTGTGAGGTTAATAGTTCACATTGCTGCTGCTTTTCTGCCTATTGCCAAGTCAAAAGGAACTTGTTCAGACTCTGTTCAATCCCTGTAGTTTCAGAATTCGAGCTCTATTGTTTGCTTCCAAATGTGTGCCTGCCTCTTGGATGAGCAAAGTACTTCTGCCAGAATCACAAGATTTCGTACGCTGAGCCATCCAGATCATCTTACCATAATCTCACAATAATAAATCTTTGAGAGAAACATTCTCTTCCAGAAGTCCTACTAATGTACACTGTGTTCACTAAGGAAAATGGTTTAGAGCTATGAATCATTTCATTAGGGTTGTATCATTTTTCCACAGGGAAGATTCACGGAATTATTGATCTGGAATAGCATGAAATGAAATCAAGTCCCTTTATTTTTCTTATCATTATCTTAAATTTCACTGTTCAAAAAGATATTTTTCAGTATTTCTGTTCCTAAAGTTATGCTTGAAAGTAATTTATCCTTTCCATTTCCTGCCCTTTGGTTTTTCCTTTCAGGCAATTTTATTACAAATAATGTCATATTTTAGTTCAATTTATTCATAGCATATTATTATGCTGATAGTTACACAGTGTTTTTTAAATCCCACAGTGGGTCAGTAGAATGACAAAGCTCAGTAGTAAGTCATCTGGGAAGACATGTTACTTGTAACCTTCCAGATTAATGAAATAAATCCACTGGTAGTTCTGCTTTTGAACCTTTTTTTCCTAAACCAATTGGGAGAAAAGTAGTGTAGTGACTTGCTACACAGGTAGGTTTCCATTTTGTACCATTTGATCAGGAAGCTCATTTTGCTGAAAGGCTAAATAAATACCACCCAATGCACTAATTAGCCAAATCAGTGAAAGCTGGTAGAGTTCCATCTGCAAAGGGTTGGTGTAATGATTATATTACCTCAAGTATATCCAAGCAGATCTTAAACTGTATAATACAAATGATCAAGATCAATTCATGGAATGGTAAGAGTTGTTGGTTTTCAATAAACGATTGATAATGGAACAGTAATTCAGAACTTAAGATTATGGCATTTAAATTAACCATCATAACTTTATGGAAAATAAACATTTTTATATCCTCAAATACTTAACACTCTGTGACTCAGTCAATTGCTGTCTGAATCATTGTGTATCCTGAAACTGTAAAACTTTAGGAAAATTGTACAATTTTAGAAGAAAAATGCAAGAAAAAAATCTTAAAGGAAGTGCTTCTCAGTGGAATGTACACTTTGTGCCCTGTTACAAAAACTTTCTTTAAGCAAGGAAAGTTTTTGCTTTGAGGATGCCCTACTTCCTTTTTCAACAGGTCTGTAAAATTACTTTCATGAGTTACACCTTCAGAAGTGTTTGCTGATATTCGGGATACCATTTGTTTAGTGAACGTGGTTTTATTCTGGTCAAATTAGTAATTATTTGCTTGATTTTTTTTTTTTTTTGTTCCTCTCTTTGTCCATTCCAAATCTATTTCTGGAGTCTGTAGGAGTATGAAAAAGGTGTCTTTTTCCTTGGCAATTACCAGTATTGCACTGACATTATTAAATTTCTGATAGTTTTTGTAACTGGAGTTCTGGCATGCTGTTATGGCTGTTAAAATAGGATTGATTAATATGCTTTTCATTTTCACATGCTTATGAACAGACTTACCTCCTAGCATAGGGGTATTTTATTTGTCCTTTTTATAGCTGATGCTAAACTAGTTATAGCTTGATTAATCCAATAGTTGTATCTAAATCAGAAAAATGAAAATAAAATTGGGTATTTTATTTTACTTGAGCTAAGAGCTAAGAATATAGTCTAAGCTAGTTGCTTAGGGTGTCTCTATAGGCATTGGTGAGAAAAGGACAATCACAAAGTATAGTATGTTTCTTCCCATTTAAGATATTTTCACAATTTAGAGATTAGAGAGATTGCTGTTTCTCTCCATTTTCTGCCAAGTGAAGCTTAGACTGAATTCCAGCCTCCACGGTGTCTGATACCAATACAAGCTGTATTTCCACATTTCTTTCAGGTGTGCAAGACAGAATTGTAGAATATGTGCATGGGCTTCACTGTCTGATCAAGAGTTGCATATGTTGTTGCTTCTGGAGATGAAGTAACCCCGATAAATTTGAAACAGTGGATTAACAGATGCAGTTTCAGAAGCAGGTTCATAAAGACATTGCCCCATAAGGGTACTCTTGTAAATAGTATCCACCTGAAGCCTTTTCCCACCTTTTAGTTAAATGCCATTCTCTGTAGTAAGAGTTGTAACACTGGCTGCAGTTTTTGCAGTTTCCTCTGAAATGCCTAGTACATTTGCTTTAGTACTGGGAACTTTTAATGGCAGGTGTTGGAGGTATGAGAAGAGGGCTGTCAGCACCAGCAGGTGGTGAAGGATGTTTTTCATTCCATGCTGTGGAAACAAGTGATTACTGTCCCCTTGGATGCAACAGAGTTGTCTCTCCCAGCTACCAAATAAAATGTTCATGGCCCCACTCGCATGTGGTTGACACATTTTCTTTAAGCAGGTGCTTTGTTCTGTTGAAATTGTTAAGTCTTGGGATGCTTAAAACATTGCCTGTAGAACCCATTTGATCTACTGGCACCTAAATTTGAGCTTCCCAGTTGTAAATATGCAAGGCTGTGCTTAGAAAACTGATACCACTTGCCTGTCCAGAAGAGCTGCACGAAGGCATGTCTAGATTCACAAGCAAGGAACTGATATTTGCTATGCTGCAAGGAAGCTTTTGTCTTATTTTTGGTGGTCAGATGCACAGTAGGCTAAGCAGTCTGAGAATGTTAATTGTCTTTCACCAATTTGATAATAAAAATAATCTAAAATATCACTTCTTGCAAGTTTTCTTCAGTAATTTAATTTCATGTGGACTTGAATGACTTATTTTCATTTGCTATTATCAAAATATTTGGATATTCTTCTCTGACTTTCTCATGTATGTGGAAATTCATACCTTTTTGTCCAGTAGTTAAAGTTGGGGTTCTTTACAAAGTATGTTTTAAACATCTCATTTTATCTTCTTTACTTGTAAGAATCATATTCAGATAATTCACATCAGTGCGCTACTTTGTGCCCTCAATATCTGACGTATGTGAATGATGAACAGTAGCTTTGTAAATAAGTATTTTTATAGTACACCCACTTAAAAGCAAAGTTTAATGTTGATTTTATTATTTTCTTTAAGATGCAGTAGATAGTACCATATTTCTTAAAATTCTTGACCAAAACATTTAAACCTCTTTTTCTTTTAATACTTTATGTAAATATCTCTTTTAATCGTTAGGCATGGAGGTATGAAGTGTTTTTCTGTGATCTGAATACATGGACTTCTTTGACATAATTGACAATGCACAAATACCAGATGACTTTCTGAATAAATGGATCTTGGAAATGCTTTATCAACTTAATCCATTAAGGAAATAAGTACATAAATATATATATGATCACAAAAATTATGCACATTCGCAGAGATATAATCCTCTATATCTACATATTTGCATATATGCGTAAATACAGAACTTGCAAAAGTTGTTTGAAAATAGGAGAAAAAAATAGTTCAAAATCAGAAGAAAACATGTTTAAGGTGACATCTCTCACCAGAGAGAGATCTTGAGTGCTAGGAATATATATGTCATGTCTTTTGCTAACTTAAAAAAAAAATTGAGAAGGAACACTACTAATTCCAGTGGTGTCAGAAGGTATGTATGTATGTATGCACCAGATGTGCACTAAGTATCTTTCTCTCCTTAAGTGCTTGTTACTAGAGTTTACAAAGTTGTTTTAGCAGTGACTGGTCCTATGTGTACTAGCCACTAGAGGGGGGATGAGACACATCTTTTGTCGTGAACCCTTGCAGATAGTTGGTGACAGAAGTCTTAAGATTCTGCAAAATCTTCTTCATTTTTATCCTCCGTAGAGTATGGTCTTATGACTAGTCAGTCATCTGAAATCTTCTCACTTTGTGTCCTCAGGGAGTAATTCTCATTTCAGATTCACAGAATCACAGAACAAGTTAAGTAGGAAAGGACCTTTGACCATCTACAAAGATAGAGGTGATTTCCAGTCTTAAGTCGGTAGATCAGGCCTTTGTACAGGCAGGTTTTAAGGGTCTCCAAGAACAGAGATTCAACAGCCTTTCTAGGCAAGCCCAATCTAGAATTTGGCCACTCATGTCCATGGTTTACATTTTTTCCCTGAAATTTAATTGGAATATCCTTTGTCACGGCTTGTATCTGTTGCCTTGCAACCTTACGTTGAGCACCACTGAGGAGACTCTTTCTCTGTCTCCTCTACACCTTCTCTCTGATTAGTTGCATAGTCTTGTAATATCTGTCCACCCACAGCCTTCTCTACCTGATACTGAGGAGTTCCTGCAGAGTCTGCTGGTATGGCATCTACTCCAGACCCTTAGTCATTGTGGTAGCTCTCTGCTGGACTTGACCCTGTATATTAATGTCTTTCTGGGAAGCCCAGAGCCACACTTAGTTCTCACAGAGTGGTTTTACAAGTGCCAAACAGAAAGAAAGAAACATTTTCCTGAACCTGCAGGCTACGCTTGTTCCTATAGCCCATTAAGCAAATTCATATCTCTCTCCAATTCAACATCTCTATTACTTGCTTCTACTTTCTGTTTGATCCTTATTCTTCTCCAAACCTTTGAGCCCAGCCTGGCTTCCACTCCTGGCTTTTTTCATGTTTCACTTCTCCATCTTACCTCCTCTCTGCCTGTGTCCATATTCCTCTCTCCACTATCTTCCTGCACTCTTATCAAGTGAAGAACATTCATCATTGTATGTAAATGTTTCACATACATAGGTGACCTTAGATGTTGACAAGGAGTAAGAGACATTTTAAACATATGAAAAATAGTCATTCAAAGTTCTTGCATCCTACCACATTGTTTCTTTAAAATAAAGACTTCCATTGACTGCCCTTGGTGGTAGTTGCAAGCACACTGCTATGTGAAATGGAGATTGAGTACAACTGCAGAGATTGGAATTTACTATATTTTGCAAGAAATTGCTTACCAGTTCTCCAGCTCTTGATTCTTTGCTCTCAGTGCGATGCATAAGGTTCTGTCAGAGGAATGGGATTTATTTCTTCAAGTCATACATAGAACAGATTTATATGGATTTATAGATTTATATATGGAATAGAGCAAAAAGATTGCTGAAGTGAATGAAATGTTTCTAAGGCATTAAGATGCCCTGTAGTGTTATCACAGCATTTACTTTCATTTTTTTTTCTCTATGGACCTCCACCCGTTTTCATGGCACAGGTGAAGTGACATTTTCCCTACTTTCCACACTGTGTAAGCAAGCAGAAAATGTATTTCCAGGAAGAATGAGATCTGCTTAGGGCATAGCTTTAAGCTAATGGAATACTTCTCCGAGTACGATGCATAAAGGCATGTGAAAATGCTGTTATTTGAACAAAATCTCTAAGTATACTTGCAAAAATTGGTAATACTACAAATTATCATTGTCGCATTCCATTAGAGGATTTCAGTAATTCTGCCACAGTTTTAAGGATTTCAGATCAATCTTTTAATGTTCCTCGCACCTCAGAGACTGCAGCATCAAGTCCCGAGCCTGGCTCTTTCAGTAGAAACACTAGGTAAATTTAGTCCTATAGTCTCAAGAAGAGAGAAAGTGAGGAATACAGGCAGCTGAAATTATCTACGTAAGTGGTTTTAAAATCCTTTCTAAAAGTGAAAATAAAATATGGCATTGTAGTGATGCAACACAAAAGTAAATTTTATCAAATAGCACCTAGTCACTCTATAATGAGGAGTCTAAGTGAACTGTGTGAACCTATGGTATAATCACTGTGGAAGTGCATGGAAGTTTACTCTGGATGTTAATATGTGAGAGAAGTGAGGAAAAGAATACTAAATTTTGCAAAAAAAAAAAAAAAAGAGTTATTAGACAGTCTACTTGATAGGCTAAGCCAGGAATTTGCTTCTTCCAATATCTGATAGGATTCAGAGTTAAGTAATTTGTCTTTCCTTCTTATTTTTGAAATAAGAAGGAAATAAGGAATAAGACAACAGGATTGTACATGTATTTGTGAGGGTTCAAGGGTAGTGTTGACCCTCATATACTAAAACTGAGACTTTCTTTCAGTGGGTACAGAAGCTATATTAGTGCTGCAGTCTGCAACCCAGAGCTCTGGATACTGTTACAAAATAAAAAGTAGGTATAGGAATGGAATTAAGTGGCATCTTTGCTCAGGTACATGAAATTTGACAATGAGGAAGAAATAAAATTCTGCAGATAACTCTGAGTAAATGTACTTTGCAGCAGAAGTAGATGTGAGAGCTAATTTTCGTGATAACACAAGCATGCTGCAAAATTATGGGGAAAACTGCTGTGTTGCTAGCATGTATCATTTGTAATCACTGTTCTTTCTACAAACATTCCTGTGTCAGAAGACACAAAGCTGAGTGTGTGGCTGACACACCCAGGGGATGGGATGCCATCCTGAGGGACATGGACAGGATCATGAAGTGAGCCTAGGTGAACCTCATGAGGTTCAGCAAGGCCAAGTGCAAGGTGCTGCACCTGGATTGATGCAATCCCCAGTTTCAGGATAGGCTGGGGGATGGGGAGATGGAGAGCAGCCCTGCTAAGAAGGAGCTGGGGTGCTGGGGACTGTAAAGGACATGAGCTGGCAATGAGTACCTGGAGCCCAGAAAACCAACGGTGTCCTGGGCTGCATCAGAAGTGTGACCAGCAGGTCAAAGGAGGTGATTCTGCCTCCACTCTTGTGAGACCCCACCTGGACTACTATGTCCAGCTCTGGGATCTGCAGCAAGAGAAGGATGTGGACCTGCTGGAGCAAGTCCAGAAGAGGGACCCTGAGAAGGGCAGAGGGCTGAAGCACCTCTCCTGTGAGGACAGGCTGAGAGAGTTGGGGCTGTTCAGCCTGGAGAAGAAAATGCTTCAGGAAGACCTTATAGCAGCCTTCCATTACCTAAAGGGGCACGACAGGAAAGATGAAGGCTACTCCTTTTTAGTAGCACCTGTAGAAACAGGACAAAGGATAACAATTTTAACCTAGAAGAGGGTGAATGTAGACTAAATATCAGGAAGTAGTTTTTTACAGTGTCAGTGATGAAAAACTGGGACAAGTTGCCCAGAGAAGTGGTAGATACACCATCCCTGGAAGTATTTAAGCTCATACTGGGGGCAGGGGCTCTGGGCAACCTGATCTAGTTCAAGATGTCCCTGCTCACTGCAGAGGGGTTGGACTAGGTCACCTTTACAGAACCCTTCCAACCCAAACTATTCTATCATTCTGTGTTGCTGTTGTTATTATGAAGTAGGCATGAAGTTAACTCTCATCACCCATATGAGCAGTCTGAGCTCTTCACCTGTGGCTATATTTACTTCTCAATATGCCATGTCAATTTGTACTGTGCAACCCACAAACTCACCAAAAGTACAAGTCTGAGCTGTTAAGATTTTTTTATTTTTACATAAATAGTTTTCTGTTGAAAAACTGAGAGTTTCTTTGGCCTTATGAGATCTAAGGATATAAATATGATCTTTCATTTAAAAAAACCTAAGTGTGCACACAGTAATGTATGTCTCTTCTCATAAAAGTCTCAAGGTTATAGATCAGAAAAGCACTCCCACATCCCTGCTCAAAAAGAAAGAAAGTGATTAAGGACATCCTGTAAGGAATCTCTTATCTCAAGGCTGTGTTGCTTTTGCATCTAATAAGAATGATGGCTCAATACTTCTGCTTTTCAAAATGTAGTTATCATCCCTTTTTATAGAGGGTAACATTGGAGCAGATAGATGAGAAACAATTTGCATAGTCATATAAAATAAGACCTTTACAAAAATAGTCTATTAACCAAATTGTGTCAATTCCATTTTTCTAGTTTAACAACTAAATAAATTTCCTCTTTTAAAAGGCATTAAACTTGCATAGTTTTGGTTTTTTAATATATCTTTAAAAAATTTATTTGTGATATCCTAAACTTCTGTGCTGGTTTTGCTGAGATAGAGTTGTCTTCCTAGAAAATAAGTTACTCTTTTTTTCTCATTGGCAAGTGTTCTAAGTATGTTCTTTTTTTGGATATACTAGTGAGTATGCTCAGTAATATTTAAGAGATAGGCAAGGACTAATACTGGGCATTGTTAGGCTGCACTTATCTAACACTTCATGAGAGACATACAGTGATGGAGGGAGAAAATGGGGTTCAGGCTTATGATATTATACCTAAACACTTACTCTGGAGAGAAACCCAGAAACATCTTGAACTAACAAGGTGTTTTAGCTGGCAGTCCTGTATTCTAAAGATCTTTCACTTTATCTTACGTCTGCTGTTTACATAGAACATCTGAATTAAAAATTCTGCACCCTTGAGCATGTGTTGATTACAGTGTAACAATTTTTACACAGAAACCCCCCACTCTTTGTCGCATACAGCTCTTAAATATTTTAGGTCAAAACCTCAGTTGTTATGAATCAAGATCAAGATTGTAGAAATGTCTCATGGATGCCTTGAATTTTGTCTGATGAGTGTTAATCAAAGTACAGTAGGCAGCTATTTTGATCATATATTTTACTAGTTCCTCTGGCACTACAGCAGTGATATGAGAACAGAAACTGCTTGTCAGAGTGGTATTTCTATTAAAAAAAACTGTCCAGATTTATGCTATTTACTGCTGTGAGTAATAAAGATATCAAAGACTTACTGTGAACATATCATTAAGGTTCAATGAGGAAGTCGTAACCATTTTGGAGAACCTTGTTTCTGGCAAGCTGAGATTGTATTTCCTGTCTTCCATGCCAGGTCTTTTTTTCAGTAATGGTCTATTGCCCAAGGAAAAGATGAGCAAAGGCCATTCACACTGAGGTTCAGGTACTGAAGCACTGCACATTTAAGGTAACCGAATGTCTTGAAGGTGAGGGCCTATAATTCTTAGTAGAAATGCTCTGTCCTTTGCCAATATGAGTATGCATTCCAGCTGGGTCCCAGCCCCCTGCTGGGTAAGACCAAGAATGCATCTTTCCTCCTGTCCTGTTTTGCCACATCCTGCTTTCCATAGGAAAGGACTGGGTGGACTGGGTGGACTGGGCCAGATGGGAGCCACAACTCCTGGTGATGCTAAATGTAGCCAGAACCCAGAATGAGGCAAATTTTGGGTTTGGTCATTCTATAACTGCTTCTTAACTTCCGCTCTGAGTCACTCCCCAAAAAACATGTGGCCAAGACTGATGCCTTGGTTGGCACCAATTCTCTTTTGTTACTATACTCAACCCTCATATGCAATTTGGGGCTGTTTATTCAGCTTGTTACTCCATCTTGAGAGTTTCCTGAAATAGCCTTGGAAAAGAAATTAAAATCTGGAATGGCTTTTTGCAGTGTGGAAAGTAATGGATATTAAAAGCTGACTGACAGGGTGCTTTCCTGCCTGTTGTCAAAAGGAAATAGAAATTAAATTTAGCAGAGTTCATGAGTATTGCTACACTAAGGAGCTGGCAATCAGTAGTAAAGTAGATAGAAACTGTCATCCCCATTTGCAACAGAAGCTGCAATTTGATGATACAAATTTGCCTTCAGCCTGCCCTCCTTGAACCAGAGTAGTTCTGGTCAGATTCATGTGTCATTGCACACATAATAACACAGTTGCATTTAAAGATTTTTCAGAGTTTCACTCAGACTTCCATGTTTTAGTATATAATATTATCTTCCCTGCTTCAAATTAAACTAGTTTCATTATATATTTAAGTTTTAGCTCAGCAGCACTAAAATGCTGGTGTTTCTAATGGTGAAAGAGGTTTACTGAATCATTTAAAATGCTGATATGGTAAAGCATGGAGTTTTCCCAGTTACTGCACCTTCTGTAAAAAGTCACAGATATATCCGTAAGGATGGCATTCAGATTTTCTTTCCACATCATGAGCATTTAGCTCATCATAATTTGTCCTGATAGCTGATGTTCCTAAATGAGAAAAGCTTTCTTTCACTTATTTAATGTTCAGAAGTAATTCCGTAAGTGAGAAATGTATTTACTGAGGGAGCATATCAACTTGAAATAATGCATTGAAGAACTTGTGAACACATTTATGATAATTTGGAGAAGGTAAAATAGGCAATTTGTCTCCCAGATACTGCTAAGTGAAATGGAATTAGATCCTTTAGGCAACATCTCCATGGTGATTGTAAATATAAAGTTGGCTATGATTTTAAAAAGAAATTAAAGCTTTTGGGTTGCTTCACTCACATGTTTTATGAAGAGATTCTAGGCTAGATTAAACATGTTTTAGCAGACATGCTTGCTTTATTTTGGAATTTTTGGTTGTTCATTGTATGACATCCTGATGCAAAACTTTAGCATTTGGAATTAAATTATGCTTATTTCAGCATCCTAATTTCTTTCTCTAGAAGCACTTTCAAGTACTTACACTCTATGCTAACATTCAGCAGCAGCTTGCTCTGTTTGTTCTGTGGCAATGTGAAATTAAAAAGCGGCTTTGCAAG
This sequence comes from Illadopsis cleaveri, assembly GCA_013399915.1. Taxonomy (NCBI): domain Eukaryota; kingdom Metazoa; phylum Chordata; class Aves; order Passeriformes; family Timaliidae; genus Illadopsis; species Illadopsis cleaveri. The sequence continues at coordinate 509,329 of VXBB01001395.1, forward strand.
CAGCTACCCCAGTAGATTAAAGGCAAATGATCCCATTTTGTGATGAAGTTTGGGTCATGTTGAAAAAGTGAACTCTTAATACCTGTTATAAAAGCATTTAATTTGATTTAAAAGGCAGCAAACAGAAGTAGTGCCTTTTCTTCTTTCTCCAGGTGGGCTCAGTTCCTGCTTCTGAACAGTGCTGTAAAGAATGACCTGAAACCCAGACTAACTGATTCAGTAAAGCAGAAAAGTTTCATTACTGGCCTGAGCTTCTATGGCAGCTCCGTGCTAGCATTTGATCATTGAACTGTAGTGATTGAATCATTCCACACAGCTAATTTAGTGTGTTTCTTTATTCACATCACAGGAGATTAAGTGGAAGTCTTGACCAGTGCCTGCCTGCATAGTCAGACTGAACTAATCTGTATTCCTGCATGCAGGGAATGAGGTCCTGGTGTGTGATCAACGTTGTTAGCAACCACAGGGAAATTCTCAATGTAACATGAAAGTCAGGAATTTTGGGGATGGAAAGAGGGGAGATCCTAAGAAACATTGCTTCTTGTTAAATGAGGGGAAGATAGTCCAATAAAGACCTCCTGTTTCAAGAAGCTTTGTATTAAATAGAAACACTTATCATCATATTTTATTTTTACAGGACAAGATGTATGGCGGGCACAAAATTCTTTTCAGTGAGGTAGCTAAGTCACTTTTAAAGATGAAATTGTTTAGGAGAAGGAAGAAATTAAGAAGGGAGCTAGGTAAAAGCAAGCAATTATATTTAAAGTACCTAATATTACAGGTTTCAGTATGGTAGTACAGCTGCCAAATGACTTTCCTAAACAGTCTCATGTTTATACTATTAATAGTAAAGGGAAAAAAATACTCCTGTATTGCTTTCTCACACTTACGTAAATTCTCTAGAGATTTTGGAAATGTCTGTTTTGCAGCTGATGTATTGTAGGCAGCAATCTTGCAGAGAGTTCTAGGGCAGGTTTTATGGTGACAGGTCAGGTGAACTCCTTTGCCATGCACTAGTGTGTCACTACTGTGATACTCAGTGGTTGTTGACTGAGGATGGAGTGGCACTCTGTGCAAATGTGATCATAAATATTTCAAGACCCACTAAAAAGCCCCACAGAAAACAGAGCTATTCTAAAAGTGAGAACTTTGATCTTTAGCAAGTCTTTATATCTTCCGTCGTCTGCACTCGTGTTTCCAGCCTCAGTGCTATGTTTGGTGCTTTTTGTCCTTAACATAATTTTTGCCTTTTCTTCTTTTATTTCCAGTTTCAGTTACATGTTTAATGTGGGGGGTTTTGTCCTTTACATATATTTTTTCCTATGCTTGTTGCTGAAACTTAGTCACAGAATAGGTAGACTCTTTCCTGTGATCAGTCCCAAACATTTTATGAAACAATTGTAATGAATTGTCCCTCATTTTCTCTTAATTGACTGCAAGAAGTAAAAGAAGAGCTAGGAAAGCAAAAATACATCAATACTGACCTGTGGTTCTCTGATGAACATTTGTGACCTGATTGTTGGTGGTAGCCTTTGTCTCAATTCTTAAGTATTTTGGGTTTAAAATCTAACTGCATCACCATGAATTTATAGTGGTATGTTCTTCAAACTAAGAACTGTTCTTGTGATTCTTGGCACATTTGAAGGTAATTTGTTTGAATGATAGTTGCAGTCATATTTTATGTCTGGAGAATGCTTACATTTGAATCACTACTGTTGTAGGTTTTATTGTCTAGAGCAACAAAAATAGAACAAACTTCACTTGATAAGATGTTCTGTATTAAAACTGTGTCATTGATCTCAGGAAAAAAGGTTATTGTTCCTAATAAAGGAGCTTGCAAGTAGTCTGGGAAGTATTTCATTAAGCACAGACCCAAAAGCTATTAATATTCTTTTGTCTTCCTTGACAGGCAAATTTTATCTCACAGCAAGTGAGGTAGCTGAAAAAGTGAAAGGGGCTCTTCTTGAGCCCCTTTTATGATGTGACTTCACTGTAATATTTTTCACTTTTAAGAATTATGGGAATTTTTGCCATTTGTTCAGATGTTTTACCCAGGCTCTAGCCAGTAATAGACGAAAGGTAATGAGAGAAACAGACTCTGTCCTGGGAATACTGAATTACATCATCTTATATAAAGAGGGGAAAAAATATAAACCAGTATATTTTCCGTGGTCATTTAGCTGTTTTCACCTGTGATTCAAGCCTCAAAGGAAAAGCTTTAGTAATTTATTGATGAAATAGTTTAACAGAACATTTTAATGTATGTGTACTGTAACAGCATTAGATGGTAAATGGATTTTTCAAGACTACATTTATCAAAATGTAGAAACATGGACAGATGTGGTGTACACCAAAACCTTTAAAGCTGGAAACCCTATAAGAAGGGAATGATTAGGAAATACGCTTTTTATCTCAGACTGCTAGTAACCATTCATAGGTGAATAAAATTTTCTGAGATGAAGCCACAAGATTAATATTGGATTACTTGTTTTTTCAAATGGTGAAGATGATTTCATATTATTTATGGAGCAGCTGGCTCCTGAATTACTGGATATAAACATTAACAAAATATTCTATTCATACTGAAAAATCCGCATACTGTCATAATAACAATCTGGATAATAAGACTGCCATCCAAAATTTTAAATGAATGGATAGAAAACAATTATTTTGAAGTTGCTGAGCTGCACAGTAAGAGAGAATCCTGCTGAGGCAAACAAATGGTGAATATCCACTACAGAAAATTCACATGGAATTCTCTTTTCCAACCACAAATTCAAGCAGCCAACAAAATGCTGTGAAAAGGACTCAGAATAAGCACATTGAACCTACATTCCTTCTTACTTTCTTCACTGTTCCAAATGAAAGGTTGTTTTTTCTTTAATTTAATTTCTTGTTTGAGGGGTCTATGCCAAATAAGTAGTGTGAGGAAAAGATACACATGCACCAGTGTCTAGTAGGCTTTCCCAGTGCAGCTTGGACAGCAGGACTCAGCTGCAGTGTCATGGCTAGTTCCTTACAAACCTGATGGTTACAGTGCCATGTCCGTGTGCTGTGGAGGGGTTACTGAACAGCATTCCCATCAGTCTTTCAGGACATTAGCACTAAAGGTGAGGGAATGCCCTAAACTGGAAGGAGGAACTTCTTCAAACCATCCTGCATTTGAGGACCTGGATACTGGAACGATTGACAGATACCGAGGTTGTGCTCTTGGCCTGAACCACACACCTACCTTTCTCTGTGGGCTGACTCACAGAGAGTTTGTAAAGATTAACTTCTTAACTTATGCACCAAAATTCAGTGGCGCTGTTTTTTTCTTTTGTGAGGAATGTTTTCGTAGTAATTTTGGAAATCAAAGTAGAAATCCATCAGAGTAGATGAATGGATAATTTTTTATCCACATGGTCATAAACCCCTCCAAAGAATACATGCTGCATAATGAATCGTGACTTCTTTTGCAAACTGTCTTGGCTGTTTCCCAATGCTTTGTATTTTATCTTTACATCCAACACTTCTGTTTTTACAGCCCTGTAATTCTCATGGGACCTATAACAGTTGATGTCATGTACACCAAACACCAGGCACAGCACCAAGGCCATGCCCCTTGTATTTCCTTGTTTCCTCATCTCAGGTATTTCAAAGTGAAAGCAGTCATTTTTCATGTTTGTAATGCTTCCAGAGAAGTCATCTGCCTTCCTGAAAATGTTCAAAAATTTGCATTTCACAAACTTTAGCATAACAGTCAATGCCCCTTCACAAATCTGTTGTCACCAGCTTTCCGGTATGACACATTGCACCCATTTCACTGTTAAAACTTGTCAACAATGGCTTCTACTCTGTAATTATGCAAAAAAATGAAGCAATTCACAAAACAGGCTGCTGCAAGGAGAGAGGGGACTACGTTACATTCCTCTCTGTGTGCCATCTCCTGTGCTGGTTGAGTTTTTAGGGATCGTGTTTAAGCAAACTCAGTTGTCATGGGGTTGTCTGGCACGTGCAAGGCTGATGGGGACAGGCAGTACAGAGCAGCCCAACAGCTCATTAAAGTGGGCACCCAGTTTGCATAACCACTGGTTTTGATGGGAGAGGGAATCAAAAGCAGCTGCCTATATTGGACTTTGCTGGAGAAGAATAAACATTGAGGACTACTGTGCCTGTGTTGCTGCACAGAGGGAAGATCTACCAACAGATCACCAGTGACATTTTTACCAGTTAGGTGGAGAACTGGGGCACTGTTATCCTTTGATGTTATTGATTGACAAGTTATGAGTACACTTTGGTCAGGTCATTTTTTTAGTTAGTAAAATCTTACCTACTACAGTAGATCAAAGGGAAATGTGTCTGTGCCATTACTGAAAATTTATGGTTTTTTAGTTAATGATTATATATTATTATATATTGTATTACTTTCTCTCAGCCAAACATATGCTGGCACAATCATAGCTGTTCAGCTCGCTGTCGTTTTACTGAAGGGCTGATCTTTAGTCAGAACTTTTTTATTTCCCTCAGAAATATTTACTACTTAATGCTCGGAAATACTTATCTCTAATGAAAAGGAAATACAGTGAGGTAATTAGCTGACAGTGAATTTATTTGCTGTCCGTTTAAAAAATTATGCCTTATCAGTCAAGAGGCTTGAGACACACTTTGGAGAGATAAGTGCCCATGTTTAAATTATAGGAGGCCTCCTAAGGGTGACTTAGGGTATGTGAACACTGACAAGCCTACCCCTCATTACTGCAATATTAATGTTTGCCATTTTCTTCCTTTATCAAACCCCAACATACTCTCAGAGGTGTAAATGTGCTGAGCACAATGATGGGTTTGCAGTAATGTTTTTTCCCCTCTCCATCTGTACTATCTTATATTTGTTGCTATAAGCAACAGTCCTTTGAATTGCTGTATTTATAAAGCTTTAAAATAGGACAGATCAGAGCACACAATCTTTGTGACAGGCTATTTTTCTCTGTTTTCTTCACGAAAAAAAAAAAAAAGGCCTGTGGGAAGATACGCTCCCTCACCTGGATTTGCAGTAATCTTTGTTCCTGCAGAAGCCCAGAGTTTGTTTCCCTCTTCAAGGACAATCTTTTTAAAACTGGCAAAGGGAGGAGGCCGTGTGTCAAAACTGATTAACTATGTCAGATGTGATAATCTATTGCAGAGGTCTTTAGCCTTGTACTCCCAGCATCCATGTTGAAATGTGGGAAGCTTGGCTTTCTTTCTCAGGCTACGCAAGTTGTCAGAATACAAGTCAGAATACTTATAACAATTCAGATTGTATCAAGGTAAGATTTCCATCCATTTACATTTTAGGAAATAATTGATATATTCCTGAAATATTGAAATTGTTGAATGTGAATAAGCATTCAGTTTCATTGTTTCATTTAAAAAGGAGTCAAAGAACAGCTGTATTTTCACTGGTGGTTGTGTGGTTGCTTTTTTATTTTATTCAGCTATTATACAGGAAAAACTGAATTTCTGACAGCTTTTGAGGGGATTCTTATGAAGTTCGTTTCCTTTTCATACTCTTTCAGATGTGGACCACAAGCTGAAAAAACAACAGTACTTTTTATAAGATGTTAAACCAACTGTGTTTATCTAGAGGACAATTTACTAGAAATTAGCATCCATCTCCTGACTGGAGATATAATTCAGGAGGAAATAAACATCTCAACATAGTCAGAAAAAACCAACTTTACTGATTGTGTAATGTGCAGAGAATATGATTATCATGAAATATCTCCAGAAACTCTATTTATGAAATCATGATATATTTATATCTTTACCCTTTCATTACTTTTTTTCGGATATATTATTTCAACATGAGCATTATATGCAAATATGAATCTGAAATGTTAAGACTCATAATTACATCTTTAATGTAAATATATTAAAGTAACTTTTGAAACATTAATATATATGTAATTTTCTTTAACAGCTTGATTGCATGAAAGGGCTTTTATTTATTTTGTCATAGAAAGATGATTTGAATTGGTGTCATAGGCACATAGGTGTCAATCCAAAGTGCAAGAGAATCAAACTGTTAAAAAATTGTTAAGAGACTGTAAATTATCCCCTTCATAAATGATAAATTGCTCATTTTAATTGTGGTAGACTTTAAGTTTGTACAGCCTTTATAAAATGTTATGCCTATTCAATATGATGAAAAGAAACAGTGTAGTATTTCAAAAGAGCTTTTAAAGTTACTGAAAGGGACAATGAATTCAGCTATTTTTATTTCAGAGATTCTGTGTCTAAAAGAAGACCTTAGATGAGAGATCATGCTATTTGTAAATGCTTCTTGTTTTATTTTGCAAGCAGCTAATCCTTTTTCTGATACAGAAGCTGTTCTTTGTGATTCAGAGGAGTGCACAGTTTGGACAATGCTTAGTGAAATCAAATCAATTAACAGTTATGAAACTTGGCCATTCCCCAGTCTTGTTCTCTCAAAAAATGACATCTTTAAAAGTAAAAGAACAAGAATAAAGTCGACAAGGAAGAAATAATAAAAGAGTTCAAGCTAAACTGCATTTGGTGGGGTGGGATTAGGACAGGTGCAGTTGAGTTGTCAAGTCTAACCGGATGGGGCTTGTGAGCAGCTGAGGGGAAGCTGCAGGTGGAAAAGCTCATTACCACATTGCTACTGCTGGAACAGTGTGTCTGAGTCATCTGTTAAAAATAGTGAGGATAGAAAGACCTCAAAGTAAACTTTATCACAACATTCCTCTAATGAATGTCTTTGCTGTGGAAGGAAGGGGAAGAGGAAGAGAGGTCTGCTTTTCAGCTTGCATGTAAGGACTGGAGATGTGTGCAACCTAGTGAGCAGTTCCTGCCCCAGGCAGCTCCCTCCTCTGCAAGGTCTTCTTGGAAATATGGGGTTTGGCACATGAACAATGCTTAGGAAGTTTTCTTCCTTCTCCAGAGCATATGGGTCAGTGGTTTTGTTTCTCAGGATGTTAAAATTTGGTCATCTCCTCATGTTGTTGATGAGTAGAGTGTATAGGTGTACAGGGAAGGACTTTTACAGGAGTATATGGGACATATGTGGTACTTCCCAAAAAATGCATGACTTGGGAAAAAATTATCTCATTCCCTCTGCTGTTGCTCACATCTGAATTACACTTTTGCCTGTGAGCTTAAACAAAACATTTTCTGTTATCCTGCTGAGTTCTTCTAAGCATGGTATGAATGTGAAATTTTAATATTTTAGCATTTTCCACTACAACTGATCCAGCTAGTCCAGCATCAATGTAATCATTTCTCCAACTGCAAACTTACAGTCACCTGCTCAAGGACTAACATAAATGAATTTTACCAACATAGACCTCAGATCTTAGGTCTTCTTTCTGCACCTTGTGATACCATGACAAACTATTTCAAGCTAGCTCAAAAATACCTACGTAGTGCTGCAGTCCGGAGCAATCTAGACAAAACCATGTTTCTCACAAGTTTTAGAAGTTTTGCACTTAAGCAGTTTGAAAACAGTAGCTTACCCTAAGCTGAGGTTATTTTCTATTGATAAATGATATTATCAGCAAGGCTCTTACCTCCTGTGCTTAATTGTGTTTTCTTGGTTGAATTTCTCTATAATGTTCCATACTTCTTTTTCTTCCACCCTCTCTCCCAAAGCCCTATTTTGAGGGACTATTTTTAAGACAGTTATCACCCTATGGCCAGTTCATCCCCCGTTATTGCTACTCTTGCAGTCTCTAAAAAGAGGCAGTAACAGCCCAAAGCTTTCTGTCTCAGGGACATTTTGCATCATTCTCTGCACCAATATTAGACTGTGTATAAACTAGTAAAATAAACAATGGAGGAGAATATTCTATGGTATGGGTTCAGATTGAGGTGGTTTTGTGTGTTTGACAAGGAATTATTAGTATATGAGAGCAAATGTCATGCATGGGCACCTGCAGAACTTGAAACAGCCTTGCTTTGGGCAATACTGTTCCACATATGTGTGCACTTTGACTCCTTCTGGCTAAGTATACTTCTAGAAATGGTAAAACCTTTTCATCTGGCCTCTGTTGGATAACAATTTGAGAGAGTTGCTCTGTCAATAAGTAAGTGTTTCTAAAAGGCAGAATAGAGTTACTTTTCAATTGAAAAGATAGAGTGAGATGGAACTTGGGAATTTGGCATTTGAACTATTGATTGTAGTATTCCTCAACAAGAGAGGCAGTCAGCATGATGCAATTAAAATATCTGATATTGCACTGTAGACTAGGACAGAGTAAAAAGGCTTTCCTGATCTTTCCATGGTGATGTTTCCCATCTCTCACAGAATAACTACAGCAAGGAATGAGCTGGTAGATAGGTGTTAATGTTGGTTCAGTTTAGGTCACCTGAATGACATTTTTGTAAACCTATGCAGACCATCAGGGTACTGTAACAATAGTTAGAAAGTTAAGAAAGATTCCATCTCTTTTCCTACTGAAAGAATAAAAATTTGCGTATGTTCCCAGAGCAGAAACCTATAATGAGGCATATCATCTGGTTAATTTTCTTTTAAAATACCAAGAAACTGGGGAGGAGGGGTTGTAAAATATTGTCTTTTTCAGACATTCAAATAGAGCACCTTTCTACAGGCATCGCAGTTGAAATCCAGTGGAACATTTGGTACCTCTGAGCATTTTATCCTTCTATTCTTGCATGTGCCTTTCGAGATTTTTGAAAGTGTGGCACCTAGGCTTTGTGCCCAGATGACTAAGAGTTGGTAAATTGTTTTTTTACCTCTATCCTGAAAACCATGATCTATTCTGCAAGTAAAGTTAACATCATGCATTTCCATACCACCTCCTCTGTTCAAGCTGGCCCTTTATTACACTACATGGACCTTTAAAAATCAAAGGGGAATACCCTTTCTGAAAACTGCCGAACCACTGTTTTGTGTATACTGAAAAAATATCCTGCAAAATAGACTTTAAAATATTTATTTGTTGTAATTATACAATTTTTCTTGACTTTTTTGGGTGAAATTTATTTTAATCAGAAATGCACCATATGCTATTATATAGATGGAAACCTATTTAACTGTCCAAGAACCATCCCTTGGATGTACAAAACAAAATTAAATCAAAATATCTGACAAGTTTTCCTACCGATCTAATTCAGTCCTGACTGAATTCCATTTCTTATCCATCCGTTCATCTTGCAGTCAAAGTGAGCTCTGTTGAGGGAGTTCAGCTGCATCTGGTATTAAAGCATTTCCTGCTTCAGTAGCATTCTCCCTGCTTTAGCTGGCTTTTTTTTCCTCATGCACTTATGCTGTGAATCAGGGCTTTGTTCCATTAATGCATTGCCATCAAAAAAGACTCCTGATACTATTATGGTGCTGCTGTTTAATGCAGAGGTCACTGCAGTATGTGGGAATTCCAACCAATAACCTAAGACCTACTGTTCCAGGCATTGTGTGTGTATATATATATATGTATATGTATATATAAAAAACTTCAAAACACTCAAACAACAAACCATTCCCACTATGGAGAATTGTTAAAAGAAATGCAGTCATTAAATGAGTCTTTAAAAAAACCATCATCCAGTCCCCCACCAACCGAACTATCACATACCTCCCTCACATGAAAAAAATAAATGTGTATTTTATGAATACATAGACACACCAAGTGGTTCTGTACAGCCCTCTGGATAGTTAAAGGGAGGTGAAAGAAATCAGTAATTGTGTTGTAATCAACACAATTAGCATTTCTGACCTCCTCTAGCATGCCTGGTACTCATAGAAAGTGAGTCATTGGCAAACTAAATCATGCAATTTACTCGCAGATTGTGTAAACGCAAACAATTTGGGAAAGGAAAAAGAAGGAGAATTATTAATTCTCCTTCACTGCAGAACCCTCTGCTGGTGATAGGATGAAAACTTCACTTGTATCTGAAGAGCTTGCTAACCTGAGGCTAAAGAAACTGAGAAAACCAGGACTGTCCTATTGCAGTGGACTGTCACATTACTACCCCTATATATGCAGCCTTGCAGGCAAAGTTGCAGTATAGTTATACCCAGACTTTATGTTTGGAGGCATTGGGAATTTGTGTATATGCATGCAGCTAACTTAAAATGTTTAGGATCTCAAGATACTGTGTGGTTTTCAACAGCTTTCTGCCCATTTCAAGTTGAAACTTACCAACTGTGTATTTTTTTGCCTTCAAAATGGAAGAAAGTATTGGGGGGGAACGTAACTATAGAAAAAGAGATTTTAATTTTGATAGTGAGCTAATAAGAGGCAGGAACGGTAACTACTTGCATAGATGAGGTAGATTGGCTATAGGCCAGTAACTACAACTTCATGTGTTACCTTAAGCTGAACCTTTGGGAACTGAAGTCGATCAGCCCTCTTACCATGGCAGCAGTTCTATTGCTTGGATCTTCTTTGACCTTTCTGATTTCACTGTCTGTTGCAGTGTGGTACTAGGATACACCAGAAATTGCTACAAAACATTCTTTCTGATAATTATTCTTGCGCAAGAAATCTTCCCAGATAAAAAAACCGTGTTATTGGAGCACAAGTGCAGATAAAAGGGATGTAAGGAAACTTTGGTTATTGTCGCAATCAGCTCTGGTAAATCACACAGATTACTGTATATTTTTTTTTTTTTGCTTGGCCAACCTTGACAGACCATGCTTATTGATTCTGGGACTCAATAAAGGTATTGCACAATAGTAATTCTGAGCAATGTGTAGGAAGGCTCTTGTTTCAGTTTAGTTAGCACGATATGATATTGATGTCTGTGTTTGTTGTCCTGATATGGTTGTTTTGAAAGTTTTGGCAGAGGTAGTAATCATCAGAGCAGTAGATACCTGTTAGATTAGGCCTAGTTTAGAGGTCTGACTGAATTGTTCTTCTGGTACTGTAAAACTTCAGTTGAAAATCTGCATTTACAGAAAGCAACAAAACATTCAGTCAAGTAACAGGGCTAATTTTTACCAGTCTAGAAATGAAAACAAAATCAAGTGAAAGCAAATAATGGTGAAGATATTTGATGAAATTCTATTTTACCAAGTTCTTTTGTAATTGTAATAGCAATTTCTTTATAAAAGCAATTTGCAATGAATATGAATTATGTGCAGTGATGTCATGATCTGATGTTTTGTACAAGGAGTGCATTAAAAATCTTTAGCTGTGACTCATTCTGGTTGCAAATGCAAAATCAGGCTCACAATTTTATTTCTTCAGGCCACTCAGAAAAAAATGTTTGGAAGCTGTTTAAAAACCCGTCAAGTCATACTGTCTTGAACAGAAAGCCAGTAGTCATTGTTGTTGCATGCCAAATAAAGGCTTTTTTTCTTGAAGTTCTTTTATTTTCCTGTTAAAATTATTTTTAAACAATATCTATTTTGTCTGCTTCTCAGGAAAACTTACCCATTTTTAGTGCTGACTGAAGTAGTTTGATTGCTTGAGGCCAGAAGTCTAATTGAGAAATGATTAATAAAATTAATCCGGCATTCAGAGTAGTGATTTGAATTTTCATGAAAATCTTTCATTTCTTCAAGTCTTTACACCTGACTCATCACTTTGTTTTTAACTTTTTGATAAGTGGAACTTCAGTGGAGAAGTCTATGTCAGTTTAAATGAATATTCCTCCCATGTGAAGATTTCTTTGCAAATTACAGGCTGGAATTTATGTGTGGACACTCTGACCACTCAAGCCATGCCTACAATATGCCATAATGAGAAGTTTTGAGTGCCAGCATATTTAAGTGGAAGCTATGTTTTAGTCATGGATTTTGCACGGCAGTCAGATGCTAAACACTTAGACAGACATGGTTTGTCAAGGAAGTCCAGAACACAAAATGTATTTACCAAAAGCGTGCAAATCTACACATCTGATGTTTGTATTACAAGGGACTGCTGCAACAGAGAGTAATTCAAGGACTGGAGAACTTAGATACTGTGTCGTTCTGGTATTTTGAATTCAGTAACCTAGAATGAAAGCATCTCTGAACTGATGTCCTCTGTGATGTAGCAGACACAAGCCAGTATTACCAAGCAACAGTTCAGGCCTCAAAGGAACAAAGTGAACACATTCAGAAATTCATCCAATATTATATAGAGACAGTGCCAAAGATATTAATTGTTTAGTTTCCCAGTGCATTTATTAATCACTTCCTCAAGAGCTTACGTTAAAAAAAAAGTCTCTGAATTATCCATCACTGAATATGTTATTTTATAAATATTACTGCATTTTAAATAGAAGGACTTTGGACACACAGAGTTAACAAAAGGAACTTGAAAAGTGAATAGTAACTAAGTTCCAAATAGGAGAAGAATGTTTCTATAGGGTTAGGGAGTATGTTTTTATGGGTTGGGAAAATTAAAATAGAGACTACTCTGTTCAGAAAATTTATTGAAAGGAATTTTTTCATATTGAGAATTGATTTTTCAGTCACAGTAGTTATTTAACTAAAAGTTGGAAAAAGACAAGGGCCATCTGAAGAAACAACCTGATAATATTCGGAGGATGGTTTTCCCTCTGAAGGTTATTATTTTCCATTATGCAAAGTTTACCAAGGGATCTGTCCAACATAGTATGGATATACTTAGGATACAGCCAGTTTTGTTACAAAGCCTTCATTAGGAATGTGTGTCATGCACCATGTAGCCCCCAGCATGTCATTGCAAGCTTAAACAATAACAGTTTTTGTAGCGTGTCATGAAGATTTAGCTATTGGGGGTATTTTCTAAATTATGTGGGACTTCAATGAGATTGACTAGCTCAGAAGCAGTAAAAATCACCTGTTCTTGTGAAAACTTATTAACTAATTTTTCCTACATTCCATGTCCATTAAGTTACAACTCTGATGTACATCTCATTTTAAGATTCTTCATTGAAAGATCTTGCTCTTAATGCCTTCCAGAATCATAAAACTCTGATTCCTGAATACTTGGCCATAGTTACGGTAAGCAAGATAAAATACAGAATAGCTAAGAAGGTTTCACCTGGCTTACCTTAGAACTAGACCTTAAAGAGAACTTCATAAATCATAAACAATTAAAACAATGGTAATTCCCCAAACTAAGAAAAGGAAGACTCAGAAAAATGAAATATAAAAAGGGCTAATAATGTGCCAGAGCAAATTAATTGAAAATTACAGATGAACTCTGATGGACTTTTTGGCATTATTAGTTGAATTTAACAAATGGTACAGAGAGATAGTTTTGACTTCTTTATATCTTAGTATATGCATCCATCAGATTTTTCAACATTCTCTATATTTAAAGAATGTGAAAAAAACCCTTATATGTTGTGCTATTAAATCATCTCTGCAGACTGTTTTGCATATACTGGCAGGCTGAAGAAGATAAATCCATCAAAAAATAAGAATCTGAAATGCATCTCTCCATAAAGTTGCATTTCTTTTCTTCTCATATGGAAAATCTTTGATATCATAGAAGTAATAGTATCTAAGAGTGTTAATATTCTTGCTTATGATTATGAATGTTAATTTAATTTTTCATCTTTTGTCCTGTAAGTTAGTTTTACCTTTTAATACCTAGTTGTACATTTAAACTATCATTATTACTCTTTCTATAACTTTGAAAGTCATGGCAGAAGTATTTTGGACGATTTCCTTTTCACCTGCATAATAATCTAACTAGCTTGCTTTCTTTCTTGTTTACTATCAGATGTTTAACTTTTGGCATAAACAATGTGCAAGTTCTTCCACGCATCTCTTGTGGATATTTTCATAGAACTCATAACAGATTTATTCTTAGAGCAGCAAATCTCTCTGTCCTTTCTGCATATTTCATATTACTAGTTACTTTCTCCTGCTCTTTTTCCATCTCTCAGTACTCTGTTCCATTTGCTTCATCCATTTATGCATGATTTAGGACTTGGAAGAAGTGATAAATGTTGTGTCCTCTTTATCACTCAGCTCTTAAGTTGTTCTGACAGCAGAAACTGCTGTTCCAGTTAGAGCAGGTTCATTAGGTCATTAGAAAGCATTATCAGGAGCACCTTCTCACTTCCAGCCTTGCTGCACTAAATGCTGTTGCATCAAATGATTCCATTCGTTTATTGGTCTGAGGTAGCATCCACCAGAGCTTGTAATAACACATAGAAGTATTCTGTCACAGTGGATGTTGAAATTATTACTTCTCATTTGCAATTCAATGAAACTGTCATTTTTCCTTGTAGTTCTGCCTCTTTTTGCCATATGTTCTCCTTAATACAAGCAGTTGGGCAGCACTTTTAGTATCACTCATTCACCTCATCTCTTGCTTCTGTTGCTGACTGTGGAGCAGGCTTTCTGCAGCTACAGCCCCGTTTGCTGCCTGTGACTGCTTTCCCCTTTTGTTTTCCCTAATGAAGGTAGTTCACCAGCAACATAGGCTTCACCATTATGCAGTTCATATTTTTTGTTATATTTGTACAATTTGCATCTGTAGTTTAACGTTAAATAAATGATTAATTAGCACTTATTACTGTTTTACATTTCCCAAGTACTGCACAAACTAACTAATCAAGCAGTCAATAAATGAATTAAGCAAAAAACAGCACACAGTTATAGGAGTTGTGTTCTCTCTTTGACATTCTCTTGGATACTGGTATGCTGTGAAGTCTGTAATCAAAAAAAATGTATAAAAATTCTCCTGATTAGGTGATATTTTTTTCAATTTTGTCACAGTAAAATATAATTGAAAACCAGTGCTTGTGTAGTTAGATGTAATAAATCTGATTACATTGTGTGGGTTTTTTAAAAAGCTCTTTACTGCAACTTATGTTCCTGTTCAAATCAAGAGCAATATTGGCAGCCAGTGAGAGCAGCAATAGGCCAGCAGCAAACTCCTGGGGCTAATGTACCATACTCATGATTCCATAAAATTGTCTTGATATGCCCTGCTTATTAGCACAAAATAAAGAGAAAATATTTTTAGAGTCAACCTGGTAGTGTTGTCTGTTAATTTTTTTAAAAAAATAAGAAATACATAGATAATAAAGATAAACTCTGTACTATGTAACTTTTAATTTGCTTAGATGTGCATCAGGAACTTACACTTGCCATAATTTAAGCCTGGGACATATAAGATTATTTTGTACACTTCTGAATCAGCTTTGTTGATAAGTTAGTTTGAACTTGCTTAGGTCCTTTGTACTCTGTTTGACAAGACAGAAAAATACATGGTTTACACTGATTTAAAAAAAAAAAAACAAACAACAAAAAAAGGCAATTTCTCTACCAACAAAAGGAATGCTTATATGTGCAGGACATAATTCCTACTGTGCCTTGACTAACAAAGATAGTTCAGTTTGGTGGGTATTCATACAGGAGCAAACTTTCCTCATTTTACCACCCAGTATAGCATGATGGAAAGATAATGAATTTTCTTTTGACAGCTTTTTTTTCCACATCAAATGTAACTAGAGCCTTGTTCAGGAGGTTTGAAAGTTTGAGTTTTAAGTACAGCGAATGGATGATGACTGAACCTAAAAAATTGTGCACTGTATGTGAAGGCCATTACATAGTCAGGTGTTTTAACCATGGAAACTTGCAGGGAAAGCCTCTGTCATATATACACAGTGACATTTAGCTTTGGCTCCAAAGCAAAAATGACCTGAAAAGAGCAGAATGACCTGAGCCACATGAAGAGCCACATGAAGAAAAAAAAAATAGAGAGAGATTTTTTTCACCAGGAAACAGTAAAGATAAATAAATGTCCTTTTAAATATTTTGACAGATGATCTGTTACACAGATTGATTTGTGGTAATAGAAATTTAACCTTTATGAAAATATATGATTAGATTATCAAAGTATCCCTCTGTTTGCAGATTCCTAATAGTGCTGCACAGGTAGGGTTCATTACTACACAGTGCATTTTCAACCAACTGTGTAATTGAAAGTTTCTTCCTGCAACAGCTGGATGCCATTTTCTGACATGTTCAGTATCAAAAGCTGCTCAAATGCCTCATGATTGCTATTTAGGCTGGAAGCAGTTTTTCAGCATTTCAAAGCAAAGGGAATTTTGATGATTGCAGGAGTATTATTTCATGCAATAAAATCATGAGCTGAACATGTTTAAAATTCATATATAGGTTCTGGAAGATGTACTCTGAAATTGTCTACTTTTCACTGTGCACCAGGAGAAACAATAAACCTTGGGGGTTTTTTATTGTCTTGTACTGCCCATCGTGCTATTTTGGGAATAGAGAGATGAAAACTTAGAGTGGTTCAAAAGCACAGTAATTCTTGAAGTGCTACTGACATCATTGCTGCTATATGTGTTCCCAAAAGGGAATTGATGCAATGTAAAGACTGGGGGAGAAATATGGACACCAGGGTAATTTGGGAAGGACTATTACATATTTCTGTAAATGTTACTTGAGGTACACAGGTTTTTAAACCTATATTGTGTTTCCACCACTTCTATGATGTACAGATATTTTAGTCATAAATTTTAAAGGATGTATGAGAGTATTTGAGAGAAAAAGATTGTAGTTGATTTTGTTTGTAACATTTCACTTGACTGTGGAGGTGCAATGCGGAGACTTTCATCATATATGTGGTGTGAATCAATATTTTTCTCTATACATGTGTATCAAATGGTAAGGGGAATTGGATTCATCGGGCTCTATACAGTGCTTCACACTGAAATTATTTTATATATAATAATCGTGGCCTAAAATTTCCTTCCTTCCTTCTGACTGAACTGTTAATGTGCTAAAAAATTGGTATTCAGCACTATCATCACAGTCTTAATGGCATACAGAAAATTGTGGAATTTTTTTTTTTTTTTTTTTCCTCTGTAGTTTTCTGCCTGCTTTAGGGCCAAAGTCTTCATGCACATTACATGAAAAATCTCACAGTGGGGCAGTCAGGTGAGGAGCTGTGGAAGTTTCTCCTTATTAAGGAACAGGTTTGGGAATATTAAGGCTTTATATAACTGATTCTTTCAGTTACAATGAAGAGCAAATTAAAACCATTTACCTCCAACTAGAATAGACTGCAGAGCTTCCCACTGGTGCTGATGCAGGAACATTTCATAGAGAATATTTTATTCCTCCTGTGGATTGATGTTGAGGGAAAGCCTGTGCTTGGGATTCTTCCTTTTTCTCATGTGCAGACTTATAACTCAGTTTCAAAAGCATTTAATATTTATGAGGTTGGGCTGAGAATAATATAACTGCGGTGAGACAGTGAAATGTGTGCCATTCACACACTGCTGTATAGTGGTAAAATTACATATTTAAGTTTGAATTAATTAAATTGTATTTAATCCTTTCTCTGTGAGCTTGTAAACAGCAGCTCATGTCAATGCTAGTGTACATTGTTGGCAAGTGACATGTGCTGTCAGCATAATTTTAGACACATTTCATTTCTTGCATAGTGATTATCACTAATACAGAACTTTAAACTTTTTCTCATTGGTATGCCAGCTGCTAAAATCAGAAGGTTTTTCCAAGAAGTAATTTTTTTGGTGCCTTGTATGCAGAAACAATGGAATACAAATAGTGATTTTGTAGTGACTTCCCGAAGCAGCGTAATTAAAAATCACCCTTTGCAGAGCCCTTTAATTGGCATTGATTTTAATCCTTCAGGTTCGCTTATTTTCAGTTTAAAGTGAAGAATCGTCAAAAGACTGTGTCTCTGTAATTGGTGGCAAATACAATCAGGCTAAAAGTGCTCATCTTCTCAGCCTGCCTTCCCCAGCAGGATGATGGAAGATATGAGCAGCTTATTATTGGCAACCTGGTGCTCCAGTTGTCTTGGGGAAAATAAGTGGTTTGCTCTGAGTATGAACAAAACCTTAATGTGTTATTATTACTGTAGATCAGGAGCTGAGCTGTAGACATTGAAGTATTGCATTAATATTTGCTGTGCTTGGATTAGCTGAATTGGCAGTGCATTTAAGTAGGGACTTGGGTTTTCTTATTATTTACTTAATTATATTTGTAATTTACTGTGGCTGAGTACTCAGCATGATTTTTAATTGTCTGAGGGAGGCTCTTAATTTTACAAATGAGGTTCAATAAATGTGTGTGATATTGCAGTCTTGGCTTTATAGAAAGAAGAGTGAGTTTTCTGCTCATTGCTAAGCTTTATGGTATTCCCATTACTACTACACTAGTGTGGTTTTAATTAAATTTTTAGAAGTTCATTTACGTGTAGTTACTAGGCAGTTCTAATTTCTGTAATTATTATTATTTTGCTATAATTTGGGTAGCAAATATATGAAGTTCCTGCCCAGTACTTAAAAAGTAAAAGAATTTTTGATGCTAATGGCTTAATATGCACTAAATCATCATCTGAAAGAGGCTTCTTCTGAACATCAGAGGTTATCTGCCATTTGTAACCTCAGGTACTCACCCTCATTGAAAGGTTGCAGTATATATAAAGCCCCTCTAAGTACACCTTTGTAATGGCACAGATTTGGGTTGTTAATGTAGGTTAGTATCTTGATCTTGTGTACAGAAAAATGTATACTCATCCGCTTTCACTGTGAAATACTTTAATAAAATAAAAATGATTTTTAAAAAGTAGAAAAAAAAACCTAGGCAAAAATTTCATCCATTTCCTTCACAGAATGTATTGTTAATTAAAAATTATGCATACAAGCAGAACCCTGGGAATGTAAAGAAGCATCATGTAGAAGAGAAATCAAATGGTTTAGTAAGTAATAAAACACTTGAAGATCTGCCCTTGATTTCCTCACTGAAATTTGGTTTAATGATAATGGTCACACTGTGAATTGATGTTCTGCACAGGAGTGGTACAGATGTGATTAGTGTGTGTTTCTCAGACTCACAGATTCACAGAATAATTTACCTAGTAAGGAATTACAGGTAGTTATCAAATTTGTGGAGGGCTTGCTCAACTGAGTGTTCAGTGTCTCTCAGGATGGAGATGCCACAGCCTCCCTAGGCACCTGTTCTGCGTTATTCTTTGCTCCTTTTCTTTGCCACACTTTCTTCCAGATTTCTTTTTTAACAAAATCTATCTGAAAAAAATTTATAAAAATGACCATTGAGCTCAAAAGTATTTTTGTCCCCTGCCCTGTTTAATGCATCAGAGATCAAAAGAAAGAATGTACGAACATGTCAAACATATTCTTTTAGCCACCTGATGTCTTGAACTTTAGGTCTTTCTGAGCTGCATGTTTCTAAACATTTCTAGTTACCTAAACTGAGGGAATTTAATTTTCCCACACTTTTCCTGACTTCTCTTGAAGGCATGATTTGATCTCCATGACCTACTGTGGCAGGAGTCCCACAGTACAACTGCACTTTGCAGAAAGGGCCATCCCTCTTTGTTTATTTGTTCAGCTTTCTTTCTTTTTATGATGTGACTCTAAATCAGCTTGATTTAATGTTCTGTGGTTGTTTTCATAATCTTCCAGGATTCATAATTTATAGTGTTACCCTGTTCAGTTGTCTCTCATGCAGAAGTCATTCTGTACTCTCCATCCATCTTGCTTTTTTTTGTGAAGCTTTTCTGTTTATACCTCTTTGATTAAATAAAAAATAGGGAAATTGGTCAGAGAAGACTAGCATGCGTCAACATGCACAAATAAGAAAGACAGATTGCACAAAAGCAAGACAGATTGAGAATTCAAGAAATTTTAAAACTATTAAGCCAATGCTGGTTTGGTTTGGGCTATTAACATGGATAGTACCATGTGTTTGTAGAGAATGTGAAGAACTCTGTCATATATGCTTAGATGTTTACAGAAAGTTACTTTCAAATTTTATCTTTTTTACACTTCAGGCAGTGGCTTGCAGTGTGCTTTACACTTGTGTGATGCAGGTGATACCTTTACATTGCCTGCCTTCAAGTGTCTCTGTCATCACTAAATGCATCTGACAAGTTAAAATTTCTCTTATCCAAGTGAATTCTGTCAGCTAAGAGAAACCCATCTTAGCCCAGCTTCAGCAAGGTTCTCAAATCCTCAAGTATGGGAGTTTCAATGGGTTCAGAGAAGTCCTTACAACTCAAGGCTCCTCCTAAAGACATGGAGGATTTGTTCCTTTAGAGATTTATGTTTGTAAGCTGCCTAAGGAGATGTTATGAGAAAAAATCAATCCAGTTTGCTTGTTACAGTTAAGTATACTCTGTCAATTTTATATTATCACGAAAAATCTGAAATGCTTATGATGTAGTCAATAATATGGGCAAATTAAAGCCTTCCTGAAAAGACATGTTGTCAACAGGAAATCTGTGCATTTCTGAAATAATTTAAAAGCAGTTTCTAGTCCTGTACCTCTCTCTTGATCCCACTGCCAATCTGATAGTTTTATCATCTCATTTTCTTACTTTGAGCATATTGTTTTCTTCCACTTCTGACAAAAAAACCCTGCACAACCAACCAAGAAAGACCAACTGTAGAGAAAGAACTGAAAATTTAGTTTTAGGATTAAGAAGAAATACACTTAAGTTAGTTACATACCTCCAGGGAGAGGCAGGCTCTCAAATCCAACTCTACACAAAGTGCTGTCATTGGAGTACCAGTGGAATGTGTTTCTGTGCTGACAGTAATGTCAGAGACTCTAAAGCAGTGTCAGAATTTAGTATACCTTGGAAACGGGACTCACAGTAAATATAAAGAAAGTAAAGAAGAGGAGGCTGCAGCTGTCATCTGTTTGCTTTAGAGGTCAGGGAATTCCCAGGAATAATCACCTCTTGTGTACAGAGGCTATTCCTGTCCTTTTAGTGGTTGCTGGAAAGAATTTCAATCGGAAAGCTTGATGTTTTACTAAGATGTGCATCCCACTTCCAAAGGAATTAATTTATGCAAGATTTTTAGCCTGTGGGAAGTGGGACATCAGACTCTGATGGGGTTGATCTCTTCTAGTTTTATAAGCATGAGTTTATAATATTTACAGGTTATTTTTGCTCTGAAAATTTTTACTTGCCTTTTCTGCCAACTCACCCCCAATAGTTAACTGTGGTGTGGAAAGGTATTTCTTTGAATAAGCATCAAGAGATTAAAATAACTTAAGAACGCATGAAGCAACTTATTGTAGTTATAAATCTTCAGTATAGTCCAGGGCTAGTATCAAAGCACCCTTAGCTGTGAATTTTTTTTTCTTTTAATATGCTTTACAGTAAAAGTTTGATTTGAGATGTTCACTGCATTTACAAGACAAAATATTCACACTTATTCTGTCTTGTACTTTCAAATTGTCCACATGAGACCTTTAGGTGATGAGAAAGAAAGCTTAAACAGTGAGATGACTCATAGAGAACAAATATAGAACATGGAGGAAAGCCATTTATTTCTGTTAGTCTCAGTAAGTACTACTGGAGAAATAAGAGGGAAAAACATGTATGTAATTTTTCCTTACAAGAGAGAGAAAATGGCTTATAAATAAGTATTTTCAGTTTATATAATTTAAAAAACTCATATATTTTAATGTGTGGTGACTTCTCATTGCAATTTTGTCCACTACCCATTGAATGCTGGTGGGGAAAGCACTCTGTATACAGCTGGGTGGTTCAGGTTTTCTCACCATTCTCCTCTACTTTTCCAGACACAGACAGCAGGATTCCATGGTGTTTATGTAGAGTGAGAAAAGATTGTGGAAGGGAGTGAGTGGGGGAGAGGTGAGCTTGCAGAGATTTACTGAGGCAATCACATGTAACTAGTCTTTGTATCTTTTGGTAAAAGAACCAACAAACTCTTCATTGTGTAGGAAGGTTGAGATGGCACCACAAATGCAGCATTATGCAATCAAAATGTTCTTTTTTTTGTGGCAAGAAGGAGAGTGTGGAACCATGTGAAAACCTTGCCATGGAGCATTGTTATAAAACACCTCAACATTTCTGTGATTTTTAATGAATACATAGATCCTTGCCATGTTAATAATTTTATCTTGTTTCAGGCTAGTAGTTTTAACTCCTGCACTTTGATTGTGTTTCAGAACAGTCAAGCATCAAGTATTGGAGCTGACATCTGAATTAAACAGTGTGCAAAAAATCTCTTCCCTCTTTAACTATTGAAACAACTGAAATGGAAAACTGACTAAAAGAGGTGAGTCCTGTCCTCTGATCATTCTCATTGATCTCTCTCTGCATTGCTTTTATTCATTTTCTCCAGATCTGCCTCCTGCAAAGGTAGGGAGCTAAATGACTGCAAGCTCTCAGCTGCTTTAATGGAAATGAAGGTAGCTAGAAAGTTACACATATGATAACCCACCTTTGTACTTAACTAGTTATGCTGGCTGAGGATTCTGTTAATATTGCGTGTCTCCAAATGTTGTGGTGAATGATTTCACAAGTCTGATGGGAATGTAAAAACATATATATATAATATAAACTTAATATAAACTTAAAAGTTGAGTAGAGCCCCACAGAGGGGGATACACCAGAGCTGTGGAGAGAGCGTAGGGAGTGTGAGAGGAAGAATTGTTTTGGTCTAGAGGAATATGACAAAGGGAAGAGGTCAGAGGGAAAAATAAAGTACAGAAGACAAATATGGCAAGGGGTTGCAACATCTTGGAAGCCATTGAAATGGCCTAGAAAAACTATGGTAGGGAAAGAACTTTTCCACAGTTTCCACACATATTTTTACTTGCTTTTTTTCTGTTTGTTTTGGGGTTTTTTTTACACTAAGAGAGGCCTGATGGGACATATTGAAGAAAAGCTGACCTCTGGCCTCTGTAACAGAAATGGAATAGCAGTGAGATGTCTACATATAATGAACTATTGGTATTTCCCAATGCTAGTCATACTGAAAAATAATTAAAATCAGTTCCACATCCTGTTTCTTTATTACCACATGGCAGACTTAAACTTACATGCATTAGAAACAGGGAGAGTTTTTACATCTTTTTTAAATGATGGTCATTCTGCCTATGATCTGAAATTATTTTAAAAATAGATCCTAGGACTATATTCGACTCAATACTGTTCAGTACGTATACAGTTCAGTATTCTCAATATATGCAGTTTAATTGTAATGTTAAACTAATATGTTAATCATATAATTGGTTATGGGTATTTTAGTTTAATTAGGTATTATAATGTACTTCAATTTATAAATTTCCCTGAGTGGAGCATGAGTTTAAGATACTGCATGAAACATTCTACATCTTAGGAATACGCTTTGTGTCGCTCCAGAGTGATCTTTTTTCATTGTTTTCCATTGGTGCAAAATATAATTTCTTACAATTAGAATATTATCTAATCATCCAGCAGCTTTGTATTTTAGTAAATGTATTTTAAGAGGAGAGAGAAGCAGTGTTGAAACATTTCCATAGCCATAAAACTCCATCCATGATAATTTATTATATGTGAGATATATATATAT
Organism: Illadopsis cleaveri; assembly: GCA_013399915.1. Lineage (NCBI taxonomy): Eukaryota > Metazoa > Chordata > Aves > Passeriformes > Timaliidae > Illadopsis > Illadopsis cleaveri. The sequence goes on from VXBB01001395.1 coordinate 532,591, forward strand.
ATTATTCTACTTGTTATATATATAGTATATGTATGTATTTATACATTGCAAGTATATATTTCTAAGGAACATACACACTTCAAAAAATGGTAAATTTTCTTTGCAGAATAGGACTTGGAACTAGTGTTTGTCTTCTGACAATGTGAAATAGATCAGTTCAGCTAACTTTGCCTCAGTTTGGCCTTCTGTAGAACTCTGAAACTTTATTGAAAAGGTAATATAAGGTTTGCAGTGGTGTTATTTTTCCCAAGCAAAAGTTGTATTTTTGCCTTAGAAATTAATTTTTCACAGTAATACATTTGGTTATCATTTACATATATTTATATGGATTCTCACACACAAAAAATCCCTACCCTATCCCCTCAGCTCTCAGGTAGCTTGGGTAAAAGAAAATATTATGTCATTGGAGAAGGTATTTTGATCAGTGATACATTTATTAGAAGAACAGGGTGTGGTCCACTTATTTTCCTCAGGAATATATTGACAATATCACTCAAGAGTGACTGGATGGCCGCTGTGGGTCCCTTCCAACTCAGACTATTCTGTGATTCTGTGAATATAATGTTACTCTTTTGTTGTGAATTTTGTTCCAGGGAAATGCAGACAGGACTTAAAGTTGCCATTAAATCAAGATATGTTTATTATCAGGAAGAAGATGACTAGGCTTTGAAAAAAGTTAGATAAAGAGAATCTATGTGAAATCTGTTAGAGATGTGGGTGAAATTGAACTTCAGTGAGACTAAACAAAAGGAATATAATTGATCTTCTACAGTGAGAATATATGGAAGTAATTTAAACCTTAAGGTCCTCTTGTCTTAGTGGGAGACAGGATAGCGGATGTTTTGTATGATCTAATTATGCAGAAGTCTCAGGCTCTGCAAAATATTATTCCTTAGGGGAAAAGGACACAAGACAAAGAGAACAAATTACCAGTTAAAAGATATGATGATCTTTGATGCAGTACAAGGGGAAACATAAGGTATTTTACTAATAATCCTGGTGTGAAAGTAACAGCTGTGATGAGAAAAATTAGAAAATTCCCTCAGGTAAAGTACACTGAGAAGGCAGAAAAGCTTGGATGAGGCAAAGGTACTGCAGTCAAATATGTAAAAAATGCCAGGTTTCTAGTGCAAATTGAAAATAAATTGATTATGACTTGCTTGAGGTATTTTAAAGAAAAATTTAGGCAGGACTTCTTATTGCAGCTTAATAGCAATTCCCTGAGCAGTTATAGAAAGCCTATGAATCAAAGAAAAGAAACTAAACTGACTGTGAGATAGACAAGTGATTTGTCTCTCTATAGATAAAACAAGACAATTTCAAATCAGAATTCAAATGTTATATATTCCTACTTCCTCCTCTACTTATGGGAAAACCAAACATCAAAATTAAAATAGGGACAACTCTTTTAAGCACTTTTGCATCCAGACCAAGTTGGAAGTCCAGGGAATATCCACAATGTTTTGGAATGAGCTGGCTACTGAAATCTCCTGAACAATTATTAGCTTTGAGTATCTTAGGGACAACAATAATTTCATAAGTCTGACAAACCATATGTGTGGGTGTAATGGAAAATGGAGATACAGAACCATTGCATCACAGAATGGCTTTGGTTGAACAAGACCTTGAAGATCCTCAAGCTGTAGTACCTATCATAAATGGGAAGAAAAGATCAAAAACTGCAGAGGGGCAGGTGCTGGGATACAGAGTGAAATATTGAATCAAAAGTTTAATTACTGTTATAAGTAAGGAAACAATCATTAACAAATAAAAACTATAGAGGCTTCTCTTTGAATAATAAAAAATAGTAACAAATTTGCTTATATGAGTTAAATATGTAAGTTGGAGGAAAAAATAAAGAGAAAGGTCGATATTTGATATAGCTAAGGACACATTCATTTTTTTCTGCCAGTGTGAAAGAAATGTCCCTTCATCAGAGCTAGCAGAAGCAGAAGATAATTTCCCACAGCTATAATCAGTTTTGTATCAAAACTTATTTCAAACATGGATCTTTAATCTCCTGCTCTTTACTGTTGGTATAATCTAAATATTTATTGACTGAACTGTAGACAAAGGTGTGGTTCTTCTTCCTATGACATCTAGACTAACCTTTCTTTTTGGTGGAAGATAGGCTATTGGTGGAGGAAATTGACCCCACTTGCCAAAGACTCTTTTTCGTACAATTGGCCTTAACTTCTGTTAAAAGTAGAGAAATTTTGTGACATTCAGATCAGTTATTTTTTTTCAGTATTTAAAGCATTACTACATTACACCTGCAGGATTTAAACAGAATAATAAAAAATGGTCTTTATTTATGCTTTAATACAAACAATGTCTAGGTACTAAACAAAATCTTTTCTTTATTTTTAATTTTTTTTTTATTTAAAATACTGATTTATCTATTTCATAGTATATAAATAACAAAGTAAACAGATTGATAAACTCAGATGAACAGTCTCAAGAAAAGAGAGATAAAGCAACTTCAAGACATCATTGCCTGATTCCCACCCCACATCCCTTTGCCTTGAAAAATATGACATTGTAGAAGATAGGTGACGAAGTAAGGCCAAATTCTTAAACATCTTGGTCATTTTTATTTATTCTACCTCTTCCTATTAATCCAATTGAATGCTAAGTGATCCTTTCATTTTAAAATGCCCATCCTTGTGATTTTCTTTTCCTCTAGTAAAAGTCACAGCCAAAATAGAGAGGCACGTGAGAGCATGACTGTTGAGTGACATCCCTGAGGCAAGGATGGTGTTAGAGACAGGTACCTTTCTTGTAACGTGTCCCAGAAGGGGTCATCCCTAACTCAGGAAATACCAGAATTATTCAACCTTCTTATGCTTTTCTATGCTTTGCTTTAGGCATCTACTGCCTCTGTGGTTTATGCCAGTGGCTCAACAAGCCTTTGAATTCACTCAGAATGGCTATTTTTGGACATGCACACTACTGGAAGTGGATGCCTGTAAGAAGCTTTTATGGTTGGACAAAAAGTAATGACACCATTAACTCTGAGAAATGGAATAGTTCTTGTATTGCCGTCATTCTCTTCCAGTAAAAAAATTCAAGTTGAGCACAGTGGGAAATGCAATTTACTCCCGTGGTGTAAAATCATATTCCTGAAATAATTCACCACTGTTAGAAACAAACCAATGTGTGGAACTGGCACTGGGTTTTGGGCTGATGCAGGGAGAGATGCCTCTCTTTGGTTTGCATTGCACATCATAAGCAGACACAGGCACAATGATAAATATCTCACCATCTCCTGGTGGCTTCATGGAATCAGGGACTGCACATTTATGCTCACACTGGAAAGGTTATAGGAAGCACATCTGTCCTTATATGGTCTTCCTTTGTATTTTTATATGATTATAACAAGTACCGCAAAAACGTAATAAAAAAAATATGATTCATATAATCCTCTTAGTTCAGGGTTGCAGGGATGGAACCGGCACTGTGCAAAATAAAAAGATGAATTTGTTCTTACTGAATAGTGAAAGAGTGGCCAAGGTACATTAGTAGCCTCTTCTGACTCATTGGGTAATACAAAATTATGGTCTCCTGGAAGCTTTATTTTATGTGAAACACTGTCATGTGCCTATTATTTTAAACTGTTGCTACAGTCTGCTTTATTTCTATTGTATAGTTTCTACTTACCTTTTGTTTTCCTGCCTTTCCCTGGCAGCCCTTTTAGGTACAGTCTGCATGCTGCAGACACAGTTTAAAAAAGCTCTCTAATGATTTGGGGAAGGGACGGTGTAGTGGTGGGTCACAGTTGGGCCGTGGCAAAGAATTCTGGTATTCAGGGCCTGTATGCTTGAGACCACAGTCATGTTTGGATGCAGGGACTGCTTTCTCAAGACCAAAGGAAAAGTAACCAACATTTAACAACCTATCATTCATCAAGAATAAAATGTGTAAACATGCAAATTATTGACGCTGTCTGTATTGTCTTTGCTCTTAAAGCATGAATTTATCTAAACACATTGATAAAGTTTAAGTAGGCTAGAAATTTCATCGTACTGTTGTTGTTTTAGAAATGAGGAGAAATATTTCAGTGTTGCAAAATCAGCACAATGAAATAATTTGCACCTCATTTTTATAAGTTCCCTAAGAAGTTATTTGAACAACTAAAATGCTGATCTTGCAAATCCTGGAAGTCAGGACAATTTCAAGGAGTGAAATAAAACATAAAATCATCCAAAGTAAAGTATGGAAATAGCTCAGAAATTGGTGAAGTGATGTTGCTTAAAAATTTTGAGTGAATTTGTACAAAGTATCATTCTGTATGTATGTCCTGTATCAATCTAAACAAATGTTTTGCTTAAGAATTAGGCAGTACAATAATAAAGGAGCATAAAATGGGGATGTGATCCCAAAATTCTGAAAAAGTGTTTGAGGGCATGGTACATTACCAGCTGTAATAGCATTCTGCAGGTGGCAGGTTAAGGCTCTGCTCAGGTCGTACGAATTCATGAAGGCCATCTTTCTGTTCCAAACATGGCCACTCCAGGACATAATTGGTTAAGGTGTTGATGCTTGAGGAAGTTGTTGAAAATTGGAGAGACTTTGGGAGAAACCACAAGATTGGTTCACATAAGATTAAAAATAATGGCTGATTTGATTCAGTATTGGGGATGGGGGTGGAGTCGGAAAACTTTTCTCTCTGTGGAAGGCAACAAAATATTGACCTTCTGAGACTCACAAGTATGACAAAAAAGATCCTGTACATGGAAGTTAAACCTCAAAATGGAAGCAAAGTGCATATTTTTAAAGTGAAGTAAATACACATTGGAACAATTTACCAAGCACTGTTGTGGATTCTTGTAACTTAAAAATTTCATTTGGAATTAAGTCTAGGATTGCTGAAGCAGTTTAGGGAATTAGATGCTCAAACATCCTTGAAATGTACTCATTAAATTCTCCAAGATCTCTTGGGTTCCCCTGGAAATGCAGCAGAGCTAAAAGCAGTGTGCTGCCTCTGATTCAGAAGTGGTACTTGATGAAAGGCACTATGAAGTAGTATCAGTTTCTGTAATATTACACAGCAGGTTAGACTGCACTGTCCCAGTGGCCCCTTTTATTCTCAGAGTCAGTATGTTTGTTTATTTGTATGTGAGAACAGCAAAAAAAGTATTCTGATCTAAAAGGAGCTACTTGAGATTGCTATTGAAGTACTTACACCCTATCTGTTTAATAAGATGACTGTGATTCACTAGTGTTGCAGTTGAATGTTATTTCTCCTCCATTCTACTGCTTGTAGGGAAAAGATTGAAAGACCACGCCTGTGTGGAGAGATGGCATGAACATGGCAGCTAAGAAACTGCTCTGTGTCTGTTGGGCTTTCAGCTACTGATTTTATTGTCAGAGCAGAATTGGTAGTCATGTTTCAGGACCTGCTCTGTGATCCGAGTGTGTTGAACAGAGGAGGCCCTGAAATATGACTAGATAGACACATTAGCTGAGCATTTCTTGGTTTTCTATAGTATTGTCTATATAAAGAATTCACTTCAGACCTTTGTCTCTCACCAGGAAAACTTGGATCTAAGATGAGTGCGTCTGGCTGGCTCAATTTTACCTTTGTGAGAGTTACATTGAATTAGAGGCTGCATCAACATGTTAAGCACACAGTCATGCACCAGTAAAAGCAGTAATTTTGCTGTCACTGGATACTGCAGTCCTGACTGTTGAAATTATCTATTTTCTTTCTTTATAATGCTTCACTTCCCAAGGTCTGCATGGCTGGAATACATCTGTCCTCTAAACGGGATCTGTTATCAGTACAAGTATTACTTGCAAGCCAATTTTCTAGTATTACTTTCAAGATATATTATCTGAAATAGGATGGTTGCAGAGAGCAAAGTAAAGCTCACCCATGAGTGAGAAAGATCACTGTATTCCTTGAATCAGAGCCAAATTCTATCCTGAGTTTTGTTTACTCACAAAGCTGAGTTTTATGAGACTCCAGAAATCCAAATTGCATCTGATAAACACTATCTAAGTACAGAGTAGTGATCTAGAATATTGAAGGTTTGGGGCTTTTTCTTTATTCAATTCTTTTTTAACAACATAGAAATACTTAATGTAGAAAAATAAGTAGTCTGGTTATGCATATTAACACTTAATGAAATTAAAACTTGTGTGTCCTTCTTAATGTTTTTTTTAACTTACCTTTTGTTGTATGAGAAAACAGGCCAGTGGTACGAATTCAGATTATATAAATGCATACAATTTGTATAACAGTGAATTGAGTTGAATAGAAAGTACAAAGATAAATGTTTATGTAGTGGTTGATATTTCATAGATATTTTGGAAATCTGTTTATCCAAAACTTCAGTAGGACAACAGCTTTATAATACTGTTCAGGCTGTATCGATATATAAAATTTATTTTTCATCTTTTTGAAATACATATCATTATCAGAATACAAATTATACAGATGAAATTGGTGTATTTCTCATCCTTCTCATGTAGGTCTTCCATGTGATCTATCAAGTCCAACATGGGGATAAAGCAGTGTGTACTTTAGACTAATTACTGATGGCGACTGCTGTGTTTCTTCTTTGCACACCTTATCAAAGTTCAAAATAAAAGCATTTGTTGTGATATCCAATGAGGGAAGAAAAGTTAAGATTAAGCTAATTTTAAAATACATAACATTTTGAAGGTCAAGATTCTAGGCAGGTACTTGAGGTGAAGGTGCCCAGTGTCCAAGAATTAGATTCTTTTTTGTTAGTGAGTGAGAAAATGAAAATGCAATGTTAGAAGATTGGGATTTTTGGCTTCTGTAAGTGAGCAAATATTAATGTAGTGTAAGTGATCCAAAAAGTAATAAATGTCCTTGTTAACATCAATAGCTTCATTCAAATGATGTACTCTAATTTGCTCCTCTGCCTCAGAGAAGTGACATGCTTTCCTATATGGCTGTTACATTTTAGGCTGTTTATGTTTTAGCTTCAGAGCACTGCACGAAAATGCCCTCTGGTCTGGAGGGTGCTCTGCTTTCTGATGGGTAGACCTTGTTAAAGTCAGGTTTTTACCACTACGTTCTGATAAACTAAGTAAGTTCGCTTATTGATTTGGCTAAATGAGTTTGAGAAATGCTTGCACAGAATGTAATTGTTATATGCCATTTCTTTACATGTCATGATATATGCATGTTTATGCATATATGTATAACTAGTTTCCCCAATCATTTTGTAAAAATAACAAATAAATGTAATTTTTCTTTATATCTATTAAATTTGAAAGAGTAACTCAAGAAGTGTGTTCAAGAAGATGAGGCAACATGGCTGTTCCAGGAGGTACAAAATGGACTGATTAGGTCCAAACTTACTTTCTTTCATATACTGTTGGAATCTGTCCAAAAGGCAGGACTGAAGGCAGTCAGTATGACATCAAGAAAGATCTATCATCACTGGGTCGAAATGAGACTTGAACTACAGAGCTTCTTAGATGTAAGATCAGAAGCAATCCCATATAACAGGGATATGTCTAAGCAACTTTGTAGGGGATGCAGGTATTTTAATTCACAGAAAATAAGCAGGATGTGATACTAAACCCAGCATTTCCATGCAGATGCCATTGGACCAGTGTAAGATCATTCTTGGTGGAAATTTTTAACAAGGGGGAACTTTGTCCTGCAGCAAGATTTCTGATCTGGCCTTGACTCTCTGATATTTGCTGACACCAGTCAGATTTCTTTCAGTGTCATGACAAGAGTGAGTGTCTTAGAGCAACAATAAGCAAAGACGCCTGTGCTATGGGGAAAGCATGATGCACCAGATGTAACAGGGCATGCCTAGTTTCAGGAATGATCTTATTTGAGAGAGCATCTGTTATAGGTTTAGACAAATTAATACCTTGAGACTGTTTGGATAGCGAATTGACCTCTTGTCGAGATGTCAATAGCCTGAGTATCTGAGAAAACAGAAAATAATTGCTGCATCCAAATATTCTTCTATTACAAGAATTTATTCATCCTGAACTGCTTGACGACTGTAGCATTCAACAACATGGTGAGTTTTATTTTCAATTATTAATCTTTACTGCACATGATACTATGTAGGATTGTGTGCATGTAGTGTGTCTTCTCTGAGTAATTGGTTAGCTGTCAGGGAAGAAGAAAGAAAGTCAATAATACCAATAATTTTTAGCTCTTAAATGTCTGAAATGTTTCTTATATTAAGCAGGAGTCATTATATATACAGCTCTGTATGGGTATTTTATTTTGATTCCATTTACTTTCTCAGTGGTTTCCTTATATTTAAAGAAATTGATCATAGGACCATAGCATTGTTTAGGTTTCAAAAAATTGAGTCCAACTATTAACCCAGCAAGACCAAGTCCACCTCTAAACCATGTCCCTGCGTGCTGCATCCACATACCTTTTAAAAACCTCCAGGACTGGGGACTCACCCACTTCTCTGACAGCCTGTACCAATGCTTCACAATCCTTTCTGTGAAGAAATTTTTCCTGTTATCCAGTTTAAACTTCACCACGCACTTGAGGCAATTTCCTCTGGTCATTTCGCATGTAACTTAGGAGAAGCGACTCACTCTCACCTCATTACAACCTCCTTTCAGGTACTTAAAAAGAACAAGGAGGTCTGCCCTCTACCTCCTTTTCTCCAGGCGAAAGTCCTCCAGCTTCCTCAGCTGTTCCTCACAGGACTTGTGGTCCAGATCCTTCACCAGTTCTGTTGCCCTTCTCCAGACACACTCCAGCACCTCAGTATCTTTCTTGTAGTGAGGGGGCCAAACTGAACACAGGATTCGAAATACGACCTCATAGGTGCTGAGTACAGGTGTATGATCCCCTCCCTAGTCCTGCTGGCCTCGCTGTTTCTGATACAATCCAGGATTCTTGCCCACCTGGGCACACACGGATTTATGTTCAGCTACCGTCAACCAGCACCCCCATGTCCTTTTCCACCAGGCAGCTTTCCAGCTTTCCTGCCCCAAGCCTATAGCATTGCATGGCATTGTTGTGACCTGGCCTTGTTGAACCTCATCCCGTTGGCCTCAGCCCATTGATCCAGCCAGTCCAGACCCCTCTGCAGAACCCTCCTGCCCTCCAGCAGATCAACACTCTCACCAAACTTCTTGTCATCTCCAAACTGACTGAGGGTGCACTCAGTCACCTTGTTCAGATCGTTGATAAAGATACTAAACAGGACTGTCCCCAGCACAGAGCCCTGGGGAACAATCTATTTATTCTCTTCCTCCCAAAGCTCTGCCACTTAGGGCAGGAGTTCCTCCACCTGGGTGCACCTCCCACAGGGGTGCTGGGAGCAGGGCACAGCCCTGGATGGCAGCCTGGTCTCACCAGAGCTCCATCTGGGCAGCTGCATTAGCCCTTCCTGTGTGCCCTTGCCAACTGATTACCTTCTGGAAACACATACCTGGCATAAATTGAATTATCTGGTTTCAGCTTAGATTAAGTACTTGATTTGTAATTAAAATCCAAATGGTAAAACAAATTGAGAATGACAAATGCAGTTTATTGAATCAGTAGACAACTGCTTTCCTGTTCTGTCTCCAATGCAGTTCCATTTGCTTTACTAATTATATGCAAACTATCATTATGCTGTGGTCCTTCATAACAGTTTTGGTATTTCAGCAGAGATCCTTCTGGGTTAGAATGACTGAAATGGATTGGTGGAGTAATTTGTATCATTACAGTTACTGAAAATTTGTATTACTACACAGTCTATCAGACTGTTCATTTCATGTATGTTTGAGAAATAAAAACCTATTTATTTTCTGTGAGGAAGTCTTGAATAAATTTAAAGCTTTGCTTTTTACCAAGATGTAATATGCTATTCTTTTTTAACTTTGCAAAATGCCTTCTGCTGAACATCTAGACCTCTGTGCAGAAAGAGGAAAAATTTCTGACTTTGAAATATTACTAGTGTTGGTTACCCTTCTAAATGCATAATATTATCTTATGGTCTTACTCATAGCTATAGCAGTACTAAAACAAGGGAAGATATATGAGGCATGAACGGTGTGTTGTCTTCTTACAGGGAAACAGAATGCAAATTTCTGACATATTATTCAAACTTGAATTATTTATATATCAAATATTATTCTGGCAAATCCTGATTAAACTTAGATGAGTTCTCTTAATCTCTTCTACAGTTTGCCCTGCAGTTTTTTGTAATCCTCCTGACTCTCCCAAAATCTATGAAAGATAGTACTTCCATATACAGGACTGAATAAACATTATTTAGATCCACAAATCTCTGTAGCGATATTGTTATATATTTCTTTTTTAATCATAAAAGAATCTTACAATAGCTAGGAAAACTGGATATTATTTTGATGCAGAACTTATTTAGTTGGTTAATTATAGAAATTCAGCAGTAATGTAATAAAAAAATCAGGTTCAAATCATCTTTGTAGTTCCGCGTTGCAAATATGAAACTTGCACTGTGAAAAATAAAAAGATAAATTTATTCTTTCAGAATAGCGGAAGTCTGACCAAGGTATATTAGTTATGTCTTCCAACTCATTGGTAAGTAATTATACAAAGTAGTTACACTTCTGAGTGTAAGGAGTGACGAGAGCATCCTGAAAGTGGACACATCTCCAAGGGAACATGTAATATTCATGGCAATTTTAGGGGGACAAGAGGTGTCTCAGTAAGACAGTTTTGTTGCAGGTGACAAAGCTTGAGTGATCAGTATCTCTGTTCTAAGACTGGAGTCTGCAGTGTTTGGAACACCTCTGGGAAATGGGAAAAGTTATGGGCTACTAACAGCCTTTAATTGCTTGCACCAATGCCATTAAATCCAGATGTTTGACAGGACTCAACTAATGCAATGTTTCTGCTATTGCTGATTTTCGATGGCAAGCTTGTCTCTCATGCTGTACTGTGGGCTCGTGGTTCAGGAAGTCACTTATTCGCTAAAACCAAAGGAAGCTTGCTCTGTAGGGAGTGGGATTCTCTGGGAAATCTATTGCTCATCACCATTAATTCTCACCTGCCATCATTACTTAGCCCTCAAACATTGTGTCAATGCTAATGTTGCAATTTTTGATTTCAGGTGTGATAGCTGACCTTCTACTTGGGGGATAATGCATAGGTTGGCAGAGATGTGTACTCACTAGGAAGGGTGTTAACTCAGAAATTATTATTCATTGGATAGCAAAGGGCCATCTATTTATCTAAGCATGAATGAGTATTAAATTGGGTTAGAAATGCAATTGATAAATGTTCTTGCTTGCAGTAGCATATTGCTATTAATGTCACGATTTAAATTATGTGCTACCAAGATATTGTAGTGATGGCTGTATAACCACACTTATAAATACTTTTCTTCAATGTATATAATGTTTTCTTTTCCTAAAATTTGTTACCTTTTTTGTTGTTGTTGTTGTTGTTAAAATGTGATGGCACTATCTATTGCAACAATTCTGAAATGACAACTTAATATCAGTCACAAGTTTATTTTCCTGCCTTATAGGTGCTCTTTAATCATGATTTAGTTTTTATTCTCAATTCTCATTCTCAAATGCTTTCCACAACTGTCATTAGTCAGGGTGCTAAGGATGAGTACATCTCACCCAAGGCAACCCATCCTAAATTAGTAGTTTAGTCTGGATAGTTGTCTGGGATCCATCTTAGGCTGTGGAAATACCAGCAAAAAATAATGGTTTTGATCAAGTCCCTAAATGATGCGGACTGATTACCCTACTCTCACCTCTAGATGTGCCCCTCTCTCCAGCTCTAGAGGAATCACTTGCATAGGGCTGAGATCAGGTGATTGATTTTTAATTTTGGGTTTTTTTAAATGAATGGGAGTTTTTTAAATTACTGTTATTCAGTTGCACGCTGTTTTTTTGTAGAGCAGAAATAAGAACATTTGGTTAAGCACAGAACTTGGTTTTGGTTTTGTGTGGCTTTCCAATATGAGTTACAATATGTAATATTTTCATCCACATATTCTTGAATTAATAAAGAAATACAACAGCACCTGAAAGCAGTTTGTCTTAGTAAGAGAAATTTGGTTTTCATTCCCTTTGGTTGTTCTCAAAACACATGTTAAAAAAGCCAATCAGATCTGCAGTATCAATGTTTTACTCCGTACATGTTTTTAAGAACAAAAATATTAGGAATATTCAATTTTTTCACAGTCAGTAATGTTTCTCAAAACCGTTTTTAGTCCATGCAAAGTACTCGAAGGTTTGTACTGTAATATGTGGGGCACATTTGCAAACTCTTCTTTGTGATGTTAAATCACAGCATCTAGAAAGTATTCATATGTTTTCTTTCTCCTTGTGGTTTAAACAAGGGGTTTTTCTTCATTGAAGTGTGCTTTTCTGCTTTTGAGAACAGGAAAGTGTTTGATGGGTATTTTACCTATGTACTTTTCCCTTGGCCTGAAAGACCCCATTTACTTGTGCTTTTGCTTTCCATCCTCCTTCATTTTCAGGAGCTGAGGAGTGTGGACTAAGGGCTACTACTCTCAGGAGAGCCTCCTTGAGCTGTTTGTGTCTGGCAGCAAATAATTTTTTCTACTCTCGTTTCACTTCATCACAGTAGAGATGATTTTTTTCCCTAGAAAAGGATTATCTAGCTTATGAAATTTATCCTGTAGCTGGACCTAACAGCAAGAGAATCGCCTGTCCTGGATTATAGGGACAGGAGAAATGTGTTTGCTGAAGACGAGAGCTTTTGCCATTGCCTAGCTTCAGCCTGTTACATAACAGAATTCAGGGTTGCCTTTTTAAGGCAGAAAATGGATTTTAAGGGGAAACCCACATTTCCTGTTTAGCAAGAGAAAAATTAGTTATAATACAGGAGTAGCCAGACTTCAGCAGTGTAAAAAGACTACCAGATCTTTCCTTAAAAATACTTCTCCATCAAAGGCAATTTACTATACAGAAGTGCAAGTCTGACAGTTTTCTGAAGTGGAATGAACTATTTCTTAACACATGATATTAATAGTCCTAAGAACCTGCAATGCAGAGTACACTCTTTCAGTGGTCTGTAATCATCCCTCTTTTAATTATTAACATAAAATTATTCACAGTTTCACCTTTTACATTACTGCTATGTAATCTCAGACTGAAAAACAGTTATATGCATTTTTCGTAATATTTGTGTTTGCAGACTTCTTTAACTTACAGTAGGAAATATTGCTACCAAATGTCTGATGTATTATTTGTTCTGAAAATTGCATAACATGACAGAATATATTATTCAAACCACTGCTGAAGTGGGATCAAAGTGCTTGATAGGCCTTGGAATGGATCTGGAAGGTGCTGGGCAGGAGGTTGTGCTGGAGCATGAAGTTCACTCTGCTTGCATTTAGCAGATTCCATTTTTTTGCTGGACTTTCATACTAGAAAAACCAAGGTGTGTGAGCATATCATACCTCTATCTTGAAAAATATATTCCGTAGAGCTAGAATTTCATTATTAATATTTTATACTGGGATTTTTCTAGTTGGTGCTTTTTTCTCTTTCCATTATGGAGTAGAACCTATGCGAAAACATACTAAAGCTGTTGTGTACTGTTAATCAATATAGAACAATTTATAATTTGGGGCAAAAAAACTAGGACACCTCCACAGTCTGTGCACAATTAATAGATATAATTTTTGACCAACAATCCAGAAAAACCTATTTGTACATAAGTAAAGGCATCCTAGTTTTTGATTTTTAACTTGCTATTTGTTTTGTTGGTATGTGTTTTGGAACAATTCAAGCACAGATTGTTTTGTAACCTCCTAACTGGCAAGAAAGGCAAGGAAAAAGGATTTATACACACCATCTAATGTATACCTGTTATGTATACAGGCGTGTTATGTGTTGTGTCCTATTTAGGTTGCAGTGCCTAATATTTTCTAATCATTCTCTTCTCCCTATTTTCCATGTTATCACAGTTTGGATACCAAATGTCACACTTCTGCAACACGGAACCAGGCAACATGCCTGCAACTATATTTAGCCATTTCACAAGTCCCAAGTTAAATACATGCTTGCGGAATGTGTTAAAAAAGAAAAAAAAAAAAAAAAAGAAAGAAAGAAAAAAAGGGTAAAAAGATTACTGGATAACAACAGGGAATAAACTGAGTGAGAAATAAAAATCACACAGAGCTTTTTCATATCAATATTCTGTCATTTTAGGGGTTAAATGTATGACCTTTATTGTTTGGCTGCACCATTCCCAGAGAAGAATCTGCTTTTAACTGTTTCATGCAGGTAATGGTTGTCTTTGATGGTCTTTAAGGCATTAATTTGATTGTTTGATAATATTTGCTTGCAAAGTAAAGCCTTTTAGCAACTGTAAATGTAAATTCCAAGTAAATTGTTATTGTTGTTTTGTCAGTGTTTTTGGAAAGTCACAAATACTTAAAGGTACTGCTTTAACTTCGGGTAGATGTTTTGTAGACTTTGTATCAAGAATACATTCTTGACTGAATGCATACAGTCTTGATGCATTGCATGTTTCTGAAAAAATCTTTCAGTTGAAATATCAGCTGTAATTCCTCGAGTTCTATCACTGTTCACTGACTTTTATTTTGCTTCTTAAATCACTCTCTCTACAGCGATTCTACCTAAAGGGACTATTAAAATTCAGAGTCATTGAATCATGCAGAGCAAGAATGTTTATGCATGTGCTGTGCAAGTTAATAAGCAAGACAGTTTATACAAGCAAAGACAGTCTTGTTTTATACGGATGCAGAGAGCTTTTTCAAATCACAGCTCCTTTGTTTCCACTTCACAGTAGAATCCATGTTGTGATTAATCAATTATGAAAGTATTAGATAAAACTTCTAAAAAGAGTAATTATTAATTAATAAAGTTGTTCTGCAACATCAAATTACTATGCAGTGGAAAATATAACCTGGATACACAGTCAGTGAAAATAGAGCTGGGGGAGTGATACCACGCTGCCATAGATTGAGAACTAGGAAAGCTCTGGAGAGGTAGGAAAGCTAAAAAAAAAGACAACATCTTGCCTCATTAACATGTTGTTTTATAACTTTTTGTCCTCAGTCGGCACTCAGCTTTCGTTCATCTGAGAAGTGCATTGCTTGTCAAATTTGATAGGTGGATTATACCAACATAAAATGTTATGTGTTGGGAGGGACCTTAAAGATCATCAAGTCCCAACCCTCCCCTGCCATGGGCAGAGACACCTCTCTAGAATTGTAGAATCACACAATCATGGAATGACTTGGGTTGGAAGGGACCCTAAAGATCATCTAGCTCCAAATCCCACCTTGCCAAGGGCAGGGACATCACCTGCTAGATCAGGATCCTAGGACTCCCATCCACTGTGACCTTGAAAACTTGGATGGGGAGCCCATAACTTTAGGCAACCTCTTCTAGTGCCTCATTACCCTCACAATAAAGAATTTCTTCCTAATATCTAATGTCAATCTCCTTTCTTTTAGTTTAAAACCATAACCCTTGTTTTATTGCCATCTACCCCTTTTTTATGCCTCCTTTAAGTATGGTGTGTTGGAATGTCACAATAATGTGTCCACGAAGCCTTCTCCAGGTTGAACAACCCCAAGTCTCTCAGCCTGTCTTCACAGGAGAGGTGCTCCAGCCCTCTGATCATCTTTGTGACCCACCTCTAGACCCTCTACAACAAGCACACATCTCTTGTGCTGAGGACTCCAGGGCTGGACACAGCACTTCAGTTCAGTTCTCACAAGATTGGAGTAGAGGAACAGAATCACCTCCCATGACTGCTGGCCATGCTGCTTTTGAAGCAGCCCAGGATGCAGTTGGTTTTCTGGGCTGTGAGTGCACACTGTTGACCCATGTCCAGCTTTTCATCCACGAGAACTCCCAAGCCCTTTTCTGCAGGGCTGCTCTTGATGAGTTCTCCCTGTCTGTGCTCATGTCTGGCATTGCCCTGACCCATATGCAGGAAAGTCCTTTCTCTTGGATTTTCTGAACTTCGTGAGGTTCTTGTGGGTCCACTTCTCACGCTTGTCCAAGTGCCCCTGGTTGGCATCCCATCCCTCCATTGTGCCAACCACACCACTCAGCTTGGTGCTGGCTGAAAACTTGCTGAGGACGCACTTAATCCCACTCTCTGTGTCACTGAAGATATTGAAGAGCACCTGTCCCAGGACAGAGCCCTGAGGGACACCACTTGTCATCGAACTTCATCTGGGCATAGAGTTATTGGCCACATCTCCCTGGCTGCATCCATCCAGCCAATTCCCTATCCACTGAATAGTCCACCCTTCCAATACATGTCTCTCCAATTTGGAAATCAGGGTGTCATGTGGCACCGTGTCAAAGGCCTTACAGAACGCTAGGTAGATGGCATCGATCAGTCTGCCCTTGTCAACCATTGCAGCCATTCCATCTTAGAGAAGGTCACCAGGTTGGTCAAGCACAATTTGCCCTTAGTGAAGCCATGCTGGCTAACTTCAGTTACCTCCTTGTCTTGCACGTGCTTTAGTATTGCTTCCATGAGGATCTGCTCCATGATCTTCCCATGCACAGAGGTGAGGTTCACTGGCCTCTGTTTTCCTGGGTCTTCTTTTCTCTCCTTTTTACAAACAGGAGTAATGTTTCCCTTTTTCTACTGACTGGGGACTTTGCCTAACCCACCCTCAAAGCGCTATGACTTTTCAAACAAGGTAAAGAGTGGCTTAGCAACAACATAAGAGAGTTCCTTCGTGACCCTGGGATGCATCTCATCAGGCCCCTTAGGCTTATAGATATTCAGTTTTATTAAGTACTCCTGAACCTTCTCTTCAGATATAATGGGAAGGAACTCGGTCGCCCAAGCCTTACCTAGAAGTTCAGGGACTTAAGAGACATGGGAAACATTATGCCACTGAAGAATAAGGTAAGGAGTCCTCAGACTTCTCCATATTGTCACCAGTTCTTCCTGCTCATTTATCAGGAGACACTCTCCTTGGCTTTTCTTTGTTGACCTATGTATTACAGATTCCCTTCTTGTTATTCTTCACATCCCTTGTCATTCCATCTCTGCCTTAGCTTTCCTGATTCCATTTCTACACTTCTGGACTATATCCCTGTACTCTTTCCAGGTCACCTTCCTATGCTTCCTCTGGCTGTGCATTTCCTTCTTTTTCAGTGTGAGCACCAGATCCTTGCTCAGACTTTTTTTTTTTTCCCAGCCTGTGTTGCTTGAATTTTTACACATCAGGATGGAGACCTCTTGTGCTCTAAGAACATGTGCATAGAGCAAATTGTTTGGAGTCAGGAAATGTGTAAGGATGAAATAAGTAAGGTTAGTTTAAATATATTAATACAATTTAGGTGACAGTTACTCAATATAGTGCTTGGAAACTTGGAGATTCATCTTTGCAAACTGAAAATGGATTGGGATAGCCCATTTCCTAAAGAAAATCAGAGATCCCAGGATCTGGAAAAATGAGAAAACCACCCCAGATCCTCCTGTAAAATGAAAATGGCAAGATCATGGCTAACATATTGTGGTCTGAACATTGATTGACATAAGCCCTTGTCAGGAGCACTTATTAAAATAAATAGTTGGTCTCCAAGGTCTAGTGCTTTCATTGTCACCGAATGAAGAAAATTTGTTCTTACATAGCAATCTCTCTTTCTTAGATTAGATTTTAGGAAAAAAATTCTTCACCAGAAGAGTTGTCACGCACTGTAACAGGCTCCTCAGGGAATGGTTGAGTCTCCATCCCTGAAAATATTTAGAAGATGTGTAAATATGGCACTTGGGGATGTGGTTAACGGTTGGACTTGACAGTCTTTTCCAACCTAAATGATTCTAAGAGTCTATTATTTCAGAAACTGTGCTCCAAGAAGTAACTTCTCCCATATAAAAGTGGGAACCTGCTTTAACAGTGTAGGGAGAGCAAGCAACATCTCAGGGCAGAGCCCTTCTTCTATCTTTATTAACATAAACATTCCTTAACTATATAATGCAGAGCTGTTATATATTTCAAATCCTTTTGAACTATATGGGACCAAAATACAGCAGTTATTAATACAATAAATTTAAAAGGCAACAAATCTCTGTTTTTTCACCTGCCAGTGTAATTTGCTTCCTTCAGTGAATGCCAATTCTGTCTCATTTCTCATTCTGACTCTTAAGTTTTTGCTGGTCATCTTATTTGCCGCTGCCAGAGCTGAAGTCAAGCATGACCTAACTTTTCTGTGCCTTTCATGCATGGTTCAATAAATGATAATTTTTACTGATGTGTTTTCTTTTATTATCTTACACTGGGTTTTCTACTGCAGTTTACAAGAGGATTTGCTGCTAGATGATAAATCTGTAAAATGTTTGGAGTGTTATATTTCATTCACGAATCTTACTTTTCTTTGCATTCCTCCTCAAAATTTGCCTCTATCATAAAATGCACATGTAACTTCTATCACATAAAACTTAGAGGGTTGCTAAGTTGCTCTTAAATCTGTAGTTTTTAAGGGGATTCATAAACTCTTTTTTCTTCTGTGTCTTACCATTCTTGAATCCAGCAGTGACTGAATTCACTTGTTAGTCATGCCAGTAGTTTTGCAGGTTGTTTTTTGTCTTTCATTGAGCATCTTGTTCAGCTGCTACAGACTAAGAGCTTTAATGGTATGGGGAAGGACTGGGATGGTGCGCTAAGAATCCTACATACTTCATGTTTAATAGCTCTACAGAGTAATTTCTCCACTTTTCCATCCCTTTTAGTGCTATTACACTGTCACGATTTCCTTCAGTTTAAACATTCACCATTTTCAGGTGCACTCTCACCATTGTTCAAATAGCAGCAATCGTTTGACTTCTCATTGAAGTTCCAGGAGTGGAGCTTTGAGTAGGCAGTTGAGGCAGTCTAAGTCCAGTGAAGATGTGGAAAGGCAGGGAGTCAGGTAAGTTTAGTTCCCCTGAACTCTTCTATAGGTGGCTGCTGCTACAAATGTGGGAAAAAACCTCCCACATGCAAGCAGTCACTGACTCCCCTCTTCTGGTGCATGGCTCTGGATGGAGACTTTTGAAAAACTGATAGAGCCAATTCAGTTGTCATTCTCACTTATATAATGATTCTGGGAGACACCTTAGTTGTTGTGGATCAAAATTGAAATCTCCAAACTTAGGAGGAAACTTTTTGGCCAAATCCCTCAACTGCAGCCTGTTTTTGGTAAGGCTGGCTGGCTGGCTTAGGGAAGAGCAATGAAAGCTGTTCAGTACCTGTCCACTAGAGCCTGAGTTAGATGTTCCTTGTGATCTTATAACTTATAAAAAACGCCATCTGGTCTTTACAGGTTCAATCTTATCTTCCTTCACACTGCCTCTCCTCTAATATAATAGAATTTAAATTATTCATAGTAGAATGGAAAAAAGCCTGGCCATCAGACAACACAGTAACCACTGCTTTCCATGTCCATGCAGTTGTAGTGTTGACCTGGCACTAATGGAATAAATTTAAACTGCAATGAGAAACACTTTGAAAAATATTCATCAAAACCTTTTAAATACTGTGAGTGATTTTGTGCTTGCTCTTGAGGTGCTTAACCAGTACAGGTGTCAGAGTGTCAGAAATGGTAGAGAAGAACAATTAAAGAAGTAAAAAAAAAAAAAATTGGGTACAGTATTCTGGTTTCAAAACACGGAACTGAAAACCACTTTAATTTATTTTTCTCTTGTTTTGGAGTTAAAGACAAAAACAAATTAGTATAAATTACAAATTCTGGGAGAATTTAAAAATACTCTAATGTTTAATTTTTTACTGCTACTGCCTCTGCTCTTTACATATGTATTTCTTTTCTACTCCTACATAATAATAGAAAAGTTCCTGTGTGGTAAAAGGAATAGTACTGAATATTAAGCTAATTGAGCCTCACATCTGGTACTCATAAGCTACAGTATGAGAAGCTGTGCTGGGGCTCAGGGGATGTATCTCACCTCCCCATTACCCTTGCTGTCTGAAAATCAGGGCTATGTTGGCAGATCTACCCAGACCTTGTTTGTGGTGGCTGACCTCTCTCTGCCTCCACCCACACCTGTGGCAGGTCTTTTTCCTGGTATGTCCAACCCAGATGAAAATTAGTATTGCATGGGGCTGAAGTTCAGCTTTTTGGAGAAGGAGCACTTTGGAGTGTCTGCTCTGCTCTTGTTGGTCAGAATTAGCTCTGGGAGAGTCATCTTGCCTTGGCTCAGCAAGTAACATCAAAACGAAATACTTAAGAGTGTGACTGAAGGAAATGCCCCAGAAGAGCCTTGGTAAGTGCTCCTATAGAGCACTGACGTCATGTCCTGATGAAAATGAGTGTTGTGCTTCCCCACCTGCAACAAGTGCACAAGGCAAAGGGAAGGCCTCCTCAGACCCAGAGTGTCCTTCGTCCCAAAGATTTCTGGAAGGCATGTATGCTCCCCTCGCAGTAAAAGTTACTGATTGTGTCTATGACACAGCACTGTTACTTGTCCTTGAAATGCAGAAAAGTTGACTGCTCTTAAATTAGAATCATAGAATCATAGAATGTTTGGGGTTGGAAGGGATCTTGAAGTTCATCTAGTTCCACCCCACCTATCATGGGCAGAGACATCTTCTGCTGGACCAGGCTGTTCAAAGCTGCAGCCAAATTACTGGCAGCATTTTTTCTCTGAAGGATCTTAGCAGGATTTTTCTGTCACATATGCAATATAAATATTTCTTGAGGATTTTTTTTCTTTGGGCCAGGGCACATTCCTACTAATCAGCAGTGCAGGTGGTGTCACAGAGGTCCTGTCTGTAGCTGTAAATTTTAACAAAAAACTCATCTCTTTATTTCCTCTGGTTCTCATTATAAAAATGAACTGGATTTCTTTCCATCAAATCATATAAACACAAAACTGTAGACAAATTTCATTTAGGTTAGAAAAATATGTAGCATAAAAATATAGTGTGGTGAAGTCCTGAATTTCATCCCTCCCCTATTCCTAAACTCTGTTATATCTTCTTGTTCTCTGTTATGATATTTAAGTTACCAGTTTTGGAGGGATCAGCCTAGTATATTCTATAGTCACTGTTTCTTGAATATATGCACCTTACCACCACTTTGATACATATGTTTAATTTCTTTTTATGTTAGGATTGTTATTTTCCCTTTTTATCGCTGTATGTTACCACATCTAATAAATAAATAAATGTTTTATCAACTTTATGTTGATATGTTTAAGGATCTTTGAGACAGTGGTCTGTATTGAGAGCTACAACAATGCTCAGATTAATATCTGTGCTACATATTCTATCCTGTGGGAACATCAGAGTTAAATGCTTTTGTTCTAATGGATAAAATAGGCTTTTTTTAAAGAGACAGATTGGCCCTTAAGTTCTGGTGAATTGCACCTATTCCCCAAGTTGCTGTTGATGTGAATGGGAGCAAATTTTGTATTACCTGTGTTAGTGTCATTTTCATGCTGAACCAATGTATCTATGGAGTTATGCATTTGTAGAAAGCTCATAAACATACTACAGGCAACGTACTACAGAACATACTACAAAGTTTGTCAAGGACAAACCACTTTCTTGAATTCTTCTTTTTTCTTTTCTTGCAGCAGCTGATACAGCTTTTATTCTCTTCAAGCAGAGCATCATAATCCTCCCACAGGGTTTATTTTTTATCATTCTGAAATCTAGAGTTTAGTATCCCAGTTAGGGTCAGATGCTTGGAGGTGAGAAATATTCATAATTTGTCACCTGTGTAACAGTTCTGAATCTGCAAGTTCTTTCCAGAAAGCTTGTAACAGTATATATTCTCATGAGTGTTGTATATGTCTGTTATGGATGGTAGTGCATGAGTTTATTGTTTCTAAGGGTATTCTAATGTGCCCAGGTTGTATTTATGTGCAGGATGTGTTTTGCATATCAGGCAAAAAAAATCCATATTTTGATGTTTGAAATCTTTGCTAGTAATTCTTTTCTAAAAATAAGCATTTTATAGACTACATGATCAATCATGTAAAAACAAGTAAATTTGATCTTGTCTTCACTGTACTGCAGTTTTCCATATGACACACCCAGATTTCAAACCAATAATCCTGGTAGGTTGTTGGGGTTTTCTAATAGGAAGTAGGATGAGGAAGCTTCTGGGTGTGCTATTTTAGCAGTGTCTTCATTACAAGATGAAAAATATTGATGAATGAGTGAACAAAGATTTGATTAGATAATTGTGATGGAACAAAACTGGCAGAATTGTGTGTTCTTGTTTGCCTGTGGGCTGTTCTATGAGCACTTGAACAACAAATCTGAGAAGTGTCAGAATTAAATCTTAGAAAAAGAAATTGAGACAAATTGTGTAGTCTTAGTTGGTTTTCAGTCCCCGATAATTTGCTGCCTGATGGAAGTCAATCAACCAGTTTTCTGTTTTCCAAGGCTTTTTAAACATAAGATCCTCGGATGCTCCATTATAGACAAGTCCAAGGAAGTCTGTGAAATAACAGTAATTAAAAAATAGCTTCTTGTCAGGAGGTTATTTACTATAGGAAGGACTGTATTCTCCTGATAAGGTTTGAAGGAAGGAGCACAACTGAAGACTATGAGTCTAAGATAAGAAAGAAAACCAGAAAATTAAAAATATGCTGATTATTTATTTGTTTTTATTCATGTACTTTGCTTTGTGATTGTTTACTTTTTTTTTTTATGCCTTCCTTCTAATGGAACACTCTATCTGAATCATACTTCATGTTCTGGAAACTTCTGCTGCCTGATGACAAAATTACTCAGGGAAGTACTTGGACCCTTGCCAAGTTTCTTCTGCTTGGAAGTGAAATGGATTATTAGAGTCAGCTATCACTTTAATGATCTTCTGTTTATTAGCAAAGAGGATGCAGAAAGTATATTTTTCTGAATGCAGGGAGAACAAACAGCAGGCAATGTCCTTGTCTGAAATGTCATTGGTGCCTTTTCAGCCTGTCCTGTGTACCATGGGTTTATTTTTTTAGCCTCTGTATGAGGACACTTGTGCAGTCACACCTCCCCTGTTCTCCTGTTATCTGGTCTGACCTGTGGCTTTTGGTTGCTGGTGAATTTTGAATGTATTGTTTAATGGTATGAGGTGTTCTGTAATAGAGTAGTTAAAGGAATTTCTGACCACTTCATCATGCAGATCAAGTTGTTTTATTGCAACAGAAGCTTGATTTTACTGTGGCAATCTGAGAGGAATAGAGTGGGTATGGGTGTGTTTAACGACACTAGATGGTTCAGTCTGATAGAAATGGGGCTTGACGTTGCTAAGAATATAACTACAGCAGTATTTTATCAGGTTAAAAGTCCATTTAGCTGCCTGTGCCATATCCTGTCTTCAGTCATGAGTAATAGCAGCTACCACAGAAAAATAGGTCTAGGGCAAGGCATGCAATGAGAGATATTGCTCCAAAATCATGGGACATCACAAATCATGACACATCTACAACAGAGCATCCACAACTTCTATATGCAACCTGCTCCACAGTCTCACCACCCTTTACCGCCCCCCAGTCTACCATCTTTCAGTTTTAAATGGTTGCCCTTTGTCCTGTCATTACAGGTACTGCTGAACAACCTCAATTCTCTCAGCAATTCTACATAGAGGAGGTCAAAAATGCCTGTTTCAGGAGAGTCTGTGTGTCAACATTTTTCAATGTATGTGAATTAGCCCTCCCATATCCTCACAACTCCTTCTTGCTTTTTTCTGGGGAGAAATGTTGATTCATGTTAATATTTCTAGTGAAGTTGCAGTTACCTTTAAGTGTGGGACATCCAGTTGTGTGAAAATTGTCTCAGGGTTTCTTTCTGCTGTTCTACTCTGTCTTTAATTTTTGCTTTTTCCATATTTAGCTCACAGTACTGTAACAAACACCTGTGCTTTCTATTCCCTGCAATTTTTCTGTCAACTGAAATGTGACCGTATCTTAATTTCCTTGTGTAGTACAAAAGACATATGTATCTCTTCTTTCAGAAAAAAAGAAAAAAAAAATCTTGCATGAGTCTTGTTGACATTATCATCTGCTTATTTTTAAATTAAGGTGCCTAAAATGAGACCAGCAGAGTACAATCCAAGGGGTGCTTACCTATTTCTTTAATTTTCTCATTTGATCAGTAATCTCACTGAATTAATTTTTCTGATTCATCCCAAGTTTGAACTTGTTACTTTATTCTCAAAGATAAGGGTTTCAATTTCTTACTTGTTTTGATGAAGGGCATGTAATTTATAAACTGAAAAGAGAATAAAATCCGTAGTACTAAATATCTACAAAATGTAACCTAAGAGAGAGCAGAAAAAAAGTAATTGAAACTGAGAAACACTCAAATGTTTTGAAGCATCCCTTGTGAAATGCTAAAATGGCTCAAAGAAGGTTCTTTAATTCAGGGATAAGAATTTGAGTCTCTGCTCTGTGCCATTTCTAGTGAATATGTGGTAGGTATTTGACTGCAGCAAACCCCTCTATTAGTATTGAGCTATTGCAATTCATCTTTAATTCCCACAGAAATTGTAAACTGGTATGAGCCTGCACTCTGATTTAAGTGAAGTTTTGACTCTACTTTTACTGTGCTTTATAAGAGTCCCTAAATTATGGTGGAGGGTCAAAATATATTATGTATTTAGTGGTTAGAGGTGAAGCACAGCTACTGGTTCCATCTGTGAGGGTACAGAAAAAAAGCATTCTGGTGCATTAGGTGATGATGCAACTTGTGTTTCCTTGCACAAACAAAAGACTTGTGTAGCCTTAGGTTAAAATTAGGTGTTCATGAAGGCAGCCAGAGCTGTGGGGGAAATATATGACTTCTATGTCCCCCTCTTTTCCCCTCATGCTCTCTGCATTTTTAAGAAATTCAAGTTGGTTCACTAAATAATTACTCTCTTGATTTGCAGAAAAAGCTGATACTTGAAATGGCTTTGAAAGTATTAAGTAGCTTATTTTTTCCCTTTGGAGGAAGTTCCGAGTCTTCCATTTACTCATTTAATCTGTCATTCCATTGCACCCAAGGGCAAAGTGTCATTTCTGTGTGCTTCAGTAATTTTGTACAGCACACAGCAAACAAATATCAAGTGACTGAAGCCAAAGTAGATTTCATGCAGGAAGCGATGTTTCCTTTTCTTGCCATACATTTTTAACAGAAATTTTCTCAATTGTAAGATGGTAAGTAGACTTCTGCCCTGAAATTTGTAAATATGTTTATATGACAAATCATAGGTCAAAATGTGCTTTCAGAATACACTGGTTTTATGTCATATTACAGACAGTGGTTTCATAAATATCTGGATTCCATGAATGAACTTTGTAGCAAATCAAAACAATCTTGCATTTCACTTCTAGAAAACAGGATTTTAAATAATAATATCAGTAGTCAGTTGTTGTTTTAGAGCCTTGTACTACCCAGTATAATGATACACAATATCAGAAAGATAGCTTATAATTCACTCTTATTACTTAGTGGTTTAAATTTAACTCAATAAGATAGTCCAGTATCTTGGTTATTTTAGAGGATTAAGCCAGAGCTCTGAATCTGAGCTGAATAAGCCGTATTAACTGATGTTGTGTTTCTGATAAGGAAAATGCTATGCTTTTTGACTAGAAGCTAAAAAACATTTCCAAGGAAATAACAGAATGCCGTAACATCCAAACTAGTTCTTGGAGATTCATGATACTAAAATTATAGAGGTTTTTCTTGAACTGGCATGACCATTGGTAATACTAAAATGGCAAGTGAGAAACATAAATTCAATTAAGAGAAGGAAATGACAATAATTGAAAAGTATAAATTATATATATCTTACTGCACAAAAGATATAAACAAGTTTTCTGAGAAAGTCTAGTATAATTTAGAATACATAATCCCGATTAAGTAGTGCCAGATTGTCTTCTCCTGGTTCAAAAACATGACAACCTTTTATTGATCCAGCATCATATTCCAATGGACAAAATGAATTTCTGCTATGTCCTATACATCTAAATTTGAAATCAGAAGAGAAATTGTACATTGCTATTACAACTCCTACCCAGTAAACATAACTGAGCTTATCCTTCTAAATAACTGCTGTACTTAGGCAGAGTTAGAAAGGGAGCAAAACAAATTCTGGATGTACATTTTTGGCAGCCGCTAACATTTATGGTGAGTTGATTTAAGATTGGGTTTGGCTTACTGTGAAGAACTAGAGCAGTTTTACAATTTAGAAACAAATTTAGTTTCTGTTGTTTGAATTCTGGACTACTAGCTTTTTAAGATTATCTACTGTTTAAAAAATAAAATTGCATAGTTATGGCCAAATCTCATTACATTAGCTGATAATTAATCCAAACATTTATGTAAATACTGAGAGCAAATACAATTCAAGGAAACTGAAATTCGCTTATTATGTGGTCAAGATTTCATCATCTTGGTGCCTAGAAGCTTGGTTCAAGTTACTTTTCCTGGGGGAAACATCTGATGTACATAATCTTTAATTAATTGTATTCCTAAGCCATTTTTGCAGCTCTCAGCACTATTGTACCACTGCGGGTTTCTTCATACCTGGTGTAATTGCAGGCTTTAGAATACACCATGATGCCTCTGCAAAAAGATTTCCTCACCTGCTTTTCCAGGTCTAACCTTTTCAGGTTTTTGTGAGCTACTAGCATAATTTTCTGCAGCATCCTTCTCACATTTGTCTTCTCAAATAAACTTTTCCACTTTTAAGGCTGATTGATTTTCACTCCATTCCACTGTATTTTTAAATGTCCTGGTTAGAGATGTCAGCCTAGAAGCAGCTTTCACTTCACCTTTGATTTCATGTTTACAGTACTTGCCACCTTTATTCTGCTTAGAAGAATTTAATTCTAGTAGTGCTTTATAAATACTGAAATGGCCTGTGCTGTCCATTCTGATTGCAGGAAGTTCTACCAATAAGGCAGTAATTCTGCTTCAGATCAAGCATGAGCTATTGAGAGCTTACTGTTCGTTTGCTTCAGTGAGAAAAGAAAAGAACCTGATGTTTTCAAGATACTTTTTGAGGTGGACAGTCCAGAAGGCATAGACATTCAAAGCAGTATTTTTAAAATAAAAGGTCACTGAGAATGTTGTGGCATGGTGTGACAGAATGGAGAACAGGATAAAAGGTGTTATAGGAAGGGATTAAAAAACCTTCTTGTGTATATAGACCGAACCAGGAAGAGCAGTGGGAAGGGGGAAGGATCAGCATCAGTCATCCAATTTGGATTACAAGATATATCTAGGTTGGAGATGATTGACCTCTGATTCCATTGTAGTCTGAGCTACAGTTTTTGCACAGAAATTAATCCTTTGGGGAATTTAGGCCTGCACAGATTCTGTTTTTTCAAGATTCTTCATTCAATATGTTGTTTACAGATCTTTCAATAAGTAGTAGTTTAGTTTCTTCTTGCAATTATTTCTCTATATAAGAATGTATTTATAAGAAAAAATAAGCAACTAGGTTTGTCATGCAGGTTATTGCACACAATTTTATGTTAATAGTATTATTAATAGTATTTTAGACAGTACTAACATACTCAAGTGCTACATGATTTCTTCACCAGCAAACATTTGATGACCAAACAAAAGGCAGATACACTCTTATGGCTCACTGGAAATGAAAATGAAAGCATAAAACTGGCATAATGAGAACATTTGCATAAAAATGGCACAATGATGCCTTTGCAGAATTTCTGCTACTATGTTACAAATGTCTAAAAATTATTTTAATGCTTTGTAGATATACATTCATGGCATATATCTGGACAAGCAGCATTTAACATCGAAGTTTAGTCCAAAACAATAAAATTCTATTAGTCTAGCAATGTGTAGTGATAAATACAGTACTTGTTAGATGAGTTGGCCATGTTGCAATCAGCATAAAGAGCCAAATGCATAAAAGATGCTTTTGAATTCTCCATTTTACAGTGGGTAGTGCCTAACAAAAGACGAAAGAAGAGACATAAATTGATGCTGATGTAAGCAGAGGATGCAGCGGGTCATCTTGAAATATGGTTGATGGGCTAAAAACAGTGATTGGGAGACAGAAATGGATGCAAAATAGTACAGGCTGCAGGATGCTATTTTGCAGAAATGAAGCAGAAGCATCAGTGTCAAAAGGCACACCCACACATAAAATGTCTCCAGATTCTGCACTTAAAATGTCTAAACTGCAAGTTTATGGAATTACATAATTTTGATTAAGTGAAACTACTGTAATAACTGTTCACTGGATCACTAATGGGAGGACTTGACATAGGTTTATAAGTCATTTTACAGTCAAAAATATATTTTGTGGCTGTCTGTACATTAATCTATAGCATTCATATCTCTTTCCTGTGAAATTTTGCAGATTTGCACGTTCCCTGCTTTTCAGCCAGAGTTTGATGTGTGAAAATTTAGTGGGAAAGAGGAAACATAACCAGTTGATAAGCCTGGCTGTTCCATCAGCTCCTTGCAGCACCCTAAGCAAGCGTAGTAGGCGTAGTAGCCTATCCCATGGTGCAGGAATGCTTTCGCCTCCAAAGGGAAAACCAGTGTCAGCTTAAAAGGCTTGTGATGATGAGGAGAGAGCAGAGAGCCTGCTCTCAGAGGCTTGGGAGCAGGCTCTTCTTTCCACACCAGCATGAGGATTTAACAGAGCAGTTTCATGACTGGCAGAGAAAACCTGATGGCACACTCACTCCTCGCCGATGGAGCAGCTTGGGCAGGATATGTGTAGGAGTTTATTTTAAGTAACTAAATAAAAGCTTCAGAAAAATTACAAATATTAACCAATAGCCTAACCTACTGCTTCCTTCTCGAGAATACTTTCCAGTTTACATGCAGCTTATCTCTGTGAAGTCAAATGATATGGCAGCAGTGGTTTTGTGATACAGCATTGCTCACAGTCACCTGATTTGGCCAGGCGAGTGAGACCCAGTGAGCCTCTTGCTGGCCTCTCCTCCTTTCTTTCTTATAAGGAAAAACTGAGACATTTGGGGCTGTTTAACCTTGAGAAGATTATGGGGTACCTCTTTGACTTATGCAAGTGTCTGAAGAAGGAGTGCCAAGGGCACAGAGCCAGGCTCTTGTTGGTGGTCCCAAGCAATAGGACAAGAGGTAACAGGCAGAAAGCAATGCACAGGAAGTTCCACCTGAACATGACGAAAAGCTTCTTTACTATGTGGGTGACTACACACTGCTGAAACAGGTTGCCCAGAGAGGTTGTGGAGTCTCCCTCACTGGAGATAGTCAAGAACTGTCTGAATGCAATTCTGTGCAATGCACTCAAGGATGGCCCTGCTTGAGTAGGGAAGTTGGAACAGGTGACCCACAGTGGTACTTTCCAACCTGATCCATTCTGTGATTCTTCCCAGATTATGAAAGTGTCATGTGCGGGTGAGGCTGAGTTCTGTTTTGTCCTCCTGATTTCCTGAGGTCAGAAATTTGTTCCCTTATGCCCTTAACATTTTGTGAGAAATAGTCACCATTACTGATGGGGACTGCCTCCTCATACCTGTCATGTTTGTTGGAAATGTGCTTCATGGTCTATATGGGGCTGAACGGAGTAGCTTTGCTCTTTGTACGAGAGTGAAAAGATGCCCGTAGCACTCTTCTGTCCACAATCCCACAGGACTGCCCACTGGAGCCTGGTATGGGTAAAGACAAATGTAATCTTTGTTCCAGGAGGATGTAAAGTTGTCAGATGTCACATATTTCAGCCAGCATGTTGTGAAGGTAAGGAGATACCGGATCCATCTCTCCATTGGGACCTAAGAGAGTAGTAGGACTTTTAACAAAGGCCTGATGGAAAACATTTTCTTCTTTCCTCTTCATTATTATTTGGATCAAATCACATGTACTGGCTTTAGTACAACTATGTTTAAGAGTTTCAGTTAAGTTACAGGAGACATTTCCAGAGGAATCTAAGAAATTTTAAAAACTGAAGTCACATTGAACACATACATCTTTTTTTCTGATATTAAAATGTATATTGTCTTGATATAGTAGTCAGTGAATTGTCCTCTTATATGAAAAAGAGAATATATTAAAAATCTTATCAGAAGAGAAGGATGAAGGGTGATTTCAAATGTGTCTACAGTTTTCCTGCCATTTTTCCCAAAGCCACAAAACCTTCAATTAAGAATTACTATATCTCTTTTCAAGTGTATTTCTGGGACATGGCTACACCTGCAAAACATATGTTACATTTATTTAGCTCAGTTACGATCAAATTTTAACATCTTAATATACTGAGACCAGGTGGTTGTTCCAAATTGCTCCCAGTCAATATTTTTGGGGTTTTATTTGGAAATGCCACAGGGATTCATCCTACTCTTGTATTATTTCTGATCTATCACAGTGTTTGCTAGTGGGTGGCTGTCATTTGTTGACATGACATGTTTGTTTTATATAGGTCTTCTGATGTTATGCAACTTAATTTAGGCAGTTGCATTGTCAAAAAAGAAGTGATGAAAGACCTGTGAGAAATATTTATTATTACCTTTTCATTATCTTGAAAAATGTTTCTGTTGCTTTTCTTTGTTATCCTCTAATGATTCTGTGGAATCATCACATTTTGCACATTTGCACATTTTGCACATTTGCACATTTTGCATACCTGCAGAATTCAGGTAAATTTTTGCCTGTATCACTCTGTTTAAGTACCAGAGTAATTGAGGTTTGAAGTTAACATTTATCAATAGCTAGTCTTTACAGTGCAGTATATGATTGTACTTGTGATGGGAGTGGATGTAAAATCATTAATATTGCAACGGTAAAAAATATTCAGTCTGCAATGTCGACATTGCATACACAAAACCCAAAAATTTGTGACAGATATCTTAATAATGGAATTCTCTTCATGAATAGTATTTGGCTGTAGGGAGTTAAACAAGGTCAGCTTTCCATAGAGAAATAGATGGCTGTGGTGAAAATACCTGGTCACTCAGTTACTCAAAAGCTGCTCCTGGAATAGTGCAATGAACAGGTAGTGCAAAGAGTGGCTTTCCCACACCACAGGGTTGCTGAATTCCAGAACCGTATACACAGAGAGAACTTCCATCTCTGTATTTGTTAATAAGCTGTACACTTATGTAAAACATGGAATGTGAATGAAGTAGTACAAATGTCAATCCTTGAAACACTTCAAACACATATCCACCTCTGTTCTGGATGGAACAGATAGATGGATAGATGTCCTCTGTTGCTGGACATTCGCATATTTGCACATGGACCAGATGTTGGAACCTATATGGCCAATATATTATTTATTATATTATTATTTATTATAGACATATAACTGCAGTTTGAATATATATTTTGCATAACTTTCCAAATGATAACTTAGACTTTTACACATGTCTGCACCTAGTTTGTTGACTTTAGGTAGACTTCATATTGCTATTCCAGAGCCATCATTGCTGCGTTCATTTTTTGAGCTTCAGTAATTTCAGGTGCATGATGTTTGTTCAGCTGTGCCTGCCATCTCTAAAGTACATTAATGTACTCTGAGAAGGCAAAGTGACTGGCACAGAAATGAATAATTACAGTAATGACTAGTTGTTATTCTTGTTTATTTTGAGGAGTATTCTAATTAGCTGTTCAGTAAATAGCTACTTCCTATACATAGCTCCCATCTGTATTAATTCCTGAGGTAAGACACATTTGATTTAAACCTTTCACCTCACCTAGAAATAGTGTTGACTCCTATACTTACCTTTTCTGTAGCCGTATGCCGATGCATTGCTACTCCCACTGCTACCAGGCTCTAGCAGTTCCTGGAGCAACCTTAAAAGTGCTGTGGAAGACAGGGCAGACAGAAATTGCCCCATCCTGTGAATTAGGAAAGCTTCCATCTTCCCTTTCTGCTCCTGTAACTTGCATTCAACTTTAGTTCAGGAACCAACACCAATGTCCTCCAAGTCTATAGCAAAATAGTTCTTTTCTGGATGAGAATCAGTAATAGTGTTAACTTACCTGTGTGAAATAAGAATGCTGTTGAAAAAGTGAATCAGCAAAGAATTTCAGTGTTTACGTATGAGCAGAAATCTTATTTGAAAAGTATAGAGATAAGGTAAAATGGCAGAGGAAATTAGAACCTGGCCACTGGGCTGGAAATATGCTGAAACCTAAGGTGCCGATCAAGTATTCACTTGTCAAATGAAAAGGACCATGGATGAGTCTCTCACTCTTAAGAGCTAAAAGGTATTTCAGTTCAATTGCATAAACTATGTTTAGCCATGACTGATGAGTCAATACGCAAGATGTGGTAATGAAAATCAACATGAAAAAAGAGTTCATCTTATTTTCTTGCCAGTCTTTAATGTTTTTGATCATCCTCTGTTTTTCTATTGATTTGATGGCATGATTTTCCAAAATGCTTTCCTTCTTCCTGTTCTTCTTGGGGTCCATGGAGAATATGGTTTTATCATTTGCATAAAAAGGAATAGGAGGTTTTCATCTTCACTTTTATCTGACATGAAGCATTAAACTACAAGTCTTCAAGATTCTCAGATCTTTTTTAGTCCATTTGAACTAGAAACCTCTTTTTTGGTGATCTGAAGATAAGTAAATTTTGGTAGATGAATACATACAGGTTTAACAACGTTTTTCTTCCGCTTGTGTCATCTATTTTTGAACTAGTTGTTTTGATTTATTTGCTGTTTTGGAAAGATTTTACATAGAATTTTTTAAGAAAAGGGAAAGAGATGGCACTGGAGAGTTTCAGGTGAAGTAGTGTTTTTGCTTCTAGACCATGTGCTTCAGGGAAGATTAGGACCTACAGGATAAAGTTCAGGAGAAATTATTGAGAGGAAAGGCTTCATTAACAATAATTGCTTAGTGAAAAAAGAAAATGAAGAGGAGATACTATAACCTTTACTTAACTAGAAGGTTAAGAGGAAGGGAACTTATTTTTCCCTTTTATAAAAGGTGTGATAAAAACCAGCAGGATTGCTTTTCAGATATTAAGTTTTGGTAGGGTGGTTGATAAAATAACAGCTGCAGTTTATCCCAGGTCATTTGTGGTTTTTTCTATGATCGTGAGGAAGGAAGGGGCAAAGCAGAATCCGAATGACATTGTGAAAGAAGTAGGTGCGGGAAAGGCAGGTAATTCCTTGAGGAAGAGGGCTATTTGAGGGTTTTGCTATGCAGGAAGATTTTGTGAGGCCCTGGAAATCTAATTTCTAGGAATTAATACTGTAAAAATGCTTTTAAAAATTAATTAAGAAGTGAAAAATAGAGTTTATAGAATTGTTTGGGATTCCTTATTCTTTAGAGTGATGTCTTGTTAGTAAGTTTTGCAGTTCAGCAATATGCCAGTTCTGAGTCTCTAGTTAGCTGGGAGGGCGGTTCACATTTGACATCTGCAGTGGATCTGTCAGTTTGCAGAAAAAATACAGGGCAGGTCATGTTTCCAGTGTTAATTTAGACTTGACATCTTATTTATACCTGGGAAATGCTTTTAGAAAATATTAGAACACAAATAATGCTGGCACAGCAGGGTTTGCAAAAAGAGACTTGTGCTGAATTTCTTCCCACAAAGCTATGAAATAAATGCACCTAATATTAGAAAACTCTGTGCTAATTGTAGGAAGATGCCACACTAGTTTCAGCATTCTCCAGCCATCGGTTTTTACCCCAGGGAGAAAGAGATGAGACCTACTGAGCACTAACCGTAATGAGACTTCTTCAGTGACAGTAATTATGATCCAATTCAGGTAAAATTTCAATGCACACTTGAAATATTTCCATTTCATTGTCTGTGTGTATTTAAAGCACTATGTGTTATAAGCATCTCTAAACACCATGCATTAAGAAACTATAGCATTTAGTCTAACTTGCTTTCAACGTCCATAGGAGTCTATTGAAACTTTTACCTGAACTTGAAATATTAAGAAGTCTTTACTGATACAGAAGTATCTTGCCCGTATTTGTAAAAATGGTTAACTTACAGTCTTATCAGTCTTTCTAGATGTTTCCATGATTCTGTGGTTGGGGATGGGGGTTATGTGCCGATTATACTGAAGACCAGAAATACCTGTTGTTTTGCCCATCCTTTTGGGGACCAGTAACACTCCCCTAGACTCCTCACACAGTTTCCTTCAGTGAATTTCAATGCTGCATTACTGTTTCATGGTAGGTGTCATTCTGGATCTTCCTTAGAAAAGCAAAAAGAGCAATAACAAGTGTTTGCATAACTCTGTGCCCTTTCAGAAAACTGTAGAATCTGAGGAGAACTGCAAAGGTATTTTCCCCTGCACAATTTTCAATTCTGTAGAATTCACTTCAAGCCTCCTTGGAATGCTTAAAAGCAAGTCACAGAGGGGTATCCAGTTACGATGTTAGTAGAAAGTCCCCCATCCTCTTAACTCACCTGCTAGATTTGCTCCTTAATTTCTGTTGCATCGTGATAATTGTGAATGTATAATACAGCAAAGCAGCTCTATTAAAAAAAAAAAAAAAAAAAAAAAAAAAAAAAAAAAAAAAAAAAAAAAAAAAAAGAGAAGGGGGGGGGTTTTTTGTGTTTTT
>VXBB01001395.1:567988-579762 GCA_013399915.1 Illadopsis cleaveri
TCAGTGTATTTGAGTAGGAAAAAAGATCAGCCCTTGTACCACCAAAAAAGCTTAAGGAAGTAAATTACATCTTCCAAAATGGTTTTGCCCCTTCAAAGTAGAAAATGATAACTACTAGGCATAACACAAGATTTTTCCAGGCAGCTAAGTAAGCTTTAGATACAGCACATGATAGTCACAGTGGACCTATCGTAGTTTAAACGTGGAATAAAGTGAGCAATGCCAACTCAAGATATTCAAAAACATCCATCAAGCTCCAGAAATCCTTGGCTTATGTTTCTTTTTATTCAGCTGCTGGTACCTAAGTTTTGGGGCTCCCTTGTTTTCACACAACTGATGTTTAGAAGCTTACTTTATTTTTAATGCAGAGGGAGTTCTTCACATTCTTTGTCACATACTATAAAATATAATTTTGCTGTTAAACCAAACTGGACCTTTTGCTAGGTTGCTGAGGTGGCATTCCTTGAGGAAGCTGTGTATGTCTACTAAATGAAATGTGATTCTCTAGTGCAGTTAGTTTATAGTTCGTCCAAAGATGTCTTGGAGATAATGGGTTGATTCATGAAAGCAGGTGACAAATGCAATAACATCAAATGTAGGGTGATGTTTCTCTTAAAAAATTAATTACTTCCCTTTTATAGAGAACTTCTTGTAAAAGTCTTCAGGAAAAGAAGTGCTTCATAAAATTTATAGACTACATATATTTCATTTATTAATTAAAATAAAATTCTTAATAAATTCACTTTAAGAATTTTTACAAGTCCACCTTCTTTAATTAAGAAACAGCTCATAGTTGAAATCCAGCAAAGCAATATATCCCCCAACTGTCTATCAGAAAACACTGAACCACAATACTGGGGCCTAGGCAGAGGAGTAATTCACTACTGAAAAGGAAGAAGAAAGCTTGAAGTCTGCAAAATTGCTTAGGGAGAACTTCGCTACAGGCCATATCTATGTAGACAGCAGATGCAATATTTTATAGACAGAGAGGTGCGTATATAGTACATTTCTGCAGGCAGAAATGGGGGAGTTCATATGTCATCAAGCAACAGCATGAAACTTTTTATATTACAGGATGAAAATAGTTATTGATGAAAAGGAAAATCGAAAAGATTGGCTCCTGACTTAAAATCAGGAAAAGGGTCTAAGAAACAGCGGCTGTCTCTTATAATTACAAGGAGTAGTTCACTTTTTGCCATTTCCCCAGTCTCTCTGAAGACCTTTGACCAGTGTTACGATCTCTCTACATCTCTGCCAGGATAAGCAAACAAATAATTACACTCTTGGGGGATTTTCTAAACATTGGATCCAGTTTTCTTCTTCTGTTTACTTCATATCAAAGTTACTCCTGTCAGTCCCTCAAGCTGCTTCTGGCTTAACTGCCTGCAAGTGGGAGAATAGGCCGTCATGTCTGATGATACTCTTAATACACACAAAGTTGACATAAAAAGGAGCCAAGGAGAATTCCACTCCAGAGCTGACATGATTGATCACTTTGATGTGCATTAGCTTTCTTTAAACTACCCTCAGAAAATGACAATTCAAAGTCCAATTTAATACTCTCAGTGCTTGTGGTTTCTTTTAACTATATATCCCTGCTAAGTCTTGTAGGACATGCTCTTAAACACATTTTTTGCTGATTAGAGAATCAGCATGATACTGACATAGAATTCACTATTAGTAAATTTTGTTCCACATCAAAATTTTTAAACCCTTTCAGTGTCAGAAGATTCAAGTCACATCATGTAAGAAAAATTATGCTGTTATTTATGTAATTTTGATGTCTGAAGGGACTGCAGATGAGTTGACATTTGTCCTGTTTCCAAATTCTCCTGGAAACAGTCTAATCACTTTTTTGTCGTTATTCTAGAACCCTGACAAGTCTACACTGGTATTTTTCAGGTTTACTTTCAAGATAGCAGTAAAAGCAGCTTTGTAGTGGCTCATGTCAGTGTCTCAGGTCTTCATTCTGCAAGTAAAAAAAACCTGAGTGTTGTGAATGTTGAACATTTCCTGAGAGTCAAGTGGTAGTTTTTTATTTGTAGCTATTAACATTAATACTTGAAGTTTACAACACAAATAATGGTTCTCTTAGGCAATGCAAGGCTGCTATTTATTCTTTTTCTGGTGGGATCCATTCAAGGAGAAGGGAGAATCTTGTATTGCAATGGGAAACGTTATATATTTTTCCTTAAGTGTTTTTGATTATTTAAAAAGATTAGAAAATATCTTCAGTGAAATTATAATCTGAGGTGCTTTTAAATTGAAAAAAAATTCATTTTGAGTCTCCCTTCTTAGAATTATTTCATGGTTGCAAAAGGGAAAAATCAAAGGATATGGCTTTCAGGAGAAGAAGAAATAATCTATGTATCACTGATTCTGGTTTGGACCTTCAGATTCCTTCAGATTTCCAGCATCTAATATTCTCAGTTGCTCCCATTTATTTCATACACAGCATTAAGATAAACAGCACAGCCAGAGCATGTGATTTTATCTGAACCAGAACTGCGGAAGAGACACAGACAGTCCTTGTTATTATCCCTGTTATTATGTACAAAGATACATTTGATAGGAAGCCCAGAAACCATAAATTTCAGTTCCAGCTCTCTTCCTAATTGCTGTTAATATTTCTATTTCCTTCACATTACACATGGTTCATATTTCTAACTTTGACAGTATCTTTCATTGGTTCATTTTCACAAAATATTGGACAGCTTCTTCAAGGTCACTTTAAGCAGAGCTGGGAACAGACTTCAGATTTCTATTGCATTGGCATTAGGATTCATTTGCTTTGCCAACCCTGCAACAGGATTATGGAAAATCATTTTTATACTGCAAAACATTTGCACTAAGAAGTGAATTTGGATGGTCTTATAATGTTCATTTTTATGTTTTCAGCTAAGAAAACCTATTTTTCTGAAAACAGTTTTGTATTCATTTGAATCTGTATATTCAGAGCCTGTTACGGAATCTTTTGCCCATTTCTTACAAGCAGGACATCTGCTGATGAAAGCTACTAAAAATGTTAACATTTGAGTTAATAAGCTTGTCTTTCATCTCATTTTGAAAGATGCAGCCAAAGTTTTTTAAGGACATGAGATGTCTCAAGCTATTTCCAGTCATGCATAAAGCTCTTCCCTTACAGGTCCTGTTTGAATCCTGCACTGCTCAGTGTTTGTAGCATCATTACCATCTAAGAGGTATTTGGAATATCTATGAGATGCAGTTTTGGTGAATTTGTGAATTTCCAGTTCACTGTCCAAGGGGCTCTGTTAGTTTTTCAGCACAGAAGCAATCCTTTAGTGTTTGCTGTGTTCCTGGCCCAGCCCAATGAAACCTTGATTCCCTGCTAAGAGCTCCTGCCTCTGGAGGCGTATTAAACTGACTGCCTATTTGCAGGGAGTGGCAAAGTGATTATTACTATACTTATATAGGAAATGAGGTGGAGAATTAGAAGATAGAGAAAAGAATTCCAGCTTGACTGTCTTTAAAGCCTTCATAATTGGGGGGTTTTTGCCTTAACTCTTGATTTTTGGGTCTGATTTATGCTTAAATCATTCTGCCATGGCCAGTCCCTTTTCAAAAAACGTACAGAAAGGGATGGAGTTCAAGGATGATATTGTTACATCAAATGAGGCATTTGTTACACCATTATTGGGCAGATTTAGCTCAATCTCCTTTCTGTATTAAATTAGGTCCTAATCCGTCTCTCACATTACCTTTGGCTGTTAACTGAAGTGGATATCTCAGGGTCCAACTACACTCTGTTCTCATGTAATCAATATAAACAAGTAATATTTTGCATATTAAATAACTAAAATTAAGTAGCTTTAAATTCAAATCACAGATTTCAGCAGTCCATTCTAGAACCAAACCCAAGGAGGTGACTTTTCCATACTCACACAGGAAAAATACAGGGTAGAACTCCAATAGTCTGAGGCCATTGCTTATTACAAAATAATTCTTCCCCTTTCACAAGAGCCCTTCACCACTGCAGATAGGAAGCTGAGAGGAGTGAAACTGGCACCATGCAGTGAGTAGGGTCATCAAGATGATTAGGGTTTGCAAGATGGGGAGGCTGAGAGCTCGGTTTGCTCAGTACTGCTTAGGAAGGAGTGTGAATGTATTGGTATTTTCAACTTCACCGGTTGACAAAGAAATTCCATTTTGATATTAGGGAAAATAATTTATAGGTAAGATGGTGATCAGACATTGGAGCAGATCTCTGAGAGAAGCTGTGGCATCTCCATCCTGGGAGATACTCAGAACTTGACTGGACATGGCCCTGAGCAATCTGATCTTACTTTAAAGTTAGCTTTAACTTTTTAGCTGCCCTTGCTGTGACTAAAGGGTTGAACCGGATGACTTTCAGAGGTCCCTGCCAGCCTACATTATTTTATGACGCTGTCCCCCAAAGCTACCTGACTTGGCAGAGCAGAGCTGTGCTGCAGCCAGAAAGGAACTGCTCTTGTACAGCATGTCCCTGCCTTGCCTGCCCTGGGCCACTGCCCCATGCTGGGCTCTCATGTTTTTCTTGCTAAGTGTGGATGGGAAGAGCAGATGTCAGCTGAGCCACAGCACCCTTCTGCTGCTGCTGGGGTGTCATCAGCTCTGTGGTACAGCCATTATTGTTTGTCTCTGTGCAACAGAGAACTGAATATGGAGAGTCAATGCCTTTGAATTCATCATAGGAACTTTGATCTTTCTGTTTGAAAGTACTTTGACAGTTTCTTTTAAAACATCTGACAAAAATAGCTCAATCTGGAAGCTAGCAGGTGTTTAGGTACTTTTTTATTGCATATATTAATAAAATATGAGTCATTTGTGTTAATCTGTGTTAGGCTGTTACAGATCTGCTTTGTACTGCATTAATGAGATATTAGCCAGGAATATTCAACATCTCTATGAGGAATGCTTCACTGTGTTCAAATATGACATGGCAACATACTTATGTCAATACAGATAAGGGCTAAAAAATGGGGGAAAGTGAATTTACTTTCAGTGTTCAGGCATGGACATATGGTGTCAAACAATTGCATTGAGAAACAGTACTCTGTGTTCTGGACTGCCGTAGACTGAGCATAAAAAGCTACAGAATTTGGCCCACAGTCTTGAGAAAAAAAAAAAATGCAGACGTAGGTAAAACTTCTTATATAAACAGCTGTGTCAAGTTCTATATTCTCTTTCTATTATGCCACTAAATTTTCCAACAGATGTGTGGTTCTCTCTGATACATTACTGTCCACTTGCTAGTCCAGCTTTCATTGTGCTTCTTTTGTGTTTGCTAGAGAAAAGGGAGATAAGGATGGGACAGCTAACATGAAAGCCTCAATTTTTACTTATTTTAGTATTTAGAACAGAGAATAAAAAAGGTTGCACTTCAAAGGCTAGATAAATGTTTTTTAATGTTAATCAGCCACAGCACAGAATTACGTCAGTAGCATGTTTTCCAAGATGCTTTGTTGCATTTAATGTGAATGGTCTGTAGAAAATATATAACGACATGAAGATAAACAACAACTTCTTGTTCCCTGAGCACACCTGTCAGCAGAAGAATGATTTAAGGCCTTTGCCCAGAGAAGCAGAGCCTGTGTGCTTGACACATCACAGGGAGCCTCTGCTTTCTCAAATAGTGCAGTCTTTGATTTCCACTCCAAATGTCTTGCAATGTCAAACAGACAGATTTGGATTTGAGCTCCATAGCAAATATTTTGTCTGATCCAAAGTGCTGAAACTGACAGGGACAGATACACTTCCATGCAAGTATAGACATAGAAAATTGTGCTGGCTATACTTTATAGTGTTTTGTAAGTACAAAGGGATGTTCTTTTTAGTCCTATGATTTTAATCAACAATATTTATTTTTGTAGGTTTTTTTATGTAAATTCCTTATGATTGAGAATAAAGGCACCTCCTAGACTTCATGGCAGGAAACAAACTTTACTAGATGCCCTGAAAAGTACTGAAGAAACTGAAGAAAATTAGTATAAGAGTTATATGTCCCATGAGGTATAAAGTACAATATGTTTAAGGGAATTTAGAAGAGGTGCATGTGCAGAAGGAATTAGGGATATTGTCAGTTTATGCCTCATTTACTTGATGCTTTTCCTTTCATACACCATCTTTTCTCTGAAAGCATGTAATTATAAAGGGTTTGCTTTTTTGGTATAAATTTTCCAGATTTACATTATTAATTGCAAATTTTTGTATACTAATAAGGAGTTGAGATGGTGACTGTACAGGTCACCAGTCTTTAGAAGAGAATCAGGAAAGATGAAGCTGAATCATTAACATTGCCATATGTTTACAGCTTTGTGTATGAAAGAAGAATTTTCTAATGATGACCTGATTCTGGCAGCATGTCAATTTTCAACCATTTTTTGCAAGTGGAACTCAAAATCAAACAAAACCAAAACATACCGATTACTTAAATTTTTCTGTTTAAAATACTGGAGACTCTTTTCTCTCAGGCATGAATCAGAGGTTGGACTTGAGTTTAGAGAATTGAGCGTCTGCTACTATTTGAAATACTGTAAGTCAGCCTGCTTGGCTTGTAGTTGTTCCTCAAAAAGAACACAGCTCAGATCTCACTCCTTGATTGTATCTGCCAGCCCCACAAAAATGTCTGAGACATTGTCAATGCTTAGAATATTCAAACTGGCACAAGCTGCTTTTGTTTAGGTACCTGAATCCTGCTTCTTACTGTACCACTTGGAGGGCTGTTAAGGTACCAAACTGAATTTTCACTGCAGATGTCATGCTTAACCACCAGCAAATTTCTTCCCATATGATGATGTTCTTCTCCAATTCCATGAAAGGCCCTAATGTTTTCTTGTTCCTGCTATTCATTTGTCTTGATTAGGTCAACAGGAAGGATCCTGTGGAAGGATCTTGGGATGGTGGGTGCATGATCCGAGCTGTGGATCTCCCTTGTGCTTAAGTAGTACAAGTAGTAGTAAATGACTGAAAAGGCAATAAACCATTTGAGAAAGAAGCTCTTTGTTCTGATATTTGTAGATGAAGCTCTTGGGACTTAAACTGCCCTAAACTGTAAATGTCATTACACCCTACATAGGAGTTCTGTTAGCTAATTAATATTAATGGCATTAGGAAAAATAAATCAATTACTTTTGTATGAAAAGTGAGTTTATGTTCTTGAGTACTATAGGAGCAATTTTCTACTTAATACATTAATTTCCAGTAAAAGGAAGTTTTAATTAAATAAGTGAACTGTTCAGTGATCTTAGTGATCATTATTAAAATCTGGTTATTTGGACCTTTACTAGCTTCACAGAAAGCACTTTTAGGTATTTGTGTTCCACCATTTGTGTCAAGCTCAGCAGTGACACTTCCATTTTGGAAGAGGATAAAAAGGGACATACATTTTTATCAGCCTTGCAAAGTTGTCAAGACAGTTTACCAGCCTGTGTGCAAAATCATTTTCTGCATTCTACTATGATGATTGAAGAAAATGTTGTTTTCTGTCAGTGTCTCAGCTTACTTCTTCGTAACACAGGTCTTAAAAATTGTCATGTAACCTGTAGCTGTTTTGAGGAAAGTAAAGTAAAACATTAATATCTTCAGATGAAAATGCTATATTTGTCCTCCTAATTACTGTCATTTCTTTCATTAGTAAGGTCTTGGCTTTGAGCTGTGACCTTGAGGTTAAAAAAATATTAATTATTAGTCTTTGAAAAATGCTAATTAACCAAGTCAACCGTTAAATTGTTTAGATTACATTTGATAGTATTTCATTAATATAAAATATAAACTCAGACTTCTTTAATGTCTGAGATGTCATTTAAATTAGCCTTTACTCCTAAATAATGTTTCCTATTTTAAGACAGCTTTTTTCTCACTAACACAGACATTCATTCTCATATGCCTTGAAAAGAGTTTGTTATGTAAGACATTTTACTAAAAACCAAATTCAGCAGAATACTTGAGAATTTCAACTTCTTATTTGCAAATTAGTATTTGCTAGTTTACTGAATAGAGATCAGTGTTGAATTCCTGTCCAGGACTGATGGCCAGTTAATTAATTGGTGCTGGAGCTTCTCCCTGTGGTATGAAAAGACAGCCACAGTGTTGCCCTCTGTAGAATTCTTTGTGAGATCTGGTGTTGAGAATATCTGGGGCATTATTTGGGTGAATTAAAAATGAACTGTTGTCAGATAAGAGCATCATTAGGGGACAGAGTGGTGTGGGACACCCCAGAGGCACTGCAGATCAGGTATGTGCTCCTCAGAGGATAAAAAAGACAGTTAAACAGGGACTGATCCCAACCAGAATTCAGCCCACAGAAAAGATGGATTAAAACCAATCTTACTCCCACCTCTAAAAGGAGTGCACAGTCCATTCCTGTATCACACAACAGGGCAGTACAGAACCCCCTGGTTGCTCTCAGTGTGTGTAAGAGCAGGCAGAAACTGCTGGGAGTGTTAGTCCTTAGAAGTAACAATGTTCTGTGGTTCCCTGAGGGAGCCTGTGTTCCTGTCAGGCTTTCTGGTACAAGTGCAGTGTGTTTGGGTTTGCACCTGCCTTGTGTTTGAGCCCATCTCCTCTGTTAGGGGGTCTGCACTTCCAGCCCACCGGTGCCTCCTGTGCCACCGACAGCTCACAGAACTGGTGGGAGAGAATCGCTGGGGTCTTCTCCAAGTACCATGGCAACTTAGCTGTTTAATTATAGAAATTACTTTCCTTTACCCCATTCTTAATGGGGCAGGGGGGAGCAGAGCAGAGGAAAAAAAACCTTAAAAATGAAAAACACCTAATTGTAGTCCCTTTACTGGGAAGGCTACCATTTACTAAATAAACTATATTTAGAAATATGTAAGTTGTACATTTCCCTGCCACAAAGATGGTCATGCTAATTTTAAATTGCTGGAGGTTTTCAGTCAGGGGCTGTGAGAAGGAAGCCTTCCCATTAAATTTCCAGCAGTTAGGCACATAATTTGGTTAGCCTTTCCCACTGCATCCAGGAGTCGCTGAGCAGCCAGCTTCAGCTGAAGTAAGTCTGTTTGTGCAAGCAAATCTTCTTTCTGAACAGTCTCCTTCTGGTAGACTTTTTCCTTAAAAAATAAGAGATCCTTCAAAAGGTTACACTTCCTAGTTGCATCATTAAAGAGAGAAATCC
Source organism: Illadopsis cleaveri (assembly GCA_013399915.1). Classification (NCBI taxonomy): domain Eukaryota; kingdom Metazoa; phylum Chordata; class Aves; order Passeriformes; family Timaliidae; genus Illadopsis; species Illadopsis cleaveri. The sequence continues at coordinate 577,125 of VXBB01001395.1, forward strand.
AGCTGCTTTGCTTTTAGTGGTCACTGTGGTCCCTGCATAGAAGTCAAAGGAGTGAGGACATGGGGCCTTGCACCTTGTGACTCTCAGCTCAGTGCAAAGCTTATAGTGTCTGGGGCTGCATGTGGGTTGAGGTGTGCAGAGGAAGGTGTGTATAAAGCCATTTTAGCTGAGCAGACCCTGCTGCAGCATGTCTCAGACAGGCATGCACGTCTGCAATCTGAACACTGTCATTGTGCCTGCCACCCTATGACCAAGGGAAAAATGTTTTGCCTCCCCCAACCTTCCACAGAGCTGACAGACAAACAACTAGCTCTTTGATAATTAAGGGGTGAAAACATCACCTCCCTAGACATAGCCATTAGCATCTTTTATAGTGTCAAGTAAGTCAGTGGTGTGATGGCACTGTGACAGGCTGTGAAAATGTCTTTGGTCCACAGTGCAGTGGGCTGGTCCGTGGGAGTGCTGGAATGGAGGTTAATGCAGGAATGGTGCAATGTAGTGTTCACCAGAGTATTTCATCCTAGGAGGGACAGTGTAGGCATGCTTGGATGATAAGTGTATCCTGAGCTGTCCAGATTACCATAAACTATCAATATCCCCCTAATACAACAAACAGAGATAAGGTTTTCATCTTTCTGGGGCAAACAAATTTGCATTTTTAACTCAGAGAAATCTCATTACTCATCCCAAAGACTGAGAAATGATAAAACAAGATAAACAAGGAAAGCTTTCAGCCCCTTTGCAGTAAATGTTACTTTTACATTCCAAAATGGATTTAATTGAATGGAGGAAATTAAGTTCCAGAAGCCTAGCTATGCAACTGAAAGCAAGTGGGGTGATCCTACATTTGATTTTTTTTTTCAGCTAAAGCTTGTCAAAAGAATAATTTTGCTATGACAGTAGCTTTTTCAAATTAAATCTCTGCAGCCTTCTCTATCTTCCTAGGCAAGAACAGTACACTGGAGAGTTGCAAATGAAATGAGATAAAACATCATTTGGCAGAAGGAGACAATCTTGGCAGTAGTGAATGAGTGGGATATTGATATTGTTCTTGGCATCATGAGTGGGGCTAGAAAAGGTGGGATACTGGGGAGTCCACTAAGCACTGTTGTGAGGGGAGCTCCAAACCTGTGATTCATGTACCAGTGACAGTGAAGACGTTGGAGATCTGTTGATTTGTAGAAATATACACCCTTCAGATGTCACTGTCTATAGGGATTAATGATCTAGGTCTTTGCACCAGGCTGAGGGCTTTTCTCATGCACTCCAATGAATGTTGTGGCTTTTCAAGGATCGTTATTCCATTTTTAAGGTGGGGAATAACTTGCCTACTCAGAACTTCTTAGGAATTTGATAAAGTTACTATTTCCTATAGTCACTGACTATGGAGAAGGATTGTGTGGTTTTTTTCTAGTGGCCGTTGGTGTTCCTTTTCTTTTTTTCTGAGATACACAATGGGATTCCGCATTCTTATTATGCCTAACAATATTACTAAAATAAAATTGAAAATATAATGTTGTGCACAGCTGTACCATAGTTGATAAATAACAGTGTGTCATTCTTACTTTTTGCACTTAATTCTGTCTTCACAAAATAAAATTTGGAAATGGCTTATTGGCTTTATCAAATGTAGTTTTTCAGGAATGCGAAATCATGTGTAATGTCATTCTTGTTTGAACAAAACGCTTCTCTAAAGAAACCCATGTAAGCATTTCACCATTCATATTCCTTGCTGTCCTTCATCTTTTTCATAAAGTAATGTATTTCAGATTCCAGGTCTGTCAGCTCTAATAGGTATTTAAAATTGCAGCTGGACTATTGCCTTCTTGCTGTTCAGTATTTTCTTTAAATGTATATTGTCCATGATATCTGAACAAATCAATTTTTTAGACCTCTGATTCATTCTCTTCTAAATTATATTTAGGCCAAAATCCACATAAATAGCTTTAAGTGAGTTTTCTTTTTCAATCTCTGTAGATATTGGCTGAGGCCAGAGTCCTGCTGTATATTATTTTCATTGTTATCATTAGTGACAAAGAGTCTGTGGAGTGTAAAGTTCAGTGCAGCCACAGTTAGCTGTGCAGACTCCTTTACCCATCCTACACTAAATCAGATTTTGTAGAGCACAGATCTATTTAGATACCAACCTGATGAGTATTTTTTTGAGGTTTGTTTCTTTGGAGCTGCTGAAGCGATAATCATATTTATATGTCAGTGTTGATGAAGGTGTTTGAAAACTGCACAGCTGGAAATCGTTACTGATTTGACCTCACATGCTTACACATTTTGGTCCTACTAGTGACCATGTGTGCTTTTGTAGTAGTACTATTCAAGAATAATTTGAGGCGTTTGCTTACTTTTTTCTTTAGAGAAAAGCGTAAGTGTATTTTGACTTGGATGGTGCTGAAAGGCATTTAACAATTTTGACTTGAAAAAGACCTTCTGTGCATGAGAGAGTTTCCCTGATTTCCTTCCATTCCATCACCTGGTCTCATAAAAATATACTTTTAAAATCTACCATGAATCCTTTTTGTTTCTGTCAGAGAACCCCACTGGTTGGGGTGGTTTTGCTCTTTTTGGTTTTTTTTCAAACTAAATCCAAGCTATATCTCTGGATGCCCCAGCACAGGAAGGACAT
>VXBB01001395.1:579778-602048 GCA_013399915.1 Illadopsis cleaveri
AAGAAGAGAAGCCTCCAGGCAGACCTTACAGCAACCTTTCAGTATCCAAAGGCCTGCAAGAGAGCTGGAGAGGGACTCTTTACATGCATGCAGCAATAGGACAAGGTATAATGGCTTTAAACTGAAAGAGGGCAGGCTTAGATTAGCTATTAGAAAGAAATTCTTCACTGTGAAGATGGTGAGGCACTGGAAGAGGTTGCCTGGAGATGCTGTGGATGCCCCATCCCTGGAAATGTTCAAGGCCAGGTAGAAAGGGGCTTGGAGCAACCCCATCTCATAGAAGGTACCCCTGCCCGTGGCAGGGTGAAGCTTGGACTATGTGTTCTTCTGAACTGAACCATGCTGTGATTCTATGATTAAGGTAGTGCTCAGCATAGACAGGTCATAGAGAGTCCTTTGAGTGTCATGCATTCTACGCTGAGATTTCAAATAAGAGCCAAGCTAGAGGGGCCTGACAAGGAAGTCAGACTATTCCCTGAAAGCTGCTATTTTCCTCTGTATTCATTTTTCTTCCAAGAGTAGCATAATCTTTAGTTAGACTAGGCTACCACTGCCTTGGATGTGCAAGTGGAAGAAATTTAGGAAGAAAATAATATTATAGTAGTACGTAAGCAAAATAAACAAATGCAAACCCATTCCACAGAGTGTGACAGGTGTGTGTTACTTTGATAAAGAACAGAAAAGCAAAACCAGGTTCCATATTGTGAAAACAATACTGTATGGAAGATGTCTAACATTAGGAGCCTTAGAGCCTCTCTTGCCTAAGACACACCTGTCTTTCTCTAAATGTTTGTCTTTTTACTAGAAATTACTTTTACTTTTTGTTATTATATTCCAGTTACACCATGTAGAGCTTCTGCCAGCAGCTAGCTCACTTTTTAAAAGTTCTCTTCCTTAATAGTCTTCTCTTCCTACAAATATTTCAATACCTGTTGCTTTTAGTCATTCAGCACAGACCTCACTAGAGAGAATAAAGGAAATGACCTTTTGATAGAAAGGACAGTATTAGTTGCAGCTTTCAGCTTGCTTTGAAAGACAAGGTGTAATGAAGCTGATTTCATATGCAGGTGTATGATGAAGAGGTTTTTTCAATATTTTTTGATGCTGTCTACCTACATGTCCTAAATCTTAATCCGTTTTTTTTCTCTGACATTCAAGTGAAAGTCTGAGCCTGTGGTACCATGTAATGGGATGACATCATAACCATTTGTCACAGCATTTATCATAGAGTAGTGTACATAGATATTGTGAACTGTGCACCTTCAGCCTGTCTGGTTTCCCTCCATTTCTTCATTTTATTGCATTTTTCTGAATTACTTATTGACTATATCAACTTGTTTATGTCCAGGTGAAATGACTTTTTTAATGAGGTAACTAAAGCAACCAGTTGAGTCATCATGAATGTTCTTGAGCTGAACTCTCAAACTATTGTTTTAACAAGAGAAAAGATACTCTTCTTGTTTCTGTTTTTGAGTGTCAGTGTGTCCATGCCCAGGCACTGCTCAGGAGTGATGCTAGGGCTGCCTCTGTGAGGTGGCACTGTGGCTGTCCTGTTCCAGACAGAGGTGGCTCCAGCTGGCTCCAGCCAACCCATCCCAGGGCACAGCTGAGCCCCTCAGGGACACTGATTGCACCTCTACAACAAAATGTTTAACAAAATGCAAAAAATGCTGTAGAGCAGATGTGAGAGAGGAGTGAGAAAAATGTGAGAGAGAGACACCAGGGTCAGTGAAGAAGAGAGGAGGTGCTCCCGGCACCAGAGCTGACGTTCCCCTGCAGCCCATGAGGGAGCAGTTTTCCACCTGCAGCCTGTGGAGGCCTCCACACTGGAGCAGATAGAAATGGCTTGAAGGAAGCTGCATTCCATGGAGAGCCCGTGCTGTAACAGGCTCCTGGCAGGAACTGCAGCCCATGGAGAGGAGCTCACACAGGAACAGGTTTTCTCACAGGAGTTGCAGCCCATGGGAAACACACACTAGAGCACTCAGTTCCTGAAGGAGTGGACACCATGAAAAAGATTCATGTTGGAGCTGTTGTTGCAGAACTGCAGCCTGGAGAAATGGCCCACATTGGAGCGGTTTGTGAAGTATTGTACCTTAGTGGAGGGACAATACTCTGGCACAGGGAGACAGTATGAGAAGGAAGGAGCAGCAGAGATGGAGCATTATGATCTCACCACAAATCCCATTCCCCATTCCCCTGTGCCATTGGCAGGCAAGTAGAAGCATCAGGAATGAAGAAGTTGATCCTGACAAAAGGAGTAGGGGAGAAATATTTGTAATTTTGTCTTTTTTACTTAAATAGTACTCTATTTGCAACTGGCTATAACTTTAAATTATTTCCCAAGCTGAGTGTGCTTTGCCTGGGGTGTTAGTTTGTCCTTGCCTTTATCTCAAGCTTTTTCATCTTATTTTCTTCCCTTTTTGTGTTGAAGGGAGGAGATAGAGAGAACAGCTTGGTGGATGTTTAAGTCAGCCAAAGTCAAACCCACCACAGTTTCTTAATTCTTTGGCAAAAACTTGGACCATATCCTTCTATCTGAAAATATGCACTGCCTAACATAGCAGAATGGAGATTGTATTAAAATTGGGAAATTTGTATGTGACTTCAAGCCATGAAAATTATGTGTATGACTCACAAGAAGGCAAGCACGCTGTAGAAGGATTCTAAATATGTTTGGACTGGGATACAAAACACTGTCAGCTATCTAAAATTAGTCCAATGTTGCCTTTTCTGACTTTTCTGAAATTTCATTGAATCTACATGTTCTCTGATTAGGAACATTAAGAAGACATTTCTAAACATACTGCCGCTTTTAATTAAAACATCCATCAGGGCATGTTGTTAAAGTATGATCTGACCCTTTTTAAGCTTAACTTGCTCTTGTAAGTCTTTCTAGATTGAAAGATACAAATGGTGAATTTGATTGGGAGAGCAGGGCCTGGACCACCATGAAACTCTCCTCTGTCACTATTGTACACCACAACAACACAAAGACTCAGACTTCCGAAAGCTGAAAAGGTGACTCCTTTATTCTCAGAGAATGTCTCCCCTTTTTGTACCATTCTCACAGACCAATTTGATTGATGACATGAAGACAAACCTCTTCAATCACATTGGTCAAACCAGAGGGACATCAAAAGAAGTCCCTCCTAGAGAAAGAATGTAAACATTTTTGCCATTACCAAAACATGTCTCTTGTTTACAGAAAATTCCCTGGGAAAGGAATTTCAGAAAACCAAACATCAGGCACGAACCAGGGCTACACTCCTGTATACAGCCAGTTTCTTTTCCAGCTGGAATATTCTTTGAATAAAGTTCAGGTCAGCTGCATACAACTTTTGATACAATGCCTGATCTGTATTCCTATCCTGGACCTGTTATCTACAGCTTAAGCAAGGCTAAGCTTGGCTAAAGCAGCATGGTTTTGTCATGGTTTTTTGTCCACCCAAAGCTACTCTGTTTTTCACTGATTTTTTTTAACCATTCTGTGTTTGCCTTCACTGAGGGTTTTTCTAGTGGTAGGAGCTTCCCTAGTATAGTCTCTGCTGACAAAGTTCCATTGCTAAAATAAATCATGGTCTTGCTGTTTTTGGGCTAGGGCATACATTTAACTCTGTTTTGAAGACCTTTAACAAAGGAAGCTTAACATTGACAAAACTGTGTGACATACATTTGTCACAAAAATTAATTGCTGTGATTGCTTCCTTGTAACTCTGGCTCATAATTTCTTCATGGGCTTATTTCAGCCCACCATCATGTAATAATGTAGGGCAACTGGATGTCTGCAACACAGAGGGTAAAGGTGATGTAAGCACACCTTTATTTCTCCTTACTTTGGCTGTACTACTGATGCTGTCTTCTGACCTGCACCAAACTGTTCAATGGTAGTTTGTGCTATTCAACAGCAGAAGTTTCACAACATTGCTATTACAGGCTCTTGCTTGGAGGGCTTGTGTGCTGTGGCACTTGAAGGATGTAATTACAACTGCAGTGTATAAAGTAGTGGAAGTGAATCCCTAAAGATGTTCTATATTAGGATATGTGTATGCCAAATTATGTTCAGAGATGACAACACACCCACATTTAGGATCAATTTTCAGTGATATGAAATGCTCTGTTTTAAATACAAGTAGCCAAGACAGACCTGACAGTGATCTGCACCTCCAGTAACTCATAGAGGCTGTTGAGAAGAGAAGAGAAGAGAAGAGAAGAGAAGAGAAGAGAAGAGAAGAGAAGAGAAGAGAAGAGAAGAGAAGAGAAGAGAAGAGAAGAGAAGAGAAGAGAAGAGAATCTAAACTGAGCCTTCAGTGCAATATTCCTGTTTTAGAATAAGATGTATTTTATCTACTGTTATTATCTATATACCTATTGAATAAAATACTGCCCTATCTAGAAACTGAAACCAAACTGGTAAGTTGCAACAATCAGTATGTAGGAGAACTCTTAAAACCTAGATATAGGCTTAGATTCCAATTTCATTGACATCTGAGAGTTGAGGAAGGAAAATAAAGTGTATGTAAATTATATTAAACAGAAATATTAAACATCACCATCCTGTTGAGGAGAAACAGACATAAGTGCATTTCTCAGTCTAGATAGAATATCAGATGTTCAGCTTGAAAAACTGAAAACAACTTGAAGAAAGATAGTCAAAAATATGTACCCTTAGGGAGCTCAGAACACTTGGAAAGCAGTTTTGTGCCATGAGAGTTACATTAGAGGACATAAGATGCATTCTGCACTTGCTGCTCAGATTGTCAGGAAAAAACATTGAATGCAACTCGGTCTTGCATGTCAGATCCCTGAATAGAGTGCTAACACTTCTTTTTTAAAATATCTCCAGTGAAAACACGTTTAGACCTTTTTATCTGACAGTCAGCAACTGCAGGTTAGGCAGCTGTTAATAAATTCAATGTTCAAAAACCTCCATCAAAACAATGTATGAAAAGATAATTTGATATCTTACTATTTATTTTCAGCTTAAATTATGAATAAAGAAGTAATTGAGCTTTTGCAGCCTTACAAATGAACGTGACTTACCAGAAGGACTCATCATCATTTCACAGTGTTTAGATCACAGTCAAGCAGATTTTAGTAAATTCTATCCGTAAATCATCAAAATTGATGATTAGTCAATAATCAAGACTTTTAAACAAGGAAGGTAACTTTGAAAGCACTGCTATTGTTTATTCACTAGGAATAGTCATATTGCTAACATGTACTCTGTATTTACAAATTACTATTCCAGTTTTACACCTACGAGTTACTTTTGTCAATAAACTCTAAACTTCCTCTACATTATCTTTTTCAGTTTGTGCATAGAAGTCACATCTCCTTCTATTTTTGTCAGTCAAAAGAGGATGAAATGTTAATATGGGAATTTTAATATATTGCTAGAGCATCTTTTATTAAAACCTACAGCATATTTTTCTTGTCTTTTCAGTGATAACTAAAATCACTTTCAGCTGTAGTTGTGAGTTTGGCATCTGATTATAATAAACTTACTAATATGTTAAAATGGTAATACTTCTTGATAAACCTATAAATATTCTGTTTGTGAAAAAGGCAAAATAATGCTTTCACTGGATAATTCCTGCCATGTTTTTGTTGCAATGAAATTAATGAATTAAATATGGTGTAAATCTTAGGATCGTTGTACAGTGCATACAGAAGTCACATTAAAAGCAATTGCCATCAAGTAATCACTGAGAAACCCTTACTATGTGTTTCAATTACTTTAAAATTACTTCTAAAAATTTTTTTAAAAAACCCTAACCTCTGAAACAATGAGAGTGCATGTAGATTAGCTCTCTGAAGTACTTTTATTTAAATATTTTTTGAAATCTACAGTAGTTTGTTCTGATGACTTCATTATTAGAACCACTGAAATGTATTGGAAGGCCACCCAATCATTATAAATCTCTATTCAGGAGTGGAGAGATAAGGAAACTAATTTTTACTTGTTTGCAGAGAAATTTTCTTGTGCTGAATTGCCAGTGACACTCAACTTATCAGCCTGTCAACCTCTGAAGCAAGAGAAAAGAGTATTAAAGCAGAATATATTGTCATTTTCAGATGAGATAGCATCAGGAGCTTAGACCAGTGTGGCTGTTCCATTTGAAAGTACAGAGCATAAATAACTTCTATCCCTTAATGTAATTCAAGTTATACTTTAAAAATTATTTTAAAATGGTCTTCTACCCTGGACCCAGTGGTCTAATTTCTCCAATCTTGCTTTCAACCATGCAGCTTGAGATACGAATACTGTTTGCTGTGATTAAAAAACATCAAAGCATTGATTTTCTGTCTCAAATTCCTTTGCCAAGCTAATTTAAATCATTAACGACCCTATTGGAGTCACAACTTAAATTGTTTCTTTAGTCTGCTTTTCTAATATTCCTGCTTCTTGAAATAATATTCAATTCTCTTCATTAATTTTTTAACATTTTTCTAATTCAATCAATACCTGATGTAAAATTTAACTCTTAAATTTGCTTTCTAAAAACTAAATTTTATAAAAGGAAGAAAAAAAAGGCCTGAAAGGGAATCAGAAATCTCAAGAAGATTGTAGAAAAATAAAAGCAGTAACTAATTTTCTTTAGAGACCCTTAAATGGGTGGATGAGTGTCATTATTCCATTTTTTAAAGGTCCATAAATTGAGAGACAAGCTTTGCAGAGGATAAATGTAGGAACATAGGAAGGGTCACGTAGGAACCTGGCACCTCAGCCCAGGGTGAAAGGCAGTCTGTTTTCTCTGGAATGGACTAACAGATAATACCAGAATATCTTCCTCTCTGTCCTTCAGGGCATTTCCATTCCAGGAAGGTCAGAGGGGGTACAGAGATTTCGATTCTGTACTGCTGTCAAAAGTATGCATAATTTTATATTTTGGTTCATTTTTTTTCCTGTAACTCTTGGCTTGGGAGCAGAATGTGGAAAATGAAGGTGAAACCATCTGTGGTAGCCTGCTAGTTTGATGTTTCTATCTTTATTATATACTGTAATGCTGAAACTGATTTATATCTTCCCTCCAAAGGAAAGATTTTTGCCCTAACTTTTGCATTGATTTTAAGCAAATTTAATTACCTTAATGAAGAATCTGTATACAGATACCTACTTTGCCCTCTTCTTTTTAGTTTAGTACTAGCACATTTTCTTTCTGATGATACAAAGGTAACTTTAAGATGGCTAAGAGTCATCTAAAACATGCAGCAATTGCAATTCCATCAGCTCAGTCAGACTTAAAATAATAAAACTTTTCGAACTATGCTGGACAGAGCCTGATATTTGAAATACTGTGGAGCTGGGTCTGAGGAATGGCACAGAAAATCTCAGGTGTCCATAAACAGCAGTTGAAACTCTGCTGTGGAAGTGTTTCATGGAGGTAGCTGGTTTTGCAGTTTCTTTGACCAGATCCACAGGGAGAACAGAAAAATTAGCTTTGCCCCACAACTGCCTTTTAGTTTAAAACCAAGCCATACAAGAAAGATATTCTGATCTATGAGATATTGCACATATGTTTTATTCTGGAGCAGAAGGGGTAAGATTATTAAAAATGCATAAGTAGTGTGCATATCTTTGGGGAGCTGACTAAAATCAGAGAGGTAAGTGGAACAAAATGCTTCTTTTTGCACCTCAGAGTGAAAGGGGAGAATACAAATGCAGTCAACCTTTAATATGGAGAGACAGACATCTGATGGTCAAAAAGGAAATTAACAGAATACAGCAATCATCAGAATACAAATCCCAAAACAAATGACAGGATTTATTTGCTATCAGAATCTTAAACCATGTTTTTGTTGTTTGCCACGTTCTGTAGGTATTGCTTCTGCTGCTGGCCACATACTCTCTAAGTACAATACAGTACAAAGAAAAAAAAGAACATGTGTGTGTTAATATGTATTTTCTGTCCCTGAGTGCATTTTGGATTATAAATGAACTCTCAAAAAAACACAATCATAGCAGAAAACACAGTTCAGCTAATCCAAAATTGAAAACTGAGACTTAGATTTCTCATTCTTGAATATATCCACTTTCAGATTATTCAAACTGTAATACTTGTAATATATAATATAATTAAAGATTGCTTTGTCTTTCCTTGCCCAAAAAGATACAAATAATGGATTTATTTTGAAAATATGAGCATCCATATGGTATGATTTGAAATAATGTTTTCAATGGAGTCAGTAACCTGTTACAGTCTAAGTCTGGCCACATGTAATTCCCCTTCACTATCTGAAATTGTCTTATCAGAGGAACATTTGGAAACTAAACAGGCCGTTCCATCTGTCTTGAGCTCAAAGGCCTTCACAGTTTTAAGGACAGCAAATAAATGCAAGAGATGTGTCTATGGAAAAAGAAGCAAAGCAGGGTTGGAGTTTTGGTAGTCACAGAATTGCTGTGAATAATTTGGAAGTGCCACATAATAAAATTACAGCCTTCAGCTAATAAAAACCAGATAAATTCAGTACCTAATGCCTGTGGAAATGATACCTTCAAACACCTTTTCCCAGAAGATAGGATCTAACAACATCTGTACAACACGGAGCTGTATGTACAGATCATCCTATATGGCCCTATGTTCTTCTAGAGGGAGTTCATACCTTTCAGTGCATACCTTAAAGCATTCCCAAGACTCATAATTTAATACCTAATGTAATTTAATCTTTTGGCTCATATGTTTACTCAGTATATGTCCAAAGAACCATATGTATAGTTATGTACTGTCTTCCATATACATCATGGCTGACTTGAAAATAGCTTTGGCCTTGTCCCAGAACTGTTCTTGTTGTATTTTATTTTGGGTTTTGGTGGTTTTTTAGAAAGGACACAGATGCTACATAGATTACATGAGAGGGAGCATGAAGTCAATGGAGAATGTTTGATCTTACAAATGGAATGGAATGGACTAGAAATAGAAATAGGAATAGAATAGAATAGAATAGAATAGAATAGAATAGAATAGAATACTTTTACAACCTAGGCGGTGACATGATGCTCTTACTTATTTATTCATGAACTTCCAACAATTATTTAAGAGTATGTGCCATTTAGCATCTATGAGTTAAGTTCCCTGAAGTTCATAAGACTTGATTTGTTGGTCCAATACTCTGATTTCATGCCAAAGTAAGACCTTTAAAAATATGAAACTGCAGAACATCAGGCACGTTTCTTTAATTTTACATCAAGTAGCTAAATATGGTTTTGTTTCCTTCTATCACTTATATGTATACACTTATGTGTATAGGTAGATATAGAACTTCATGTCTCTAAAGGTCATTTAGATGCCCTACAAATCCATCTTTCGAATAAAGGCTTTTAAAGTCTTCCTCAAGCCAATTTGGTCTACTGTGATGGTTTTATGATTTAGCCCTTCATTGAATAGCCTGCTTAATATCCCCTGTAGGAGACTTCTCCCAGTATTGTTCAGGATTTACCAACTCTTTCTCTTTCTGTCTTTACAAATCACCTTTCTGCTTCATTGACACAGAGATGCTCCATCAACAATTTGAGGTGTTTGTTTCCCTTTTCTGTCAGGTCATTTTGTATTTTTCTGGTATCTACAAGTAGAGAAATTCATGGTATAAAAATAAGTTATTTACAGGCATGTTTTGTACTACAAGATGCAAAGAAACCTGGAATGTGTTAGCAAAGCTCAAGAAACATGGTATGGGTTAATTTGATATTTCTTACAATGTGTGATAAGATTTTAAATTACTTGGATTAGAGGAGCAGCAGTGTATGTCTTAGTCCTCTTGAAAATCTCTATTTTTAAAGAAAAACAGGAATAATTTGGTTGTTTATTAGCAATATCAGTGGCTCTTATTCTATAATAAGATCTCTCTGTGCTTTCTTTTCAGGTACTGGGCTGTGCTGTATTATAGTTATCATTTACTGTATTGGTTATGAGCAAAAGTGATTTTAGCTATAATGATGTTAAATGTTTGCTAGCCAAATACTGAGTATGAAGAACTTAATTGTATCATTCGTGAGTGACAAACTTAATTGTATCATTTGTGTGAAGATCATATTACACAAGCGTATTTTTAACCTGTATTAGCAAAAGAGATGGCCAACTACACTGAAAATATTCTTCATTGTCCCTCTTTGAAAGTTGTTTCATCATTTATGCATCCTTTTAGCTCTCCTAGTAAAGGTAAAACAAATTTCATCCCATTTTGAAAGCTCTCTAATGTCATGATATATAAAACTCTCCATTAGAACCACTTACCTAAAAACTAATGTATTTCCAAGTGAAAGTGTTCACTGTACTCTTTTTTTTTATTTTTACTTTTTCTTTTCCCTTTTTTTCCTTCTTCCCTTACCAGTTTCAAGTAATTACTGGTGATATTTATGCTGGTGAAATCCATCACTTGGTGTTACTTTCCCACACATGGGAATTATTCATCCATCCATCAAAAGGTTTGCGTGGGTGATAATGATGTGCACAATAACATTAAGCTGCAGTAGCTCTTTCCCTAGACTCTGACAAGATCCTGGCTTACAAGTATTCATCACAGGCACTGAGTATTGTTTTCCAAAAATGCACAGAACATTTTCCAAGCAGGGGTTCTTTACAAGGAAACTCCACTCGGGTAGATGGGGCTACTACACAAATTAGGAGCCGTGCTGTTTCTCAGCTTTCTCCTGCTGCTCTTCCTGCCTGCTCTGATAGTCTGTGCTCAGGGCCACTTGCACACAACATTGCAAATACATCACAGCCAGATCCAAAGGAACAGAAGGTGTGCAGAATCCTTACTTCACAGGGCTCCATCAGGGCATGGGCTCTTCCAGTTGTGGTAATAATGAAACCAGTATTCCTTGTGTTTAGTTTTGGGCACTTTATTGTCAAAATGACAAAACATCAAAACATTAGATGAGGGTTTTTTTTCTTGCCCTTCAAGAGATTTCTTGGGTGAAAAATCCTAGGAGGGAAATCTCCCAGTCTGTAAAAGTGTCTTTTGAGGCACTGCTGTTTTGAAGTAATCTCATTTGCATTGGTAAGGACTGATGCTATCCGTGGAAATGCCAGCATAAGCAAGAATGTATTGCAGAACTTAAATGAGGTAAATAGCAAGTGGTAAGATGTGTTGCTTAGACTGTGAAAAGGATGTCAACTAAGAAACTGCAAGATGAATATCAAGGAATGGCTCCTGGTTTGGGGGGTTTTTTTCTTCATTTTTACCTCTTGTTTTTAAGACTGGGGGAGTCTGGAACATGTAAGTCATGTTAGATAATTGACATACAGCTAATTAATTTTAAGGAAATTAATCTAGACTATGTGGGTAACAATGCTAAGACTGTGCTGTTTCCTTGCTTCTTGAATGTCTAAACATCCGAGCTTACAAACAAAAGCTTACAGCAAATAAATCCTTATATTTTTACTTAAAACTGCATCTCTCTATCATACAAAGATTGCTACCATAGAGCCTTCTCATTAGGAAACACTCTTTGAAATGACTGCTCTAATATACAAGGGAGAGGCTTTAGACATCCTTTGGAAAAAGTGAAGGGAGCATAAAGGATTTAAATATTACATGCTGCCTAAATTGTCTATTTCGGCTGGTAGAGAAATTGCCAAGGCATTATTATGACTAAATGCAATTCATCTAAGTTTGTATTCCAGGGAAGAGCAAAACCAGAAAAACATCCGCAGTGATCAAAGCTGACAGCATGATAATTTTAATTCTGAAAACAGAGGCAGCCAGAGCAAGCACTGCAGGTGAACAAAAATGCTGCAACTTCTTCAAAAAATGTTAAGTTTTAACTAGAGCACTTCTTTGGTATGCCATTTAATGCATGAAGGAGAATACTTTCCTTTGTATAATACCTCAGTTGAGAAAGACAAAGTTTAAGATTACCTTCTGCAGGAATTAATTAGTAAGATAAAAAGACGTTTGAGACAAAACCTTTTCTTGAATCACTGCTTTGAGGACAGTGAGCAAAATCCATAGGAGTGATTACACAGTAGATTATAGAACTGACACATAGTTACAAAGTCTTAATGCAAACAAATATTTTTGATTTGATTTTGTGGGTGGTTGTTCTGTTTCAAGTAGCTCAATCAGAGAAACACCAAAGAGCCTGTCACTGACAGGCTTCAAAAGCAAATTATAAGACAAAGAAATGCAATGTCCAGCATCAGTGTGGAGACTCCATGATTCAGTGGAAAGAGGGATGCTGTAGTGAGGTTGTTTTCCATCTCTGAAAGCCTTATGTGAACACAGATGCTGTTAAACCAGTGTCAGCCAGTGTTGTAAAGCCAGTTCAGTGAGGCTCAGCCCAGCCAGTGTTTCAGCTTTTAAATTGCACTTCACATTTTTTTAGGTGTTTCACCAGCTCTTGGCTCTGATTCTCACTCATACAATCCCTTGGCTGTTAGTGTCTCATGGATACAGAAGACTGAAATAGAGGAAAAATTTAGATCCTAGTTTTTCATAATATCCATCTCCAGTTTCCTTAGATACCAAGCTCTATCACAGATTAGGTATCAAAATCAAGGTGTGAAAATAGATAACTCTGTAAATACGTGATCCCTGAAGAAAACATATGTAAGAAATGTGGATCCATGGATTTCCTTCTCAAGTCATTGTGGACTGGCAATCAGTACCTGCTTTGTGCTCATTTGTCCCCCTTTGCCCTTCTCCTGGTATTTTTTTTCCGTTTCACTGGAATGTTAATCTTCAGCACTGACATGGAGAGGAATTCAGAGAATTTCCATGTTGCAACAGCAAGGGACTTCTTGTAAAGTTGCCCCTTCTTCTAACAGTTTCTTCAAAGCTACTTGTCATCTTGTTTAAGTGTGTGCTAATGAAAACTGACAGTCTGGTCCTCTTAATCATTTAATGTCACATCAAATATCTGTAATTAAGAGAGAAGAAACCCTCACAAATGACGCATGTTTGAGGCCTTTTTTCTCCTTCGTGTAACTTAAAACCTAATTTGTTACAGTATATGCTGTGTTTTCTGGTAGAATGTTCTCTTCCTTATTTTAGGGCTGAGTACAATAATAAAGTACATTTGTGGTGCAATTAAATCCCTTTCTCATTTCAATTTTTAATCTGCCTCCTATTCCCCCTCTCTTTTTCCCTATTTAATCTTATGATGTATATCTGTATACTTAGTATGGATTTTTCACTTTCGTTTCTCAAAATGTATGAAAAAATCCATGCAACCTCAAAGAAAGCTTATGAATTTTAATGAAATAACTGCCAATATTATGAATGTCTGAGGTGACATTTGAGTTAATATTGCAAAATGAGATGTTTAGTGTATGAAAACATTTTTTGGTTTCTCCTTCCCTTCACAAAAAAAGTGAGATGCACTATCTGAAAAAAAAAAACAACAAAAAACAACAACAACAAACAAACAACAAAAAAAAAAACCACACAAAAAAAACCCAAAAAACCCCAGTCCCAGTATGTGTTCTTTAAAACATCTCAGCCTTGTATTGATAACTCTTTATCAGCTTATTTAAAATACCCAGATGCCTTAATCAGTCAGGCCTCTATTGTACAAGCTACTGTAAAAACATAGAGGCTACAAATGCTTGTATTGCAAAGACCATACAATTTAGAAAATCAGAGTATTAATCAGCCTAGAAAAGCTGATTCTTCCCATTATCAAACATTACAGGATTTTGCATAAATTAACAGAGTGTTTAATTCAAAAGCAAGTGGTTATAGGGAATGCATGAGTGTAACTTGCTCCCATCATTAATTTACTTGACAAAATTTTCTTTTTCCCTTAGAAATCAGTATCATTTTTCTTTCAGAGACTTCATGTGGTTTTTCTTTATGCATCTATCATTTCCGCAAAACACTTGAGACTTTGGGATTTTTTTCATAAAATATCAAATCTTACTTGGTCTTCTTCATTGACCTTTAGTTCTAATTTATATTCCTCACCATAGTAAAGTTCATGAGAAAATTGTTTTTAGACTCTGTGATAGATAAACTTTGCTTCATATCTTTTCAAAATGGTAATGACTCCATGGAGTTTTAGTGTTAAAAGAAAATAACATTGTGGAAGAGAAGCAGCAAAAAAAGTTGTTTGTCTTTTGGATATTTATTCCAAATTGAACTTTCTTAGAAGGATTTTTAGTTTCTTGTATGTTGTATGACCTTAGGATACTAGCACCTCATGAGGTGTTTGGAGGTGAGAAGAAAAAAACTGTGGCTGCCTAGAATTCAAAAATTATCAAATTTGGGCTGCATGGCAGCTTTCTCTTATTCCTCTCTTCAAAAAAAAGGTTATGTGGTGAGAAAAGTAATTTTAACAAAAAATCTATCCAGAATTAGTGTGTGGATCCTCACCAAATATAAATCATCTTACTACATCAGTATTTTGGGTTAGAGATAATAATTTGCCAGTGATTTTTTTAAGTCCTAAGGCTAGAATTTGAGTACAATTTTTCCTCAGAAAATGCATTTTGACATCATTTTCACCTCACATTATGTGCTGTCACTAATACCAATCCACAAATTTGAATTTCCATAGGAAATAAGTAACTCATGCACAGTGGTAAGAGCTTCCAGGCTGAATAGACTATCTGTGAAGTTTTAGTTTTACCTTAGCCTCAGCTGTGTATGGTATCGTGCCAATCCTGCAGAGAATACTTGAGATTTGAATGAGTCATGTGGTTGATCTACAAGACAAAGTCAAGAACGTCTCCAGAAGCGTGTTATTTCCTTTGGTTCTGGTATGGTATCTACACATTTTTCAAATGCAAGGGCAAGCTCTTTTTGCTGTTCATAGACTTGGAAATACCTCTTCTAAGGTCCATAAATAGTAACAGTGGATCTATTTAGCAGAGAAGAAAGTGGGAGTGTAATTAAGAGTGTATGATAGCATTAAAGGAGGAAAAATATAGGCTAAGCATTAGGAAAATCTTTCTCATGTCATATTCAGTAGACAGGTAGCAATCTAGGATCAAGAGGCAGAAATGCCTTTATCTTTCCTTTTTTTTTTCTTTCCTGTCTGAGGAAAGATGAGATGCATGGTAAGGAGAAACCTGATCAGAACAGAAGTGCTCAGTGTAGGACACAGCCAACTGAATGTGTTAAAAAGTTAGGTGCCTTGTCTGAGAAGATGATTAGTCTTGCTTTGTGATCAAGAAATGGTTGTAGTTTGGAAAGCAATTCCATGTCTCAGCTAACTGTCTTAGAAAGGAGCAAACACTCCCTGGAGAAGCTGTACCCTCTCAGTAGACTCTTACAGACCTGTCATCTTTTTTTTTATTTTTTCCCTCTGCATTTGCAAAACAGAAAATTAACAGAAGTACCTGCATTACCTGCAAAAGTAAATATGTAACAACATTGCTGAAGAAGGATTGGTTAGCACTTGCATGATTTCCCAGTGTCAGCTTCTTATATCCATTTTGTGGTTGGATTGGGATGGTTTTTAGAGATGTTTGATTAAGCAACTCTCCTGAGCAGTCACACTGTATAAACTACCGAGGTTTTGTTAAGCATCTCCTGCTGCTTGTTTTACAGCCCAGAATCAATTTTTGTTTTCCTGAAAGCAGCCTGAGGCTGTTAACTGTGATGGTTTCAGGATATGCTTCATGTGTGGTTTGCCTATCCATGCAGTGTTAATGGCAACTCGTTGAAAAGAAGTAGAGCAAACAGCTGAGGATGGTAACTGTTCTCTGCCATCTGAGTTTAATTCACCTGCACTGGTGAGCCAATACTAAAGGCTTTTAAATTAATTACATCCTTTTCCAACATCTAGCACAGTAAAACACCCACACTGAAGACGTGCAAAGCCAAAGACCAAAGTGATTTTGTAAACTTTGCTTTTGGTTTTGTAAAAGCAGATGGAAAATCTTTGGCACTGCTCTGTCTCTGAGCACACAGTTCATGTGCTGGTCTTGCTACAAATACTTTAATCCTCTTGTAGGGTTTTTAATTTCAGTTTGAGGCTGTCAGCAAAAAGCGCGGCTGTCTTATTCCAGACAAGTAACACTATACATTTTATGTTGGAGAGTAAGAAAAGCAGAGAATGAGAAAGGCAAGTTACACTTGATTTTCCTGCCTCCTAATCTGGGAATACAAATTAATTTCATTTCACTGCTGCAGAACGTGTGTTTTCAAACATCTTGACTGATTTTCCATTTGCTTTGGGCTATATGTCTTCCTGACACAAAAGTAATGCACAGAAGTTCAAAGTGACTTTGAGTCAGTTTGAGTGTTCTAAACAAGGAGGGAAAACCTAACTGTCCCTAAACCCTATGGAGAGAAACATTTCAGACCAAGTTCTGCATTTTTAGGATATGTAAGATGAAAGAGACATACCATTGCTTTGTAGAAATAATGAAGCTATCCATCTAAAGTCAATTTTCTACTTCTTGTCTTGTTATTTATTCTTCTGTAAAAGAAACAGTTGATTTAAATTGAGTGTGTATGCTGAGAATTTTGACTACAGTTTGCAATTTACTGTTGTTGCTGTTGAAGTTTTGGATGCTTGCATTCTTTTTTTAAATGTATTGCCATTTTTTAGCTTTAGCTTGTCTATTTGGACATTGATATGTTTCTTCTGTGCACAGACAATAAAGTTTAAGCTAAAAATGCATTTGGCTGTGGCCAGATTTCTGACACACAGTTGAGGTAGGTTTCATGAACATGAATATTTACAATCCCCTCAGCAAATATCCAAAATGTTTGGTCCTTTTCCCTTGACTGAAAATTTTCTTGTTTCCTTATGTTCTTTCCTGATACTGTTCTCTTCGCAGTTGGGTCTAACAAGAAGAGAGACCTGAAATAGTTAATCTTTACATACTTAAGTCCTGCCCCAGCTGTACCTATGGCTTTTACATCCCTGAAAGAATTTGCCTATTTGGCAGGTGGTGTTGTCATTAGAGCAAGGAGGGGATTGCTGGTGAGGTGAAAGCTTGATTCAGAAAGACATGGTTTTTGAGAATTAGATCACCTTTTTGTTGCAGAGGGCCTTCTTGAGGGCTCTGGTAAGAAGAGGCGATGCATGTGCTTAAAAAGTAAGTGTTCATTCTCTGTGTGAATAATTTTTTCAAAAATATGTGACTTCTGTTTGAATCATGAGTATTGGCAAGAATGAGGGACATACTAGGTGAATGATGCAGTTTATTTTCCCAATGGACAGATGGCATCTGCATCTTTTAATAACAAAATTTTGCCCTCTGCCTTCTTTGTAAAACAGTTCAGGTTTCGTGCAGAGCTTTTCAATTTCTGTCTATTCATTGTTTTGAGATAAAATCTTTTTAGCTACTGAGGTATATTCACTCTTTTGCAAATACAGAGGAAATGAATGGTGCAAAACACCTTCCTTAAAGCAGCAGCACAGGTTACAGCAGAAGTTGTTAGTCCACTTGTCATTCCTTTTCATAGGCTTCAAGCCTCAAGAAGTCATTTACATCTCACATAAGTGTGGAATAGCAACTATAAACCTAAAATTCAAGAGGCCGTAGACTACATTTGAAATAGAAATCAGCAGGATCTGTGGACGTGGATTTCCAGCCTGTGTGTTTGGGGAGTGGATTTTTTATTTTAGTTTTGCCAGGTTTGCTGGAGAGATTTCACAGGACTGTGGGGCCGGATGAGTGGATGAATCACTGTAAAATTGTTAAAACATTAAGAAGTTAGGTATACTTAATTTTTTGTCACTTTAAGCCCCTGATTGTGATGCACTAATGAGAAAATGAAAAAAAAACAGTAACATAAGGTCATTTGGAATAAGACATCAGATTCTGATACACAGAGTACCTCTAGCTCCTGGGGCTTTTTTCATTATGATTATGAATGTAGGATTTTAAAGGATTTGTAAGGTTATTGAGTGAATTCTTTTTTTTCTGCAAATAATCGTATCTCACACACTTCTATTTTAAATGCACACCATTTCAGAAATTATTTTGATATTTTAAGCGAAGTGTAGAATACTGGACTTCTGAAACTGTTCATTAAGTACTCATAGCTTCTGTCTTTATTGAATATTTCTGAAATAAAATAGAAATATGGCAAATATTGTAAAACAATTAAATTTTTAAAGCCCCTCATAGTGACTATCCTTTCACTGAGTGATTCCTTTTATGGTTGTCTTTCACTGGAGGTCACTGTTGTAATGTTATTGCAGACCTGGCTAACTGTTTAAGTGTTCCTATCAGTTTTAATGAACAGAGAACAAGAACATATGTGTGCATTTTCTTTCTAGTGAAAATTGTAATGTGTCCTACAACATAGTAGGCCTCTCTAAGGTATGTCAGATTTTTGTGACAAACAGATTTTCTCAGGAAGAAATGATTACTTGAGTATTTTGCCTTGGTTGTTTGGTTTGTTTGTTTTGTTGGTTGTTGGAGTTGGGTTTTTTGGGTTTTTGCATCAGGTTTAATCTGAACTGAGAATTCATGAAAAACTTCAGCAAGGATTTCAAATACTGGCTTTGACTTTCTTAGCTCCTATGTCAACTGACTTTTCTTGATTGCTGAAAGATTCAAATAGATGATGAAAAACTCTTTAAATTCTGTCCCAATGTAGCTTTATAAAAGCATGTCTGAAGCTTAGTGGCCTTCAAAAGTGGATCTTTGTTCTGTTAGTTATGGTCACATGCTTTGTTCTCAGTATGCACATGGGGTTGTTTCAGCCACTTGAGTTTAATTTGAGAACTGTGGATTTGTGTTTGGATTTTGTTGTATTTAAGATGAAAAGAATTTCTGTTTCAGGAGGCAGGGTATGAGGCTCAAAGGGAAGTCCTGGCTCACACAATTATTTACTTTTGCCAACAATTATGCTAATACAAAAAAAAATCAAGATTTGATGATGGGTGAGAATGGTCAAGACGAAAAGGTGCTGTGCTTTGGTTTGCTTTGGTTTGGCTCCTTCCAGCATGTAATGCCTGCTCCATCTTTTTTCTAGATTTGATTGTCTTTCTATATCACTGTAGAACAGAAGAATTTCCCATGAACATGAACAGCCATCCTTACTGTTACCTGTCAATCTAGCTC
Source organism: Illadopsis cleaveri (assembly GCA_013399915.1). Lineage (NCBI taxonomy): Eukaryota > Metazoa > Chordata > Aves > Passeriformes > Timaliidae > Illadopsis > Illadopsis cleaveri. The sequence continues at coordinate 598,756 of VXBB01001395.1, forward strand.
TTCAGATATTAGCACTGTTCAGCAGTTCCATGAGAAAAAGCAAAGCAATCGTTACTAAATTGGCGGAAAACAGTGGTGGTTTAAGAGCTGTATCATTTTTTGTATTTGACTAAGGCTCTATAATGTTTGCCTGGTCTTCTGTATTCAGAGCCACAATCTACTGCAAATGATCATTATGTCTCTCCATCCATAGATACAGAATAAGGAAATGACCTCTGTTTGCTGACACGGAAATAACAAATTTCTGCCATTTCATCCTTTCAGTAAAGTTCCTGCACTTCATTCTTGTGCCTGTTGCCGTGTGTTCATTTAAGTGTATGATTTAAAATGGAGCGCATTTGGCTAATTAGCAGGCAGCTGTTCACTTAAGTAAATGACTCATAGAGTGATATTTATGGTGCATAACTATTTTTCAAGCCTGGAGAAACTTGGGGAAAAAAAGACACAAAAGCAGATGTTTATGCTTCTACATCCATGAAAAATGCAGTGAAAACCGACTGCTGCTTTCATTTAATGGCATTTTTCTCAAAACTTAGTGATAAACTGGTAATCCCAGCTTTTAACTAATATCCTTCAAAATTAATCACACTGTAAAGCAAACATCAAAAATACTTTCAGTACCTATGTGACCTAAATATGTAAAATGAATGATCAGACATCACATGAAGATGCCTCAAAGGTTATGATATGTATAGGCTCAATTAACACTTTGATTACAGGAACTTGCAATTTGACTGAAGATTTTTTTGCTTTCCAAAACCATTATGTATTACATAGTTCAACTACAAATTGGAAAATGACAATCCCCATAAACATTACTCAGATTCCATTTTAAAACAGCTTTACTCCAGCAAAATTCCTACAGTGTTCCCTTTGCTCTGCTTTGGAGTTTATAACATCACAGACTTTAGCATTTGGAATTAGGACATTCCACCATTAAGGCTATCTTGTGTTCATCCTTCTTCTCATGAACTGGTTGTCTCAGAACCAAAGACATCACCTTGGTATTTTGGGAATGGGTTGGGGGTTTCTCCCCTCTTTTCCTTGCTGTAATTTGCCTGGCATCTGTCCAGTGTGCCTATCCTGCTGTTGAATCCTCTTTCACAGCTCCTCTCATCTTTCCTCTGCCTGCTTTAATGCATGCTCTTCTGGGTGCTCAGGTCCCTCAACTGTAGCTCAGATAACAGTATAAGATCTGTTTTGAACAAAGAAAAAGAAAAATATAAAAGAGAACATTTTCTGTGTTCTCCCCCACTCTTTTTCTCTTTTTAAAATGGACAGTGACAGCTGCTAATTTAAAATTTCTGAGACTGTACCAAGTTCTGAGTATGGAGTTCTATATCATTGCTGGGTGGGTTAGGCAGGTGAATAGGTTTTTTTCTCTCTTCCTTTGTTGTATTGCTTCAGGTTCTTCTGAGACTGTTTTATAAAAGCTGCTAGTTAAAATACACAGGTTTTAATTATTTTTAAAGGACTTGATCTTCTTTCTCATGTAGATGAGAGGAAACTTTAAAAATGGCATTTGTACTTTCTATCACAAAATCTGTTTTAGGGTTGGGTGGTTTTTGCTTGTTTCCACTAGGACAAAGAGAAAATGTAACCAGTAAGCAGCTTAAAATTTTAGAAATACTCTTTTAGAAGAATAATAGAATCATTGTGGGATATGCACCTATTAAATAGTTATTACATCTTTAAAGAGGAACCTGAGGTGCATCAGTGTTTTGTGATGATGGATTAATGGACTCAGCAGGATCCATCTGTAGTTTATTTTGTTCAAGAGATTTTTTTAAGCAAGACTTGCTGCTGATAGTCAGTAGCAACCATTGAGGAATTGTAACCAGACTGTCCTCTGTAAATTGGAACTGCTTCACCATGCTTTGTCATTGTATTCTCTGTGTCTAATCTGGAAAAATACCTTTCAGTTCAGTTTGGAAATGAGGTGTACCAGAATGGAATGAAAAAGCATGTGAAACATAAATTTATGCAACAGAATTGGAGGTATTTTACTCTTTTATCACCTGATTTATTACCTATTTTATAAATTCACAATCATAGCCCACAGTTACATTTAATTACCTTGGCATATAAAACTGCTGTCCTAATTTTCTAAATAAAAAGGAAAAAGACAAGGAAAATAAATAAAAAGGAAAAAGCAAAAGACTAGAGAAGCACATGTTATTGTCAAGATAAAACCTTGAGCCGAACTACTAGCCTTCAGAAGCAGAATGACCTCTCCAGCTTGAGAGTATTTTAAGATTTCACTTTTCACCTCTCAACAGCTTTGGATCAATTCCTGAAGTGAGACTTTACAGATGTTGTAATGGTTATCCTATGATATAATTGAAATAAAAAACGTGTTCTATATAGAGCAAGATTTCAGCAATCTTAAAAAGATAATAAAAATTAACAGTTTAAAACCATAGAAACCTCTTGTAAAATGCAAGATTGAACTTGTGTAGGGCATAGTGGCTTTCTCATTCCCTGAATGTTATTTGACTCGGAAGATTGTCACAAATCAGGCAACAGTTCAACTGAAAAATACTAAAAAAATTATATTGGTAATATGGTTAGGCGAGTTATCCTTAGGAGATAGAAGAATTACCTGCTGGGTGACTTGTCTTTAATGCTGTCCAGAATGAGTCAGTATTCAAAACTTGTATGAAAAAATGTTTCCAGGCAGTATGGACTTAAATGGAGGTTGTAAAATGCTTCATGATAGTACTGGAAATGCAGTGTAAATAACAAGGCACCTCCACAGTGCAATGGCAACATATGATCATATAAACCTCTATATATATACCCATTAGATGAGTATTTAATAGCTCACAATGATTTATATTATTTTTGCCATATTTTATGTTGTCAAGGTTGTGACTCAGTCCCTCAGTGTTGTAGTAGTGAAGAGTTTGTAACAGGGGTAACAGAAAATTCCTGTTGTATTTCTACCTGATGAACCTCTACCTGAGGGAGCTGGAAGAAGAGCCCTCCTTCATCTGTCATGGCTTCTGGTTCACCAGGAGGTCCCCAGACACTGGAGGTTGGTCAGTGCATGTCCATCCCCAAGAAGGGTTTGAAGGAGGACTCAGGGAACTACAGGCCTGTCAGCCTGACCTTGGTGCCAGGGAAGGTTATGGAACAGATCATCCTGAGTGCCATCATGCAGAATGCACAAGACAGCCAGGGGATCAAGCCCAGTCATCATGGGTTTAGGAAAGGCAAGTCCTTCTTGGTCAATTTGCTCTCCTTTTGTAACCAGGTGACCCATTTAATGGCTAAGGGAAAGGCTGCAGTAT
>VXBB01001395.1:605503-651929 GCA_013399915.1 Illadopsis cleaveri
AATATTTTTTTTCCATCTTATTTGAAATTTACTGCTTTATGCAGTCCAGGCATGCATTCAGTGAGCTGGCAGCATGTAGAGTACTTGGGAATAGCTTCCTAAGATAAACTTTCATTATTAATGAAACTACATTGCGTTTGAGAAGGAGTGCATTTTCAGCTGTTCACACCTGTTGCTCCATTAGTATATATCTAAGCCAGTCAAGATAGCAATTTGTTTAGCACAAAAAAAAAAAGAATTTATAAAGGGGAAAACTAATCTGGTATTTGGCTTTTTGTGGCAAATACAATGATCAGTTCTGCAGCATGCTTCATTGCAGCATTTTTTTAATAGTACTTCTTATCCAAGAAAAATTAAAAGCTCAGTAAGGTATATTTGAGATGGTGGATTTAAGCTCACAAATCCTTTAAAATAAAACACTGCCATTTGTCAAAGTGGATTTCAATTCAAGTAGACCATGTGCAAAACATTACATACAAGAGTAGAAAACTGCAAATGCAGTAAGTTGGAATAGGAAAAAATAATGAGAATTAAATTGTTCACATACTGAAGAGACAAAATTAAAGCATCTACTCAACCAGTACATTGATTCTGATGTTTTATGCATGCAATGATGATGAGAATGAGATGGAGAAGAAGACAGTCCTGATATTCAGTATTGGAATATTATCTGAGGTAAATAAATAGCACCTTAAATCTGAAGAGGATCCAAAGTAAAAAGGGGACAGTCTCCAGACTGAGTATACAGAGACCACGTGAGAAGTCTACAAGCTCACATCTTCCCCAGGTTTCAGTACTTCTTATAAAATCAAAAAAAGAAGCTGAATGCTACATCTGTTTTTTAAATCTGCAGTTTTATAATTCTCACTCTTTGTAGAAATATTCTGTGAATTTACCAATTTCCAGTGAAGTTGAGAAGCAGTACAGTGACAACTGAGTGCTTCCCTGTCAGATTAAGCATAATATCCTTGCTTTCAAAAAGCAGTCTTCCACCACTAGATTAACCAGTAGCTCTTCTAGGTGCAGTGGCACTGAGAGCTTCGTTTGTTTGTTGGTTGGTTGGTTGGTTGGTTGTGTAAGATTAATTACATTTTAATCACTTGAGCAGCAATTTAGGAAATACTGGGTTTGCTAGATACACCATTGCTGTAGAAGACAGGCAGAAGGCCACCACTTTTATGGATCTGCCTTGGAATGTAATGAAGGATAAACAACAATACACAAACCACAGGGTGTTTCAGTGCACAGATATCCTTGGCCCTGATTGCCAGTATAATGAATTGAAAGTCTTTCTTCATATATATGCATTCAATCTAGACCAGGCCATTTCAAAATAGTGAGATGGCTGCTGGCAGGCAGAGCTGTAGCACCTCAAGGCAGTCTCTGGGGGTACATTTCAGGTTTCTGCTCATGGGTGGCAGGATTTCTCCTAGGAAGAGAGGGCTTTATAAAAACCAACTTGAACACAGTAATTACCAACAGGAATTGCTCCTGTTTCATAGACCATTTGGTGTTAACACTGAGCTAGAGAACAAAAACACAGGTTTAAGATCTTGGCAAAAGGGAGGCTTTGCTCTTGTGGTTATTTGCAATGGAAAGCAGGTGCAGTTCCACTTGGCTGAGAAAGGCTCTGGAGAGCCACCAGCTAAATGCTGCAGAGAGAATTCTGTATTGCCAGAAACCACTGGGGTTGGGACTGCTTCTCTGGGTTTCCTTTCAGTACCTCTGCCATAGCCTAAAATGTCTCTTCCCCGAGGAAATCTTCCCCCAAGGAAAGCTTTAGGACAAGTGGCAATATTCCTCTTACTGCTTGGAGAAATTGAGGGAAATGCATGATAAGAAGAGTTTCATTTGCTTTTTTCTGGTGGACCCATGAAGTAATTCTATCGAATAAATAATTTAACACAATTTCAAGCTATTGCCTGAAGTTCCAGCAAAATTGCATCATTACTTTAGCCTAAGTACATGATTGATAGCTTTATTTGGTAAACATATTTTTGGGGAGTTGTTAAAGTGGTGCAGGAATACACGTGTCATCCCTCTAGCTCAAATGGTGTGTTATTTTTATCTCTTTGACTCTGCTCCATGTTCTTCCAATGGAAAATTGGCTCCCATCCTTCTTTACATTTGTGATAGGAAAAGCATGTAAGTTCTGTGAAACTTAGCTGTAGGTGGTCTTTGTGTGCCTCTGCACATCTTTTTCAGCCCAAATGGTTCTATGATGCTATGAATAAACCTATTTTCCTCCTTTAAAAATAGCCACAGTTTTGTAATCCCTTGCCAAACAAACCTCAGTTTTATCTAGTTTTAAGTATTTAGCTTATTCTTATCTTCCCTTTGTCCATCATCAGCCTCAGGAAATGAATTATTTTGCAGGGTGTCAGCGGTAGGCAATACCTCTCCCAGTCATGTATACAGGACTGTAGAGGAGAATTGTGTCAACAGCCACTAGACCTTATGAAGTAAGTAATTCCTTTTTGTTCAAGAGCAAGCAGTGGGCAGTGAGGACTAAAAGAGTTTTGAACAGAGGGTTTGGTGAGCATGAGAAATGAGTTGCTGACCTTTCTGCTGAAAATGTTGGACTCAATAGTTTGATCCAGGATCTACCAGCCTAAAGGGGCACTACTATTTCACCTAAACATGGATTGTAGGACATGGCTACACATGGATTTTGTGTTTGTCACATTCTGGGAGTGTATGTTACTATTATGTTTAATCATTACCTGAACTGCTTTCCAAAAACAAAAATACACTTCATGTGGGAGAGCGTATAAGCTGATATGTGTCATGAAAGCACTATGTACAGAAAGGTGTCTCTTTTGGTGGCTAAACTGTCAGTTCACTCTAATAACAACAAATGGATGCGTTGAAGACATCATGCTACAGGCCAAGAGGCTGTTTTGTATTGTGAATTCAAGATCTCCAGGAGTTTGTGACTGCAATCTGTTTTAATCATTCCAAATCTATGGCTCTAGGCTTAAGATGAGATCCTCAAAAGTTTTTATATCTGTAAAGTCTTTATTTTAGAAATTAAATTCCCTTAGGAAAAAAAATCTAAACCTCATTTTTTTCAGTGCAAGGTAAGTGCCTCGTTATGTTTGTCATTTTGAAGCTTCATTCCAAGACAGAGGAGAAATGACAAGAGGTGCACTAGTCCCTGAACCTTCACCAAAAATAAATGTTATTCTCAGGTTTCTCTTTCACAGACAGAAGATTAGTCTTTAGGTGTGTAGCACATACTGACTGTGAGTCTGCATGGATAACATCTGCTTGATTAGAATGGTTTGTGCGTGTGCAGTGTGCGTGTGTGTGTGTGTGTATATATATATGTACATGTATATATAAGCCTTTTGTCCATTTGGCAATAGTCAGACAGATTTCTGAAGGTACGAGGTCCCATGCATGTGTAACAAAACACGTTGCTTTTACAGCTTCCTAGCCAGTATCTGCTTGTATAGAACGTCACATGACTTGATTCTTGTGTAGCATATTGACTGACAGAAATGAGAACAAATCCCATTCAAGTTTGCTTTCGGGAAAAATAAGCCTTTTGGTGATTTTCATCCTGAATTTTGAAATGCTGTCTTTTAGCCTCAGTAAGTAGAATATTCAAGCAGGTATACAACATATTTCAAAATAAGTCAGAAAACTTATCACTGAATTAAATGTTTTTTAAGCTAGACTTTTCAAAATAGAGGTGTTGTCATAAATACTATTTTTTCATATAGTAGATAGTTAGAACAAACTTACGAATTAACTTAGGACACATCTACCTCCACATATCATGCAGAGAAACCTTGATTTTTTGAGAATTTAGATATCTATAGGAAAACAATTTATGCACTTATTCAACCATCATATTTCATTTTAATTTTGCTATTAGTTTTTAGTTTTTGCCCTGTACTGACCATGTGTGAAATGCTAGAGATACATACTGCAAACATTCAAATTACCCCACATTTTTCTCCGAAAATCTGAATTAATAGACAAGCTAACAATCAATAGTTGTGTCCTCCATCAGAAATTTAATCTTATCCAATTAGCAACCATTACCTCTGGGAGATATTTTGCCCAATCAGTCTCACCAGAAGTATTGGATAAAGTCACAAACTTACTTAAAAAATCAGCAAAGTAACCCTATTTATCACTGAAATAAATGCAGTAGTGTACCCTGTTTATTTTTATTCATGCTGGCAGACAGCAAGTGGCATAGTGTCAGTTGACATCACTGTGGGAAAAACTCCAAGAACGCATCCTTAACATCTACTTTAAATACGACTTCTTTCAACTTCTTTGGCCATGACTCCGTTGTTGAATTATTCAGGTACTGCTCTTGCTGGCAATACTTTTGTCATCATATGTCAACATTTAATATATGTCAGAAAAGTTAGGACTTATTTCTAAAGGAAGAATGTCAACTTTGCATATAGCTGGGATGCTGCGTGGTCTAGAGCATGGTGACTGCAAATCTTTTTTGACATCCTTGGGTTTTCCACAGCAACATTAGTATTACCTGAGCATTTCTGTTTTCCTTTTAGGAAAAAGTTTGGGTGTTTTTTTTCTGTGTTAAAGTAGCAGAAATTACTTTTTGACAGAGCTCCCATAGGAACTAGAACACTAGAAATAGCCCAAGTGCTACTGAGGATAAAATTCAGCTTACACAACTGGAGTGAAACACAATTTGTATGAATCCATAATGCAAGCAGAGTTTAAGAGGTCCTGCAAGGTGACTCCCCATACTCTATACTCGGAAGAGCAGGCTGACTGCAAATCCTAGTCAAGCACAATATAATCACTTTAAAGCTACCTTTAGTGGCAGAACAAGGGGAAATGGCTTCAAACTGAAAAAAAAGTAAATTAGGGGTATAAGGAAGACATTTTTCACTGTGAGGGTGATGAGACACTGGAACAGGTTGCCTTGAGAAGGTGTGGATGCCTCATCCAACCTGGAAGTGTTTAAGGGCAGGTTGAATGGGGCTTTGGGCAATCTTGTCTAGTGGAAGATGTCTCTATCCATGGCAGGGGTTTTGGGACTAGATGTGCTTTCAAAAGTCCTTCTCAACTAAACCATTCTGTGATTCTACTATTATGTGGTCTTACAGAATTTTGAAAGAGTGTTAAAAATAGCTCTAGTGAACCTGGCAAATTCAGATTGTGTGAGCATATTTTTTCCTCCTAAATTCTTCCAATGGATATTTTTTTCTCTTGCTCAAATAACAAATACTGAGTTTTAGAATTGTTATCTATTACTGTGTATAAAAACAGGGAGGAAAACCAAGTATTTTGATATTTCAAGTTTATCTCACTTAGTTTTTGTGATTTTTTTTTTTATTTCTCATTCCTCCCTACCAGCTCATCTTTCTCTTTTAAAGTTTATACATAACCATTTTTAAGTTAGTCTTACTGTTACTGAACCTTATCTTTGTGCATGTATCCACCATGTAGGTCACAGAGGGCAAATACATACTTTCAAGCTACAGCTGGTCGTAAAATTAGCTTGTAAGTACATATATCTATGAATTTCATGGCCCAGAATGCCAGTGGAAATATTACAAGAGTGTAATGAGACTCAGTCCCCAGTCATTTTTAGACAACCTGTATTTTGTACAAAAGCATAGGAAAAACACTGATGTCCTGGTTTTTTATTCATAACAGGCTGGGTACAGCCTGATATTGAAAAGGGTTTAACTTTATTCCCTGTGTCTGTCCTGAAAAACAATTTAGGGGAAAAAAATTGTCATTCTGCTCCGAAATATAATGTTACTATGTTTCTAAATGTGAGTCAAATCAACCAACCCCCCATCTTAGGGAAAACAACTAGGCTTTATGACATTTTGGCTTTGCACAAAATTCCAGATGACATGCTCAGATGTTCATGCCAAGGGAGAAAATAAACTTTCCAAATAAAATGCATCTTTGATAAAAATCTATCACTTACAATGCAGAGTAAGGTTGAATGCTTTAGACCAAGCAGCTTGATTTTTCTCAAATCCTTTACAAAAATTACAAATACGCAAAGTATACTTTTTTTTTTTCTTTTTTTCCAATGCAGTGACAGTTTCAAAAGCATCACTCAGATTCATCTGTGGCATTTTTCTAAGTGGTCACTTGTTATGCAAAGAAATATGAATTTAGATTATGAAACGCTTATCTTCTTGCACATATTTTTGCTTACATTATTTATAAAATCTGTTATGCCAAGACAGGAAAGAAAATTGCACTTTTGGAATAAATGCAGTGTTATTTTGTTGTTCCTTAAGGTGTTTTGAATATTGTAACTATTAATGTTATGTCTTTCCAACTCCATGCAAAAGTTTTTCAAAGCCCCTTTTAATAATGAAATATATTATCACACTAAATACTTGATGGAGTGTCTGGCCCCGTTGAAGTTGATGGCAAAATATCCTTTGACTTCAAGAGACAAAAGAGTAAAATTAATTTGGTGGGTTTTCAAGGATACCTTGAGTTATGTCAGCAAAACATTGCAGATCCAAAGCCATCATATTTCTCCTGTTACAATGACTGGTTCAGCTGGCAACTCCTCAGCTTTACATGGAGCTGACAAAAGGCCAGGTCTTTATTCCATACACCATTGGGAAAGGCTAGTTTCAAATGAAAAGTTAGTGGAATTTCCACCTAGATTTCAATATAAGCAGGTTTACCCTTTTCTTAGTACAGGAGATACAGAGGTAAAATAGAGCATGGGATTTTTCGAAGCCTCTGTATAAGATATTTGTCAGTTTAAGTTTTATATTCTATAAATAAATGATTCCTTAGCCTCAGGGAGCACAGAAAACTAACATCTGTTGGGTTTATAACAGCGACTGACTTCTCAGGATGCTTCTCCAATAGCATTTTTCACCCTTCTTGTCAAAACTGCACATCTTGAAGTACAATGAATAGTTGCAAAAAGTGGCAATGCAGAGGAATAATGAGGGTTCATACCAGCCATGAAATGATTTCTTTCCTTGGGTGTGTTTTATTCCACATTCAATCGAAAAACCTCTTTCTTGCAAAATTTTAATATTCATCTTTTGAAAACAAGAGTCTTCCCTTGAGCAAATCTGTAGTAGGAACAGGAGAGGAGGTAGTAGAGAAATCTGTAGAGTGGGTAGATGGCCTTGCTGAGAATACAAAAGAATTAGGCCACTTTTACAATTATGTTCTTAATAGAAGTAGTGAAGTAGCTCAATCTTCCTTGCAGCATGAAGACAGTTTAGCTGAAGGCTCATCCTACTGGCAGCAGGCGGAGACCCAAGGCCTTAAGTCATTGCTGACATCACTGTGACAAAAATAATGTCATTCAAGGTTTTTTATTGAGTGCCTTTAATTCTAATCCTTAACTGATTACAGTATTTTCTTCTGTGCATTTTATTGAAGTACAGTGAAAGCTCATTTGTGAGCTAATTCATCTACAAGTGTTGGGCCAAGAGTATTAATTGTATGCTCTGCACAATAAATATATAATTATTTCCCATTTCCTTTCAAACAAATGGCTTGGTCAGTTATGTCTCTAATTTAAAGAGATTAAGACACTTTAACATCTGATGGGAAACTAGAAATTGACAGCAAGATTTCCCTCTGCACAAAGCATTTCAGCATTGAAATAGGCTGAAGCAGTAACTTACCTGGCCCAGGAGGTGCATGCATACCAAAACTTCTGGGATTACAGTATTTTGGTGTGGTTGCTCTGGTACTGAAAAGGTCTGTTCTCTCTGTCATGTGCATTTTTCCACATTGAAAACAATGCTATTCTAAGTAAATCCTAGGAGTATAAGGATAAGCCTTTGGAAGAAAATAAAACCTTCTAAATTCTAAAAAAAACCCATCAAAACCATACCATCTGAACTCTAAAAATCACACTTCTTGTCAGTTTAGTGGACAACATAATCTGGTCTCTGAGTAGGTAGTTTGGCAACCTATGGTGTTTCAAGTGCCACTGAACGCTGAACAGATAACAAAATGGGGATTTCACAATGAAATCGCAATTTTTAATCTTTCCAAGTCAAATTGTTTTCCTGATTGCACTTTAAAATCTATCTGATTCACTTGCACATAGATTTAATTATGATTTAATTCTTCAATGAGGCTAGGAAGTTGTCATGCTTTGTTAGGAACAGTTTTTGTAATGCAGAGTCCTGTGGCAGCAGTATGTCAGCATCAGATTGTTTGAGGGATTGGCCAAAGTACTTTTTCCCGTAAAATGTTTGTGTTTCTATTAGAAATTGTTAGTAATTTGATGCTGCCATGGAAATTGTTGCAGCAGGGTAGGGTGAGCAACTGATTTCTTAGTAGTATGTTTGCACTTCTTAGAAGTTCAGTATTCAGGCACAAGATGTTATTTTGCAGTTTGGTAAAAGTAATAGTGTAGGTGCCTAATGTAAAATAGCATGCATAAAATCTAAGGTTTATGTGTTACCTGTGTACTGCGCCTTGTTTCTGCATATGTCTTATTAATTAATGATGAAAAAATCTGTATCTGGGACCTGAACTGTTGGAAACCTTGTTTTTAAATGAATATATTGAAATATGTAGGAAAACTGACAATTTTCCAGTTTCTGATAAATTCATGTACTGGATTAATGTTACCTGTTTCCAATGATGCACGTGAAAATAGGAGCAAATATCTAGAGCTCACTTTAAGTGAGATGAATGTGAGATACAAAGTTATTATGTGACAACAGCTGTGGTATTGAGAAGAAAATAAGTAATGTCCATAAATTTCACTACTTGTTTCATAATAGGACAGTTTCTTGGTATTCTGTAATCCCTTATATTTGTTGAGAACAGTGAATGCAGATCTGCATTTTGTGTCTCAGTTTTTTTCAGTGACTACAATGAAAGAATTCTCTTTAAATAGTTGTAAATCAGTTTAGGTTTTATTAGGTTAGACAGTTACCTTAATATCCCTAGTCAAAACAGTCTCTGAGGAGTATCATAATTAATTGTTAAAAGTGACATGAGGAAGCTTATGCTAAGAACAAAAATACTGGCCCAGGTGAGAACTGTCAGCAGTTAAATTATTATGCTGGGCTGCACAAATTCAGTGGTGTTGCTGGGTGGAGAATTGTGTCTGGAGTTTATTGTGGCAACAGTGAAATGGACTGACATGCTTGAACTCTTAAGCTTATTCAAATACACCGAATTATGTACCTTTGGTAAAAACAGCAAAGGCTTTGTAATAGAAACAGGAACAGGATTTATAAATGCATAGAATAAGACTCAGGATATTGCTTCTTATTCCTATTGTTTTCTTTGGCACATATCCTTATGGAGCATATGGTGGGGAGGGAGAGAGAAAGAGGTTGTGTGTATTCTTTTAAGTCTCCTTACATATGTCTCAAATCTAATTTTATGGGACAAATTTTTCCTAGAAAACTTCTCAACAGCTGTGAGATATACAGTTTTTGGAAGCAGACAGCAGACTGCCTGTTCGGGAATTGTCTGAAGAGGGGCTGGAAAAGATCTGCTCTCAGGGAGAGCTCCTTTGCTGTGAGAGAATAGAATTTCTTGCAAAATGTTCTTCTTCCACTTATAAGGTTTTTCAGCAAGTTGCTGACTTGGGCTTTTCACAACAGTGCTATGATGAAAACCAAAGGAATTTTCTGGCTTTTACTCCAGGAGGTGCTAAGTAACTGGAATCCTTTGTTTATCATTCCTTGCTTGGCTAATGCCTGTGTTTCTTAGCTTTTCACTCTTGAATGCAAAAAAGTTTAATTTTGCTGTAATTACGTTTAATTCCTCTTACTCATTAAATTCCTAAGTTTCACCACCTCATTTATAGTTAGGCTCAATACAATGGAGATTCCTATCTCTTGTGCTTGGAAAGGAAATCTTTGCCAGGTCTCAGGAGAGTGGACTGCAGTTTGTGACTTTATTTAAAATTAACCATGAAATAATATGTTTTCACCTATAATGAAGTAAAGTCTAATGTTCATATTGTAATGGAGTAAAGTCTAGTGTTCATATTAAGTTACTACATCTTTTGCAGCTTCAAATGTGCAGGGATATTTGCTTAATGTAACATTAGAGAAAGGGATTCGTTTGTGCTCTTCTTTTTCACTGAAAGCTCTCTTTCGTTTTCCTAAATTCTCTTTGAAGTAGTGTGAACAACACTTCAAAATGCATCAAAAGTTATTCTGACTCAGGAATGGACACTGACCCAGATATGTAATGATAATTTACAAATTTAAACACAATAGCACTTTCTTTCATGTGAAATTCTAGCTCCTTGCAACTTCTTAGCACAGATTTTCTTCATTCTGCTGTATTTCCACAGCACTTACTGTTTTTCCATTGGGAAGAGCATCATCTATTATTTATCTGTAGCTTCAAGCAGCCTCTTTGCATGTTTCTTTCAAATATGAAGCAGCCGGCACTATTTCAGCAGGAGAGTAAGTTTTATGGAACATAAGACTTCATTAAAAAGTTTCCAAGTTAAATTTATGTATTTTTACTGACTAATTTGTAATGCTTGATTTTCATTGTGTTTTGCATAAGTAAAGCCTCTGTGCAGTATTTTAGGAAAGTACACATGCAAATCCTTTCTGGGTTTGGATGAAATGACATGTTCCCTTCCCTGTAGTAGTGGAAAAGTGTGTGTGCTGTCTGGTGGCTTGAAACATAAGAAATTCTTTCTTTCTCGTGGGTCATTAAAAATTGAAAACAAAGAGTAATGCTGTAGTGTATCTGTAACAGTGTGGCAGAATTGCATTTATCATTTCAGTCTGTTAGCAGTTGTTGCTCGTTAGAGGATAATCTAGATTGGTGCCATTGAAATTATAGTACAGGGATTTCTTATGCTACTCAGACAAAAAAGGAGGTGTTGTTGGCCACCAGAAAAGAATGCAATGACTGAAGTGATACATTTTTAGGTCTGGAGGGAAAAAACAGTATTGGAAAAGGACAAACTGGGGTGCTGAGTACCTCACTCAGCTTGACTCGTCTACATTACTCAAGTGAAAGGCCTATCCTTCATAAAACATGTTATATCCATTGCAGCAATACGCAAAGAAATTAGAGTGTTTCCCTGTGCTGCAACTTTACTCTAGCTGTTTACATGTTTTCAAGATTCTGAACGTGGTCAGGCAGGAGCTGTTTCGTATTTTCAGTGCCAAGAGACCTAATTTTGCTGGATTTTGCTCCCTGTATTAGCCATAACTCAAAATCTAAAATGGTTAATATTGAGTCTCATTCCAATGGACAATATCTTGTCTTCTTTATTACTATAAGGTTGATAAATACAGTCTCAGAAGCATTTGCATTACTGCATAGAAGTACCTGAGATATCAGTTCAAATTATGATGGGTTTAGGCTGTTTTCTAAATTATGTATTCATACTTCTTTCTCTGTCTCAATCCTCCAATATTAAGTTTACAACAAGAAACAGAGCCTACAAATGTGCATAGAGGAATAGCACAGTAAAGATTTTTCACAGTTAGAAAATGCCATTAACATTTTATAGTTTTTCCCCTTTCATAATAAATATGACACCAAACTTGTGCATTTAAGATATGATTTAGAGACCTTGTCTACACTTACTTGGAATATATAGCATATCTCAAACATAGCTTGGTTGCTTATGAATAAATTCGAGTAAACTTTTCATACAACGTGAAAAATCCGTCACAACCATTGTGCATTTGAAATCCTTGTAGCACTCTGTTGATTGATTCATTCACATATGTAACCACGGAAAGGTCAAGGTTAGAAGGAACCTCTGATGATCATCTGGTTCAGTCTGCTGGGTTGTTCCCAGAGCAAGGCCTAGGTTAGGCTACTCAAGGACCGGTCAAACTCTCTTGAGTGTTCCCAGTGAAGGAGATTCCACCACTTCTCTGGGCAACCTGTTCCAGTGTTTGTTTTCCCAGCGTAAAATTGCTTTTCTTATGGAATTTACACTGAAGCAACTGCACTACTTGTGAAGCCCTTCATCTCTTCTCAGTGAACATCCTTGTGAAGAGAGTGACTCAGTCTGCTCTAAACTACCTTTTAGCTATTGCAAAACTGTGGTTATATCCCCCTGAGCCTTCTCTTCTCTAGGCTGAATGCAGCCAATTCCATCAACCTTTCTTCCTATGTCAACTTTTCCAACTCTCTGATCATCTTGGTGGTTCTCCACTGAATTCCCTCAAATTTTCCATGCTATTCATGAACTCTGGAAATCAGGACGTGGTACAGTGGAACAGGATAAACAGTGTTTCAACTTTGACCTAGCAAGTGCAGGGCAGATAGGACCTTCCCACATCCCTCCATCTGCTGGCTTTACTCCTTCTGTTGATGCAGCATGGGACGTATTTGCCTGCAGGTTCGTGTTCAGCTTGAACGTAAACAAGTCCATGTGCACCAGGACCTGCAGGGCTTTTTCCACAGAGATGTTCACCACATTGTTGGACCCCAGCCCATAGTGCTGTGTGAGTTATTGTGGATGCAGGAGTTCACATTTATCTTTGTTCAACTTTACACGAATCTTCTTGTCTCCATTTGGCAGCTGGTTGATGTGTTTGTGTGGTGGTTATTCTTTCTGGATGACCTCCTTCCATTTTGGTGCCACCCACAAGCTTGGTGAGGGGACAGTCACTCTTGTCATCCAGACCATTCCTAAGACATTGAATTGTACTGGACCCAGTATCTACCCTGATAAACCAACTAGTGGTAACTAGCTGGCACTTGAGCTTCAAGTCCTTGCTCACCACCCTTTGAGTCAAGTGGGTTAGCTGGTTTTCCAACCATCTTGTGATCTTTTCCAGTCCATTTCTTACCTGCTTGCCCATAACAATTTGTGCATGAGGCAGTATGTTGGAGACACTCCGTATACACAGGTGTATACATGCAGACATACAGATGTGTATTAAAAGGGAGAATATATATCCCTATATAGAGTTTTATCAATACTATGTTACCAGTAGAGATCTTTGGCTGAGGTGGTAGGCTCATGAATAATCTTTGTCAGCAAAAATTGTCAGGCTGGTAAGAAAATTCTGAAGATGCTTTAGTTCTAGGAGTTTGTTATCTTAAAACTCCCTTAAAGACTCTTCATAAAAGTATTACAATAGTAATTTTTCTCCCTTGGTATTTTGAGAATTGTGCTTCCTTCATTTTAGGAGTCTAGTGTTACAATTTTCTTTTTAAAAACAGTCAAATTACAGTAAGTTTCGGCAATCATCTTTCTGAAATGCCTCTATTTGTTTTTTTGATGCCTTAATTAACAGCCATGCTACTAAAATACTAAATCTAAAAATGTCTTTGTGGCAGAGTCTGGTAGATTCATTGGACAAAAGGAGAAATTGTTAAAGCACAGAGTAATGCCACAACAAGGGTTTTTTCTGTGAAATGCCATTCTACCTGAACTTTCCTTTTATGAAATGTCATTCAGCCCATTACATTACTTTTTTTGAAGCACAAGCAGACTGCTTCTTAAAGACATCCAGTAAATTGAATCAGTAATTTTTCTGATTGTGAACTTCAGGCTGTGCCCAGTCAAATGCATGGCATTTTCCTTTGCCAAGACAACAAATGAAGTACAACACAAGGGACTGACATGCTGTAGTATCAGAGATGCTCAGCAATAAAAATGTCTCAGCAAAGATGTTGTCAAACAAAAAGATACCTGCTGCTATTACCTTGAAGGAGGTAGTATTTTCTGCTAACAATGGCAGTGCTGTGTTCTGGTTTTCCCAAACACTTCCTGCTAGCACTTCAATTTTTGGAGTGCTAGCAGGAAGGAAAGCTGTAACTTCAGAACCCTGAAGCTGGAGAGAACTGGACCTGTGGGTCTTTGCATGTAAGACAAGAGAAGGTCTGGTATGAACATACCACCTGCCACTCCTGACATAGTAGACTCAGTCACACTCAGTCTTAACAACAAAAGGGAATGTAGCAACTCAAAAGGATTTTTATCAGGGTATATTATGGAGAAATTGCCTCAAACAGAGGAGTTACTTTCAATTCTGTTTTTTCATTGACTCAGAATTTTAAATTGCCTAATATTAATGCAGATGTTGTAGACATTGGCAATTCACATGCTCTAGAAGCTGTAAATGAATTCTTCAAAAGAAGCTTTGAAATTAATTGTCTTTTAGCTATAACAGAAACTCACAGCTCAAGTAATTGGTAAAGCCCACTGCTGATTTCAGTAAATGATTTTGAAGGAGTATAAATCCATCATTTAACACCTTGCTGAGCTTTCATCCAGATTTCATTGGAGGTTACTTTCAAAATTTGGGTTTGATTTGTTGAGATTCGACGCTAATGAAAGTAAGGCAAAATGCATTTTGTCATGTGTCTGCTAGAATTTCCTTATAGATAAGTTATCCCTTATAGGTAAGTTATATAAGTTACTAACTTCTAGAACCTGTTTTTCTTCTCTCAGAACAAACTGGTGAGGCCCTCAATGCATGTAATAGATCTGGTCAGAGCATACATTGGCAATGATATCTGGCAAGCCTGTACTCCCTGAGGCTACATTCTCATGTTTCCACAGCAGATCTGCTGCCAGGGTAGTAAAAGCTTTCAATCAGATGAGAATTGAGCTTTGTTTGATGTATGTCCATTTATTTTAAATTAAAAGTTGCTTACTAACTGCTCTGATTTACTTCTGTTAAGCAGTGCCTTATAATCCAATTATCCTGAGAGAAATTATGTTGATTTGTATGGTTTCAGTGGCAAAATTCCATCATGTTCCCTGTGTATTTTCCACCTTTGTTTTCAATTCCAAGTGATGTTTTATTGTTGTGACCAGCCTTTAGAATAATGATTGCCAATTATCTTAGAACTAGTTAGCTAAGAACTCAGCATATCTGCAACTTCTATGAAATTTTCATTTTGCTGATTTGGTAAGAAACACTGGGGTGTTTTCCTGGGAAAGGTCTTTTAAGAGGGTTGTTTGGTTTGGGTTTTTTTAACTTATATATGTAATAAATGAGCAAATAGAAAATTTTCTAATTTCCAAGAGCAGGTTGAATGGGGCTTTGAGCAGCCAGGTTCAGTGGAAGGTGTCCCTGCCCATGGCAGCAGGTCAAACTAAATTATCTTTACGATCTCCTCTAACCAATCCACTCTGTCATTCTGTGATCACTAACTGAATTCCCTGATAATCAATTGAATTCTATGACAGTCCAAGTCTACATTAATCATCTGATTCTGTGATAATCTTTCTGGATCTTTCAGACCAACCGTTTTCATAATCTGTATTGGCACTGCCTTTTCTGATGCTCAACCAGAATCCATCTGCCTGGTCTTCTCCAAAGACTGATTTCAAAAAAGTGAATCTTTTCAGAGACTGTTTTACTGTTATTCTATTACTGGAGAACTTCACTGTGTGATACCAGATGTCTGCACTAGGCTTTATGCTGTTTGCTCCCTCTGGATGGGGTTCTGTTCTCCCAGGCAATAGCAGTGCTGGAAGCATCTGCCCTCCTCACTAAGGACAGGTAAGATTCCCATGGAAGAGATTCCCTTTCTAAGGGAAAATGATCAAGTAGGCCCCAATGTGACTAAGGTCTTCATTCCTTGAAATATAATCATCTTTAGGAAAAGATTATTTTTGAATCTAAACCATAAAATCCGTTGGCTGTTCACAGTTCTTGTTTTATCCCCCCAGTTAAATTGCATATTTAGATAACTTTGTTTGAAGGACTTAGGCCAGATTGAAATCATCCTGAGATGCCTCATGTGTTTCTGACCTACCATCTAGAAATGTCCTCAGTCGAGCCCCGTCTTCCTAAACTCCCAAGCAGTACCAGACTGAATAAATAACAACTCTGATTTCCTGAGGACTTCGCAAAGAAAGACTTTAAATATGTAAAATTATGGTTTTTTAGTCATTCTCTGAGTAATTCTTGCTCTTACTAGTATTTGTAGATAGCTCATGGTATGTTTTCAGCCAAACAGGATAGCAACATTTGATGTGAGTCTGTGAATTTAATCTGAGATACAGACTTAGTCTAATAATGGACAATACTCTCTGGGAAAAAAAAAAATCGTCCCTTAAATTTAGGTGATTTTGCATTGAAATATGCATTTGAACCTGTAAGAGGAACGGAGATCTAAGAACTTTCTCCTGATCCATTTTAAACAGACCTGAACAAATACTATGTAGAGTCAAGCATTATTTTTCAAATATTTTTTCAATAAAATAATGAAGATGCATGAAAAGAAATATGTAAGAAATAGCTTAGAGTGACATAAAAGAAAGCCTTATTTCTAACATTCTGGATTAGAATTTCTGCCCTAACTAAATCCCAGACTGCATGAGAGAGAGTTCTTGGAAAAGAGCACTGTTGACAGGCAGAGAAGGAATTTTTCATTCTTCCATTCAGAGCTCGGATCACTTCTATACCCTTTGCAACAAAATCTTGTATGGGCTTTTCCTTGCAGCTGCCATCTGTGTTTTGGATTTTATTAAGTGAATTTGTTTCCCTGAACAAAACAAGACATCATTCAGGCTACAAAAATAAGTAGACAGGTGGTCTACATAAAAGATATTTTTCCCATTGTGTTGTATGCCACGATTTAGTCTAATTATCCCTATCATCTCACCCCTTATATTGTGATTTTTTTTTTTTCCCCGAGGAAAGAAATAACGGCATTACTTTGTAGGAACAAAGAATCAACTTGGAAATCATGCAAAAAAGCAACATTGCCCATTGGTAGCCTTGCAGAAGTGCTTTGGCAAAAAAATAAAGGACGTAAAAGGGCATCTAATATCTAGTAAATCTGGGGGGGGAAAAATAAGTAAATTATTTTCAAGTTCTGTGCCTGTCCTTGGGTTTCTCTGCTAGTTCATATTAGCTTTTTATGACCATTTGTATTAGAAGTCTGAATACAAGATAAAAGCTCATTCAGTTGTGGGGAATACTGCTCTATGTGAGGTTGTGGTACAATGCTATACATTAGGAAACAAGAAATGAAAATTTTATTTCCAACTTCTTTGTAACGAGGGTGATTACTCTGTTGTTATATCTTTGTTTAGTTTTGATGCTTCCTAAATTTTCACTACTTTCCTCCCCACCCCATGCCAAGACTACCACAATAATGCATTTAGTACTATCAGTGCCTGGTGAAACCAGAAGTAATCAGCTCCAGAAGTGTAATTCTATTAAACATATCCATTACCATGCATCCCCAAAGAAAATTTTACAGCCCATTACAGCCCACTCCCTTGTACGAAATGGTGAGAATGCCAGGAGCAACCACTGAAATGAATTATTGTCAAGTGTTTAATTCGGTTTTTAAAGAAAAAATTAAAGAAAGCTGGGGCCAAGTTTTTAAACATGTGATATCTTTCATGCATTTAGGCAAAAATAAGGTGAGGATTCAGGTGCTTCTGTCCCTCAAATACTAAATAAAATACAACACTCAACGCATGTTCCCATATACTCACATTCTAAAAAATCAGTATTTTTTAAGTATTCATGCTTACTTTGCTTTTGTGACTGTTAACAAAAGAAAGAAAATTCTGCCAATTAAACGTGTGCAAAAAGTCAGATGTTAGAGCACCTAAGCATTGTTAGGATGAACCAGAATAAGTAAATGTGTAAATGTATTGCCTATACCCAAGTCCACTTGGACATTTCCACCACTAGTAATTAGAACAATCTCTCAACTCAGTGTCTCAGTGGAGTGGCTAAGAAATGAGAACGACATTTCTAACAGAGCATGGGGTGTTATTATGTGGGAAACGCTGAGAAACAAGCCGGGATTAAAACCAGAACAATTGCAACGGGAGTTCAATTCCCTCTTTAGTGAATTGATCAGCTTTGCAATCTATTTAGGTACACAATGAAGGAAGAGAGCACTGCACAGCCCTCTTGGTCACTGGACAGCATCTTTGCTCTATTAGAGGACAGGAAATTATCAGTGCCTTTGGTAAAAAACGTGATCCTATTGCAAAGAAGGAGAGGGGAAGACTGAAATCCTTCTGCTATGAAATAGTTTCAGCGGGTTGGGATATGTAACTGGAAAACCTACAGGTTTTGACACCTTTGAGATGTAGAAATGACACACTTTTGAGACAATATTAGTATAGGAGGTACTGTAAAGGGTGGTCTTTATTGGAGGCCTCTAAGGGTCAGATATGGAAAAATGCCCACCCTGCACAGAGTGAATGCAATTTTTTTAATTTAAAAACTTTGCATAATTAACAAGAATCCCCAGTTGGAAGCACAGGTGATGAAGTAATTCCCCTCTTTAGGTCCCACCTCTTCTGTAGCCCCACTTTAGGTAGGAACTAAACTTTGTTTATGAAAATGTGTCTCAAAGAGCTGCTTTCAACCTTGGCTCCCAGGAACAACCAAGATAGGATAGGGGCCTTGGATCCTCCGGGGCTTGAAGCCTCTGGAACGTGTTTTGTCTTTCTGCCTATCTGGGGAGGGAAAAGGTAGGGAAAAGTACTAGAGCTAGCTAGGAACTATACAACTATGCAACAATAGTCTACAGAGCTGCAAATATATATATGTAGGAAGTATGAAAGCAAAAATCATTCTGGCATTATATAAACCCTCCCTCTTCAAAGGGCATTACAGAGGTGGGATACAATGAAATTCTGCTTCCAGCATAGCCTGAATTCCACAGTTCAGGTACAGTTGCCAGTACAACTGAATCTGCACAATGAATCAGAGAAACTGGCTGCAAATGTTGATGTGTTAGACCCTGATAAGATGGGATGGGGTGTTGTCAATACACATCATGAAAAATGTATTAGGTCACAGCAGGGCTTTGCCTAATTATTTCATTTAGTCTTCGTTTCTCAAAAGACGGCAAATATGGGAGTATTTGGATATTCATGGTGTTGAAAGCTGTGTTCTAGAAAACATATAGGACTAAGTTAATAAACTGCATAAAGAGAGGCAAACCTAGAGAGAAGCCAGGGCAAGATCTTGCTTGTGGGCTATCAGTGATTGAGGGAATGTACTGTATTGCCCTCTAGAAAGACCTCTCAAGTCCACCATAGCTGAGACCATATTGACTAAGATGAAGACCACGCATAAGCACAATTTATTTTCTGTCCCTATTTCCCCCAAAATTTAACATTTTGATATTAACAAGTGAGAAAAATGTGAGAGAAACAGCCCTGCAGACACCAGCGTCAGCAAGGGAGGAGGGGAGGAGCTGCACCAGGCACAGGAGCAGAGATTCCCCTGCAGCCTGTGGTGCAGACCATGGTGAGGTAGCTGTGCCCGGGTAGCCCATGGAGATCCATGGGGGAGCAGAGATCCACCCACAGCCCTTGGGGGACCCTACACTGCAGGAGACAGACGTGCCCTGGGAGAAGCTGCAGCCCACAGAGAAAAGCCCATGCAGGATCATGTTTGCTGGAGCAGTCTGTACCTGAAGGACTGTGCCTTATGGAAAGGGGACGGAGCAATTCTTGTATGACTGCAGCCTGTGAGAAGGACCCACAGTGGAGCAGGGGAAGAGTGTGAGAAGGTGGAGAAAGACAATACAAATGGACCACAGGCCCCATTCCCCCTCCTCCTGAGCAACTGGGGAGCAAGTAGAAGAGTTGGGACTTTTTTTTTCTTTTTTTAAACAAGAAAAGAGAAATATTTTCACGTGTTTTGTTTATAGTGGGATTCTTTTGGCTGAAATTTTAAAAGAATATTTCAAGGGAAAACTCCCAGTAACAGAAAATGTCAGCCCATATGCACAGAGGTGTGTTAAGGTTATGAGGAAGGCTTGTAAGGTATTTGGCAGTCTTCATAATAAGTGGTGCTGTATGCTCATGTATAAAACATACCATTGTGGTGCATAGAGCTTTAGTACCACCTGTTAGACATGATAGAAAACTTAATGAAGTCAGCTGTAGTTCATACTGCATTCTTGCCACTATTTCTGAGTAAGTTCTTGAGCTATGTGAAAGCCAGGGCAAGCTGTGCCCATGTCTAATTCCCTCAAGTTCAACAGGAGTGCTTCATGAATGTCACTGTGGAAATGTGGCACAGCTCAGAGCACACTGCCACAACCTCTTCCCACAAGCAGTCTGCAAGTAACTGAAAAATTCAGCAACCTGCTGTTATCATCTGTCACAGTTCACTTCTCCTTCCTTTCCATTTATTCCTCAGTTATGATAACATATCAAGATATTTTTTTCTTCTTTTCTTACAAAACACCAGCCTGGTTTTAGGCACTATAAATATGCTTATGGAAGTCTGGCATTTTTTTTGTAGGGTGAAAATGCAAGTCATTGTGGGTGTTGCAGTAATTTACATGCAAACATAGTTTTCCACAGCATTAAAATATGATCAATAGATTCATTTTTAGCCTAATCTTATAACATTGATACAAATATTTTAGTGATATAAATGTACTACAGTAAAACCATTTTGTTGTCTTACTTGATAAGGATGTTCTTTTTTCTTTTTCTTTTGCAAAAAAAAAAAAAATTTCAAGTAATTTTTTCCCAAAATCACCTTAAATGTAGTCTCCAGAAGCTGGAAGAGAAAACATTTCTCTTTTTTCCTTCTTTTTGACTTGTAAGTTATAATATTGCAGATTCATTCATATTGCACATTCCAACTGTTGAAACGCAATACTTGGTTGCAGGCAATGGTACATTTCACTGCACAAGTAATCATAATCCAATAATACAGAACTTCTAAGAAGTGGGATTTTCTTCCTTCCCATTAAGGAATGGGAATTTTAAAGCAGTCTTTCAAAATACTAGCTGCCAATTCCTATTAGACTCCTACTAATGGGGATGTTCCCCTGTGCCATGATTTGCTCCACAGGAGGCCATACAGAGTTCCACCACTGCTGTTTGTAAGTTGCCATTTCAAGGTTAGGAGGAGAACAGATGGGCAGCACAGAGTGCAAGGAACAGTGTGTAAGAACCTGTGAATCCCATTTTTGGTCTGTGTCCTATCTTGCCAATAGCTAGGAGACCCTTTGATATCTGTTAAGCCAGTGAAGGGATCTGGTATTCTATCAATAATTTTGGATTCAGGACAGAAGTTAGTTGAGCAATAACTTCCTTACTTTAGAAAATCTTCCATAAACATAGAATAACATACTTTATTGAATAATGAATAGCTGTAAGAGAATGCTGAGCTCACGTTTCATTTCATTTTCATTTATGCATAGATTATGGTGGTCTTGAATGAAGGATGAAGTTGAAAGTTTTACCTTTATTCTGATCACTGACTACTGTCTAGGGAAAAAGACTATTTGCATTTCAGAATGCAAAATTGTCTGAAGGATTATCTAATGCTTAGAAAAACAGTACTTCCACATCAGTTGGGTAAATTAATATTTATGAAAAGGGTGAGTAAGAACACATGTGAATGTGTTTGCATTGTCAGGAATATGGCAAGCAGATTTTTTCAAAATAATGTAATGCATAAACCACAATTATCTCTGCCTTATGTGAATACAGTATATGTGTACATTTTTAAATTAATAATTGTTAATGAGTTTAATGTCGAGGGGGATAGAACAAGATGATTTTTAGGCCCCTTCCTAACCAAACCATTGTATTAATTTTTTAGTTCTTAGAAATTGCAATATCTCTAATTCTTCCAGTGTCTTGGAATTTATCATGCATGGTCATAACACCTTAAACCCTCAAGAAATTCCCAGTGGCATTCAATGACATGTTCTTTTATAGGCTTACAACTTCATCCAGTACATCGAAAGATTAGTGTAAATGAACCATGAAGAAGCTGGCAGTATAATTCATTTCATTCCACAGTCTGGTTTCAGCAGTGGAGCTGCATGGAAGTACCTTTGTTATAAATGATAAAATTATGCTTGAGAGAACAATACCCAGTGTAGCAAGGAGCTGTTAGGAAAATTTGTGTGTACAAAGTCAGACTTTATAAAAGTGGTTACTCAGTCTCTTCCAACATCATCTTGCTCTGACCTATTTAAACATACCTATTTTTGTGCACCCAATCTGGAATGATGTTCATTCCAATATTTCCTTGGGCAAGCAGTGACTAAGTTTCATGTGTAGGAACAAACAAGAGGGATGTGAAGGATTGCCAGAACAGTTAGATTCCTATAATTAATATGTTAAATCATAAATGTGTATCTTCATATTTGTAGATTATAAAGAGAATGTTTCCAGAGGATATTTTAGAGGTATTTTACTTGGAATAATTTTTATTATGTAAAATTACTAGTAGTTGACAGCATTGAATAATAACTTTAGAGAAGAATGTGATCAATTTTGCAGGATGCTGTACATGGCATTTTTTTGTTGAAGAGCAAGCCTACATAGTGATGTGTATTTTCTTTTTTTAACTCTGGCCTGACAGTTTGTAAGGGAGATAAGATAGTTAGAAATCCTCTTTTACTGAAATTCTACATAGGTAGTTGTCATTTTCAGTTTTACAATATATTCAAGTATTAAGTAAAACATACCTGACATGAAGATTAACTAGCTTTAAAAAGACATTTCTCTGTATTAATTGAAAAGACATCTAATTATACTATGTTGGGTAATAATGGTTTTGGCCTACAGGAGAGGCCACAATAGTATTATGCCAGAAATAAACATTGCATGTGTTTGCATTTTCATTACACAACAAGATCCCTTCCTCTGAGGCTGCTCTGGCTCATTGCTAATATTTAAAGAGTTCTTGATCAAATCATTCCTGTATGGTGCCAGTACAAAAGAAAATTCAATTAATATGCCAAAAAATGGAAGGCAAACATGAAAAGAATGTTTTAAGCCCTGTATTCAAGTGTGTGTTTGGCATGAACATTTTGTCCTCTATTTCACAAATATTTAGTATTACAAATTTTTATTTGCAAATAGATGAATTTGCATAGGATTATTCAAGCTAGTGTAATTATTCATGGTGTTTGCAGAATGATAGATATATATATATTAACCAATTTTTAACTTGCTATTTAACTGTTGTCTAATTTTTTCTTTTGCTTCTTGCCTGAAGTGAAACAAATGTACAGGTATATTATGTTATCTCTGTAACGTATTAGTTGGAACCCTTCCTAGATCTCAGATTTGTAATACAGAGTTATGAACAGGGATATAAATAACCATGTCAGCTTCAAAAGGAAGAATATTTTATATAACCATATTTCTAGCTCATTCAGGACTGGTGAAAGTTAGCTACTTAGTCAACTGCAGCACAGGATAGTATGTTCTGATTTTCTTTATTTTGTCAGTATACTGCAAATTTCAACACTAAATTTGTGCTGGAATAATCTTCCATGAGTAAAATACATGAAAATGTAGTAAATTACTTGGTCATTTTGCAACAGAGACTACAGCCCTGCCAACTGTACCAGAATCTGCTGCTAAAGAGACCAAAGTTTGGTAATCCACTCTGTTATTCATGCAGTGGATTTTTTGTGGCTTGGGTTTAATGTTTTTCTAAAGAAAATGCCTGAAATATCCAATTCCATCAGACTTGAAGTTTTCTCTTTCAAAATATACAGAACATTTTTTCACTGAAGGTTCTGGGGGTATCTTTCACTGAGTATGTCTTTCACTAAAGCCCTCTTGCCTGGAGAGGCTGTCGAGTGCAGGCTTTGCACAAATTGCTGCCGTGCAGCCTGCATGAGTTGTAGCAGAATGAAAATCCCTGGTAGTGTCATTTGCTGGAGGGATTTTGCAGAGCTGTCAGTCATGTTTTCTCTACAGAAGGGACGGGTGTTTTTGTTTCACACCTCAGTTCATGGTCTCAGGGGTGTAATCACAGATCACACGATGGGTTTCTCCAGGGAGGTACCACAGAACCTGACAAATGCAGCAGGCTTTTTCCATGGAAGTTGCCCGAGAACTAGCCCTTGTTCTTAGGTCCAGTAGGCCATGTGTAGTGGATTTTTTTTTCCACTGACACAAAGCTAGACTAGGTCTGCATGAAGCATGTGCTTCAGTAATCCAGTCTAATGGCAGGAAGCCTAAACTAGCCATATGCTCGCTGTGGTCTGGCATTGCAGAGGCATGCTGACAATTTGGCGATGGTGACTGTTCCTGTGGGCGTCACTGAGACATTCCTGTTTCACTTCTTCTCTTCAGTATCATATGATGTTCTGGGAAGCTGTGTACATTCTGTTTCTTCATGCTTCAAGGAGAATGACATTACTTACCCCAAAGTCCAAGAAGTTAAGAAATATGTACCACAAGCTGTAACGGGCCAGGAGGTGAAACGGGAAAGGTTTTGTTCAGGCAGTGGTTTAATACCACCAGCCAGTTTCTTTGCTTATGATTATCTTCTTTGTCTCTAAAACGGCCAACCTCTGTTAGCCATGGAGCATTTCATATTCCTCTCACTCCTCTTCATGTTTCTTATCGTACTTGGTTACATCTCTTGCAACCAGAATATTCCTCAGAAGGAAAGGGAAGAAGAATATCCTTTGTGTTATAAAAACAAACAAACAAACAACAAAAAAAACCCCCTGCTTGTACAGTTCATTTAGGAATGTAACTAGCTTGAAAAAAAGTCCTATCATTAAGTGTTCAACAAAAAATATCCAGTTACTGACAATTAGAAAACCATTTGCCAATTATTCTGGCTTCACAAAGGGCGTCTAGTTGGTCATTAGAAGAGATTTTTAAAAAGAGCCCTGTGTTAAGTTCATTGTTGAATATTCCTACAGAGTGATTCCTTTCCAGGTAAATTTCATCCATGACATCTTGCTTTTAGCCATACTATTGATGACCAGTGGCATGAAAATTTCCAGCTTAAGAAAATAAACGTAACTTTGTTACACAGTACATTTATAAGAAAACTTCTTTTTCTGCATTCTTACTCTCAACCTGTTTTCTAATCACAGCTAGTGCTGAGGAAAGCCAATGTGAACAATTGCTAGGGACTTCAGGCTGTGGGAGAGTGGCAACCACAAAGTCTGGTAACAACAGTTTTATTTGCCATGTGAGAAGGAGTAGGCAGAAGACTGTGACTATCTTGTCTAAGCTTTCCACAGTTTGCCTATTGAAAGTGAGGACAACCCCAGCAAACTAACCAGAGCAGGATGCTACAAACAAACCTGTTGCTTTGAGAAGGGGGTGTCATAACCTCCAGGAGGAGGTCAAAGGTTGTGCTGAGGAATACAGGCATCACCCAGAGCAGCATCACTCCAGTCTGAGCAGAGCAAGACAATATTACAACCTTCAGAATTTCTCCCTTTGGTTGCGATTTAGAACGTGTGAAGCAAGGACTGATAAATTTTGACAGCTTGCATTTCCAGATGTCAAGGATTGGTTTATCTACTTTTAAGAATATGGGTGAACTGGAATTGAAAGTACAAAAGATTTTTTTGTTTTCTTACCTGCATGACTGTGGCATATTCAGGCTTGCTGTAATAACGTGCTCTCTTAGTAGGTTAATAGACATGTTAATAGAAGTGTTTCTATTAATATAATTTTGGATTTAGAGCATCCATTAAAAAATTTTACTGTAGAAATCTAATCCAAAAAGCTTCCTACTACAACACATTCTAGTTTCTTGAGCTTCTGTCTATGAAAAAAACCCAGGAACATTAATGAAAAGGAGATAGACGTAATGCTTTTTACAATTGTCTTAACTCATAGAATCATAGAATGATTTCAATAGGGAGGGACCTTAAAAATCATTTCCTTCCAACCCTCTGCCACAGTCAGGGGCACTCCAAGGATGGGACATCCACAATCTCTCTGGACAACCTGTTCCACTGCCTCCCCATCCTCACAGTAAAGAATGTCTTCCTAATTTTCTTCATAATACCTAATATAAACCTACCCTCTTTGAATTTTCACCCTTGTTCTATCACTCCATGCCCTTGTAAAAAGTCTCACTTCAGCTTCCTTGTCAACCTCTTTTAGTTACTGTTGTCTTCTCCAGGCTGAACAACCCCAACTCTCAGCATGTCTTCATAGGAGAGATGTTTCAACCCTCTATCCATCTACATTGCCCCCTTTTGGACTCACTTCAAAAGGTCCATGTCCTTCTTACGTTGGGGTCCCCAGAGGTGGCTGCATACTGCAGGTGGGTCTCACCAGAACAAGGCAGAGCAGAGGGGGAGAAGCATCTCCCTCACCCTGCTGCCCGCGTTGCTTTGGATGCAGCCCAGGATGTGGGTTGGCCTCCTGGTCTGCAAATACACATGGCTGAGTCATGTTGAGCTTCTCATCAACCAACAGTTCCAAGTTCTCTTCAGGGCCGCTCACAATCAATTCCTCACCCAGCCTGTATTTGCCCTTGGAATTGCCCAGACACACGTGCAGCATCTTGCACTGGGCCTCGTTGGACTTCATGGAGGCCTCGTTAGGCCTCATGGAGCCATGTCTGAAGCCTATGAAGGTCACCTTCAGCTGGGCAATGTGACTTTCCATAGCTTTGTGTATGACAACTGTTTGAATAATTAATTGACTCATGATAGTGGTTTTGGTACTCCATATATATTTTTAGTCTTTTCCCATATCCTTTTTTTGGCAACAGCAGACAGGCTATTTTCTTCAACTGGCATAATCAGACACAGGAATAAAAAGTTATAAAAAGTGAACTTCTGAATGTTCAGCCCTGGTGTGACTTCCTATTTTTTTGAGACGTGTAAGAATGTAACCAAGTTTACAGGTACTGTGGTTGCCTCAATCAAATTTGAGTTCAAAATTTTGTGAGAAAATGGCAGAAAATATAGCTGCATACTCAGTCCAAATAATCACACACTCTTCAAAACTAAAGGCAAAAAAAGTTCTTTTTCACACTTCCCAGTAAGGTGAGAATTAACTGAGGTCAAGTCAATATGAGCACATGGAGGAACTTTCCCAGGTCTGCTGTAAGAGTAAAGTAGGAGGTGCTCTGTCAGCTGAGAGGATTCAAACTGCAGGACCAATGGAAACAAATTAGGTGTTGACATCTGAACCTGACAGCAGTTCCTGCATCAGGCAGACCTTGAGGGCTGACTGCTAGAAACCTGAGATGAGACCAATTCATTGAGCTCCACGGCTTTCCCAGATTTCCAAGCAGCGTACTAGGGAGGCCAATGGATACTGAAAGAAAAAGGGAGAGCTTGGAGGATGCATGATGCTCTCTGTGTCTTTTGCTCTTATTCTTTATCTTCAGATGCTACTATTTCCAACACTGCATCTTGACAAGGTCCTGTCAATGGATTGTTTCCGTGGTACCTTGTCCCACTGGAGTCAAAAAAGGTCCAAGTATAATTAATTTCTAGAGAGAATTCAGCTTCTTTTATGGTTTTTCCCACTGTCAGGAAACAGGTGGGATTTGCTTCTCTTTCCAAAACTTCCAGGGGTTGTACAAATCTTGCATTTCAACCCCTGCCAGTTTACATTTGAAGCAGGGAGGCAGGGCAGGAGGTAGAGTGGTGGGTGGAAGAATGGGCATGAGTGCACAGGTGGGGGATTGTATAAACCTTATTACTGAGGAAGCCTGGCAAATAATGCTTAACAGATCATTATTGTTGCTGCACACCATCTCTTCTGTAGACTTCAGAGATGCACTTTGTAACTGTCTGAGACCGTACTCTTAACTGCTCTATAAAAACCATAAAAATTCCTTTTAAATCACAGTCTTATGAAACTAGAACAATGTTTACAGACTTAGCAGGCCTGGCAGAGTTTTTCCTATTCACCTAGGGTAGAAGAGGTCATAGACCTCTTCATGCTGCTTCCAGAGTTTTATTCTGAACTTTCTTTATGTATGCACTTGACCTGCAAGTCTCTTTTCATTTAGGAAAATAGAGGAATGACTTTTAAAAAGTATGCAAGGCTCTTTTAAACACGGCTTTATCATCAGCCAATAAGGTACTTATCCTAATAATGAAAAAAAAAAAATAAAAATAGTAGGATCATTCCTTTTTAACTTTCAGCATATTCACTGTATTGAGTCTGGCTGAAATAGAGTTCATTTTCCCATAGCAGCTCTCAGAGTGCTGTGCTTTGCGTTGGTAGCTGGAAGGGTGTTGATAACATTATTATATTTTCTCTCCCCTTTCCAGTAGCAAAGGGGAGTAATAGAGAGGCTTTAGTAGGTGTCTGGCATCCAGTCAGGGTCAACCCACTGCAGTGGTTTTGGTGCCAAAACATGGGATCATGAGGATTTTGCGATAAAGATAGTAGTTGGGAGAAGTAATGGGCAAAACAAGTAGTGAACAACGTCAAAAAGTGGAATTAATCATGGGGAATTTTTGTCATAATTGTGATGAATGGACAAGAGTTGAATTTTGTGTAAATCGTGCATTTCTTTTTCTGTATTCTGATGATGTTATTTTGGGTTTTGTGCAGGGAATTTTATTTTGTTTAGTTTGGTTGAATTTGTTGGTGCAAAGGCAGGCTGTGTGGTGAATGTGGATTTTAGTGATAATTCTTACATATATGATTTTCAGAAGTGAGGGGTGGAATGTATTGGGTTTGGATGGCCAGGTAGTGGAGGGGCTTCTGTGAGAAGCTTCTGGAAGCTCCCTCCACATTCAGCAGACCCAGACCTTGGTGTCAAAGATAGACGTGCCACAGGCCAAGGCTAAGCCAGTCAGAAATTGTGGTAATGCCTCTGTGATAACATAGTTAAGAAGAAGAAAAAGAAGTTATTGCACAGATGTAATTGCAGCCAGAGAAGATCAGGGTGGGAATATGTGAGAGGAACAACTCTGCAGACACCAAGGTCAGTGGAGAAGAAGGGGAAATAGGAGCCAGGGCAGAGATTGCCCTGCAGCCTGTGGCGCAGACCATGGTGAGGCAGCTGTGCCCCTGCAGCCCATGGAGGGCCACAGGGATGCTGAGATCCACCTGCAGCCGATGGAGGAGATCAGTGGTGGAATAGGTGGATGCCTGAGAGGAGGCTGTGAACCCATGGGAAGCCTGTGCTGGAGCAAGGTCCTGGCCAGGAGGCAGAGCCATGGAGAAAGGAGCTCATGCTAAAAAAGTTTCTTGGCAAGATTTCTGACCCAATACCCACACTGGAACAATCTGTGCCTGAGGAATGGCAGAACAGCACTCTGTGGAAGAGTGACCCATGTGGCAGCAGTTTGTGAGGAACTATTTCCCGTGGGATGGCCTCATGTTGAAGAGGATCATGGAGATCTTTGTCCCGTGGAAGGGATCCCACGCTGGAGCAGGGGAAGGACTCCTCTCCCTGAACAGCATCAGGAACAATGTGTGAAGAACTGACCATAACCCCCATTCACCATCTACCTGCACCACTGAGAGGAGGAGGTAGAGTGGGGAAGGAAAAAGGAGTGGAGGAAAGGTGTTTTTTAAGATCTTATTTTATTCTCATTTTCCTGCTCTGATTTTGTTAATGATAAGTTCAGTTAATATCCCCAATTCAAGTCTGTTTTGCCCATGACAGTATTTGATGAGTGATCTCATCTCAAGTCATGAACCTTCATTCTATTCTCTCTCCCCTGTCCAGTTCTAGAGGGGAGTATTGGAGAGGCTTTGGTGTCTGGCATCCAGCCAGGGTCAAGCCATTACATTCACTCATGTAAAGATTAACTGTGTTTGTTGGATCTAAATGTGGGTTCTTACTTGGTGTGATTTCAGTGAGTTAGTTCTGTCTTCTGTTTCACGCTGTTCTACAAAAACTTGTTATGGAAGATGGTGATAAAATTAAGGGCCTTCCTCTCCTCTTATCTTAACCACATTTCTTCTTAAACCTGAAATAAAATGTAAGAAAGAGCCAGGATAAAAGAAATATATATACCAATATTGCTGAAGCACACCTTATTCCATACAGGCATTCTAGGATGGATGTAAAGGAATTCAAAAGGCAAGTAGCTGAACTCTCTGTGACTGTACAGTATTGAAGATCCCTGGACTCTGTCCACCACAACACAAGATTCAACCTTTGTCATTGTGGACTTCTGTTCTTCTGTTTTACCTTCAGTAATTCAGATAATAATGAGGGCTGTTACAGCATGAAGCAGAACTAAACTCTGCCCTAAATACTCATTGACTACTAGTATTTTAAATAGTGTCAGAACATCAATGCATAAATATTATCATTGGAATAAAAATAATACAATTCATTTACCAACATCCTTTAAGCAGCTGTAATCTGCAAGCTAAAAGAAGTTTTTAAAAGAAGCAAAAATATTTTCATTTCAAATAAGATTCATGCTCAAATAGTTTCAAAATAGATATTTCTGAAACCAGTGTTCTTCATTCATCTGCTGGAAAGTAGTACTACCGAAATCATACATTTCTGAAAGCAACCGTCAATGTTGTCTTACTATATTCCTTCTTTGGATCTTCTCTACAGTGCCTTAAAATGTACACTCTGAAAGCACACTGAATATTCCAGCTCCAGTAGTGTGGTTTTTCTGAGTGATGTGTCCTGTTTCTTTGCCAGTGCTCATATGCGTTGCTGTTTCGGCAGGGGTCAGCCTGACTGTCAGAATAGATAACCATCACTAGGTCTGGCTTTGCTATGAACTTCCTGGGAGAGGGTAGACATGAAATTTTAGATCAGCTACTGTTTTATGGGGCTAGTTTCATTTTGTTTCTGCAGTACAGATTTAACATTGCTAAAAAGTAGTCGCTGAAAATATGGAAAAAAAAAATTAGTTTACTTGAAGATGGGGTATGATTCTGAATTACACTTGTGAAAACACAGGCTAGCGTGTCTAGTCTCAGTTAAATTCTTTGTAGATTGAGGAATTCACAAGACCAAATCTGCAGTTACTGATACAGCCTAAAAATTTTATTACATATCTGAAAAGAACTGTATCTGATAAGAAATGTATAAAGTAGCCAAAGGCTAGATGGGAGGAAGCTTCTGAAGTTACTAAAAGCCTGAAAACCTACCTTCGGATGTGATTGAGAAACAGAGTCATTTTAGTTTAAGACATGTAAAGGCATGAAATAGTTCTATCTCACAGCAGCACGAGAGTATGTGGTTCATGGTAAGGGCTTCTGAAAAGGCTCATTGAAAAATCTCCAGAGCTACTAGCTGGAAGTGGATACTGGATACATTTAGCTGCAGCTATGTATCAGTGGCTAATTACCAGAACAATTTTCTTGGAAATTAAGCAGATTCTGTTACTTCATAGCTTTAAAATCAGGCTTGCTTATCTTTTTACAAGGTGTACTCTGTGTCACCAATACATTGTAGCTCCACAGTAGCAGTTATGGATGGTTTTTATAAGCCTTATATTATATCTAAGGACAAAGAGCATTAGCCCACTGTGGCTCCTCCTGAACCTACACAGTAGTGCTGACATTTAACACATGATGAAACGCATGTTTTGAGGGGAAAGATGCAATTTCAGTTGAGTAGCTGCAAGATGTAATAAAGTGAAAAGGCTGTGTGCTTTTTATTCAGGTTTAAGGGAGGTATGTCTTTTTAGTACATGAATTAAAGTAGACTGTAAAAGCACTTACTCTTCACCTTGAAATGAAATTACATTAAATTGGAAAGAGTAAGGAACAAGGAATTTACAAGACGTTCTGCATATATTCCTGTATCAGGAATAATGTGGCCAGCAGGAGCAGAGAGCTCATTCTTCCTCTGCACTTGGCATTGGTGAGGCCACACCTTGAGTTCTGTGTCCAGTTCTCGGGCCCTCAGTTTAGGAAGGACGTTGAGATGCTTGAACGTGTCCAGAGGAGGCAACGAGGCTGGTGAGGGGCTTGGAACACAGACCCTGTGAGGAATGACTGAGGGAGCTTGGGGTGTTTATCCTGGAGAAAAGGAGACTCAGATGTGACCCTATCACCCTCTATAACCTCCTGAAAGGTGGATGTAGTCAGGTGGGAGTTGGTCTCTTTCTCCGGGCAGCAACTGACAGAACCAGAGGACACAGTCTTAAAGTGAGCCAAGGAAAATATAGGTTGGATGTTAGGAAAAAATTTTTTTACAAAAAGGGTGATAAAGTATTGGAATCGTTTGCCCAGGGAGATGGTGGAGTCACCATCCCTGGATGTGTTTAAAAAAAGACTGGATGTGGCACTCAGTGCCATGGTTTAGTTGAGGTGTTAGGGCATGGGTTGGACTCAGTGATCTTGAAGTTCTCTTGTAACGTAGTGATTCGGTGATTCTGTGATATCACCAGTTTGATACATATATAGTAGTCTGTTTATGGTGTTGCTGTTTTAAAGAATCATTTTTCTGAAGTATTTTCAATGCTATAGAAATATTTATTGCACACTTGCATATTACTCTGCAGATACTTTTTACAGGATATTAGAACTTATTTTAATTAAAAATAATTTAAAATGCATTACTTCGGTAATTTTTTTTTAAATATGCATGACAAGATGCTTTGCAGTAGAACCTAGAGATAAAGCTTTTCAGTTTAAAGTGCATGATATTCCAGTATACAAACACTGTCATTTGCAATTACATGTAAAAAAAATTCAGGAGTTCCTGAAAGTGTATTTAATTTATGGTAGTTTTGTGTGATGAAGCAATGAGTTAATGATAGCCTTCTCTTTTAAAGTGCATTATTAATAATTTTAAAATTCTACTTACTTAATATTATGGAGAATCCTTACTCTATACTATTACTTTAAACCATCAAATATTAAAAGCCAAAATTAAGCTCATTTCATGAGGCTCATATTGGTCTCAGGAGCAATTCCATTGAGATCTGTGAAGTTATATCAATTGGGGCATTGCTGGAAATAGTAACATGGAAAAAAAAAGGAATTAAGCTCATACTTCCTCTTTCTCCTTTTCCTTTAGCACTTTCTCTTCCACTCCCTCCCTCACTTCAGGTTTTTTTTACATCAATGAATGCTCCTAAATACAGCAAAGTTCAAGTGAAATGAAAATATTCTTGAGAATATTTTCCTTGATTTTGACTTCTTTAGTCTATCTATATAAAGAAAAGTTTTAACTCCATTCTTTATTATTGTGTTTCATGTCAGCAATGTGTGAAGTTCAGACAAGGCTAATATAAAATAACAGTCTCATGCTTTGCTATTCCCTCTGAGCCCACAAGAGTGAAACTTGCAGTGTATGAATGCCTTATGTGCTAATGATGTTAACCATCCTTCAGGAGTAAGATGTTCATTTACCATTTAATGTATCTCAGCACAGTGATTTGTGATGAGTTTCTGCACAGAATGCACATAGTGAAGAGAAATTGTCTTCAAATCTGCGTTTCTTACAAACGTGGATGTGGAGGTCATACACAAGCATTTCAGGTGGCACCTAATATAAGGGTACCACCAACATGTTCCTCACGGTGTCAAAGCCTCAGAGTGAATTCTGTGTGGTTTCATCAAACTGATAAAAGATCAATCACAAACTGTGGAAGTAAACAAGTCACAGTTAAATTCTGTGGCATTGCAAAGGTGACCTGTACAATTCAAGCTTATAAGCATGCTTATTCATTTTTCGTGTTTGGCCATCCAACATCAGATTATTGTTCATAATAGTTCATTTCATCAAATAATTTTTTCCAGATATTTTTGCCTCTTCCTGATTTAAAAGCTATTCTGAAAGCCTTTTCTGAAACTTTTAAGCCATGATCATTGTTTAGAAAATATTATTTCTCTGATTATTTTTTAGCCTGCTTGCAGAGGTTCATTAGTTTGTATGCAGTAATTAAGTTTTGGCTTGATTTTACCTGTATGTTAATAGAATCCTTTTCTGATTCTTTATTGGATAAACACAGTTCCTACAATCAAATTCTTATCATGTGCCATTTGTGTGCATAACTAAACATATACAAAAGAAGTTCAAGATAAACTTCTCAAAAGTATTCTTTAACCTTTAAATCTGCTTGTTTCTAGATATGTTCAGACCATTGGTTCTATTTATTGGAAAATGCACCAAAAAAAAAAAAAAAAGGCATGAGCGCAGTAGAAGCAAATTACATGTGCATAAATAATAGCA
Source organism: Illadopsis cleaveri (assembly GCA_013399915.1). Taxonomy (NCBI): domain Eukaryota; kingdom Metazoa; phylum Chordata; class Aves; order Passeriformes; family Timaliidae; genus Illadopsis; species Illadopsis cleaveri. Next base: position 639,253 of record VXBB01001395.1, read on the forward strand.
GAAAAGTTTGAGATATTCTTTTTTGCTTTTTTATGTTTACCATCAAAAAGGGAATCAGAATCATATCCAAAAATGAAATTTACTGTTACAGGGGTTTTGTAAAACTTTAAAATTATTGCTGTTGTAAATTAATAGATTAAATGTAGCTAGTGGTTCAGATGGAACTGAAAGAAGGCTCAAAGCAGAGCACGAGAAGTTGTATTCTCTGCTGAAGGGCAGAATTGTCTCCCAGAGGTGATGCAGCCACTATCTTGTGCCATGCCTGGGGAAGAACATTTGCCCACAGGTTTTCTCTTCCTTCTGCTGTCACATTTTACTCTGACATGCTTGATAAGAAGGTTTTTGAAAGTACCAGTAATTTTTTTCAGACATTCTTCATAAATTAAGATTTATTTCCCGGTTTGCCATAGATCAAAATCATTTCATGGAATTCTGTGAAAAATAGTCCTCTTTAAAAATGGTTGTTATTTCAATTTCTGCATAACCAAAATCACTTGAGAAAATATTTGTTGTAAATGTTTCCCTCTGAAAAGAAGATTTTTATGTTTCTTATTTTTTTATGCCAGTAGAGGTGAAATGAGACCAGTTGATTTGAGCAAGCAGCTTAAAAGTTCTACCAAATCTAACTCTATTTCATGGGATTGCTGTAAAATTAGAAGGTATTTCCATTTCATGTACTGTGTAAGAACAAATATTGATCAGTTACTGTTGCCATCAAAGATAAGGTGGTTAAAGTTATTTAACTGCATTCATATACCACAGCAAATATGAGGATTTTATTCAGTTTTTAGTTGTTTGTGGGCTTTTTTAAATCTTAAATTCATGAAGTTCAGTACTATAATCATGTTTTAGGGAATAAATAATGTTGTTACTCTCTGCCTTTTAATCAGGTGTTTCATATTCAGTGCCTGAGCTCACAATTACTGGTTTTTACTTTTAGATTGAGCTGAGAAGAACCGGTTGAAATGAAAAAGATTAAGTTTTGATCTAAGCATGACTGTTTTCTACTAACCCAATGAGTTTTCTGCCCTGCTGGCTGTACTCTTTTATCTCACACCTTCAGAGAGGGCTTTTTCTTGTTTCTCCCAGGAGTCAGTTTTCTTCATGGGCCCTGTTAGCTGGTCTTGCATATGAGCAGAATGTTCTTGGCAGTGTGTGCCTCTCCCCTTTTCCTACTGCCTCACTGGAGAAACCGGGCTTGGGAATACAGAACTTGGAACATATCCATGACCAAGCAGGGTGATCATAGTGGTGACATTTGTTGCTACAGTTAAAGCTCCATAATACCAAAATGACTATGAAGTGAATTTTCCAGGATATTCTTACTCATAGTTATGATGTGGGACAATTTGTCTGAGGCAAAGCAGGTTCTTTCTGGAGGGCTAGTGGGGGGTCGCCAGTGGGCTAGTGTGGTGATTAATATGGCCTGTATTGTCATTCTGTGAAAAGTAATGTCTTCATAGCTCTTACCCTTGGTCTTTACAGAGCTTCTGTAGCATTTCCATGGAGTTTCTCCACTAAGACACTTTTTCATTAGTTTCTGGGCTGACAACAGATGTTCAGGGAAGGCACCATTCAAATAGAGCTACCAACTGAAAGCAAAGATAGGAGATCATCTGCAAGTACAGAGATTCTGGTTTTTGTATGTTTCTGTAGCATCCACTTTTCCTTGGACTTAAAATATTGTAGTGTACCTGGAAGAATATTTTTTCAAAGAAATCATCACTATTTCTGCCAAATGAGGTCAGGGTTTGTAAGACTGAAGCTGTAGACAGAGTCTTGTAAAACTATGTTTCATTAAATTGAGTTGAATGATTTTTCATGGAGCAAGAAATATTTAACATAATGTTTCACTTGATTTCTAAATAGCAAGGAATAAAAAGCCTAGGGGACAGTCTGAATCATGAGATTTGCTGGTCAAGACCAGCAAAGTCATGTAATTATGCAATCACATTGTCACTACCATCACAGAAATCAAAGTATGGATTCTCAGGTGTTTTGAGTGGAGTGTAGTGCATAGGACTGATGTCAGTTCCCTGGCTTTACAGTGAATATTGTTATTTCAATATATGTGTAGAAAAGTTCTAGAGAGCATGCAAACCTGTAGCTCAGGCAATAATTTAACTGTGATACCTGTCACGTTGCTGTGCTGCACAATTGCAAAACACTTGAAAAATGGTAGAAAATGAATTAATGACCTGTGCAGATGGGATTTGTGTAATGTTGGTGCAAGGCCGGATTAGTAGCTTCCATTAGATCCCTGTCAGTCACTAGTTGCTATAGTGGCTCCCAGTCTTAGTCATGCTGGTGTCCTTGCAATGAGGATTAAGAGCTTGTTTCAGTACAGAAATGTCCATTTTCCCTAAGTGACTACATTGAAGACCATGAATTTATTTACCTTTTACAGGAAAAGTATACATTGAATGTAGGTTTTATCTGCTGATCACCTCAATCCTACTAGAAAAATAAATCTTTGACATTCACAACTGACTGGCTTGCAGGAATCTAGATACATACTTAATGTCTCTGTATCTGTATTAGTTATTTAATGGTATATGTTTTATGCCACTGTGATAGCCTCTCTATTTTTATCAGGTGCCAGTGCTGTAGGAATGTTTGACCTACCTGTCCCTCATACCTGCTGCTTTTTGTTATCCAGAGATAGTAGAAGACACACATATCATATTGATTATTTGCAATTGATAGAAAGTAGTGACTATAATCCTTTCATTTTAAGAAATCTTCTGTGAAGAAAGCAAGCAAAATAGAGTTACAAACTTAGGTGCAAAAATAGGGTACCTAAAAGAGAGCAGGTAAGTACATGTTAACCTCATTCCCAATTTTGGTGTATCTTCCTTTTCATTCCCTTTTGCTGTTTCCCCAAACAAAGCATTCTGGAAATGCATTGCAAGTTCTGCTTAAAAAAAAATTAAGGTCAAAAAGTTCATCATCCCCCAGACTGAGAAGATTAAAATGCAACATCTAAATTTGGGTATGAGGTATATGCTTCAACACTGCCTATATGACATTTATTAAATGATTCAATTTAATATATTATTTTACTTGCACATTATACAGACATAATATCCTGTTTGTTTTCTTTCTGGGAGAAGAAAATGTCTATTGGCAGTTCTGAATTCACAACAGGCTCTCCAACTGATGTGCTGTACCTTACCGAGTCAGACTCTGTCCTACACCACAGGAAAGTAATGAGCAGACTAATTGCACTCTGTATTATTACTCACCAAAGCAGATCAGAATTTTTTAAAAGATGACTGTTAATTTGTGTACAAGAGAGTGGAAGAGCAGACAATCACAGTTTAGTACTTCTTTTTGTAGAGCCAAGATCTTTGCATGCAATCCTGCCTATTGCTGCTCACACTCCTAAGAGGATTGAAAAAATCAGTCTGTGTCAAAATTTTGCTGACATATTACTGCTAGAATCTTGCAGACTTGGCAGTGTGTTTAGATATGACTCAGAGGTTAATTATGTGTTAGATTACCTTAGTGACTACAGATTTCGTGATACTCCTAGTGGCAAATGAACTTGCTTTTAGCCACAGAGATGAAGAAAGTAAAGCCAACCCCAAAACCCTTAGGCACATACTGTCCTGGTACTGACCCACCACAGTTGCTCACCAAAAGCACATGGATCATGGATGGAAAGAGTAGTCAAATGTAAATGTGAAACCTGTCATCACAAATATATGTAAACTAAATATAGTTGGATGCAGACAGGAAAAAAAACCTGCCAATTTTTATGATGCCATTGGTGGATGCCTCTCTTCTTTTTTTCCTGTATGCATACCATTCACAATGGCCTCCTTACAGATCAGCTAAAGCTTAATTATGTTTTTTTCCCCAATTACTCCCACTTACTGATCTCCCCATGCATTTGGAATGAGTTGACTGGCCAATACATTTCTTTTATGACTCCCTGTCCACTGTTCAAAATTAAATTATATTGTAAATATGACTTGCCTGGTGTGATTGCTGACACAGAAGCAAAAATTAGATGTTCTCTTGAGAGTTTTACCCAAGGCACTGAATTGTTCATATTACCTGACAAAATGTATTAGGAAGATAATTTGAGACCTCATTTTCTTTTGAAACCCTTTAATAAAATATGTGGATAGGTGAATTTTAGAATATGTATCCTTTAATCGATGTCTAGATTTTCATTATTGTGATGCAGTGTAACAAAAAGGCCACACATAATGGCTGTAAAATATCAAGACCTTTGCGATAAAGCAACGTCCTTCGTGAAGAGCATGTGGAAGTTTGATACTCAGCATAATCATATTTTCCATTTGTTTGTTAAGTTTGAGAATTGAGGAAAGGAATTTCACTGAGAACATTCCCACACTATGGTGTAGGATTAAATAAATAAGCAAATTCTGAGAACCTTGGGAGTTTATTATGGAATTCAGAACCTATCTTTGTTTACCACAGAGCATGAAATGAGAGCATAACTATAAAGAGTACTGCTAATAAGCATCATTGGTTCAATTTGTGCGTGTGACTAAATGCTCTCCTCACTCAGGGCTGTACAAACACGTAAACACATTAGCATGTGTGTCGCCTTCCACCTCTGTCCAGTGCTTCAGGATCTGTCAGACACCGGAAGACACTTGTGAAAGTGTCATCTGACTCACTGAATGGTATCTTAGAAGAACCACATTCACCAAATAATAAAAAAATTCAGCGTCCCTTACTCCTTGGTTTCTGAGCAGACAAGGATATTAGACCCAAGGTGCTGTGGCCCTGATTATGCCAAATTAGGGTGTATCTGTTGGGGACTACTTTGCTGGAGAAAAGAAGACTTCCCCATGGTTGAGGATGATTGGGTTAGAGACCATGGACTCAAACTTGACATCCACAAGTCCATGGGCCCTGGTGGGATGTGATGCACCCACAAGTGTTGAGGGAACTGGTGGACATCATTGTTAGACCACTCTCATTCATCCTAGAAAGGTCATGGCAGTCAGGAGAGGTACCTGAGGAGTAGAAGAAAACAAATGTTATCCCTGCCTTCAAAAGAGGCAAGAAGGAGGACCCAGGCAACCACAGGTCCATCAGCTTGTGGGGTGTTGACCCTGGCAGGATGTCAGGTGCCCACCAAAGTTGTTCTGTCACTCTCCCCTCTGTGGCTGGACTGGGGAGAGAAAAACAAAAGTCTCATGAGTTGAGATAAGGACAGGGAGAGATCACAAACCAATTGCCATCATGGGTAACAGTCAAAACAGATTCAGCTTGGGGAAACTAATTGAATTGATTACCAATCAAAATCAGAACAGGATAATGAGAAGTAAAACACCATCCTCCCACCCCTTCCTCCTTCCTGAGGTCTACCTCTTCCCCCCCGGGTGGCACAGGGAGACAGGGAGTGCTGCTGCTCAAGAAGAGGAGTCCTTCCTCTGCTCCAGCATTCTGCACTCTTGTTGGATGAAGTTGGAGGGGCTCTGGGGCATATCAGTAAATCTTTTATAAGACAGAAGGTTGAACATATAGCTAAAGGAAAGAATATGTTTATCAAAGATGTGTTTTATGGGTAAATTTTGAACACATGAGTAGATAATATAGTTAAATGAAATTTGTAAAAAATACGGTGATTACTGCATTCAGGTTTTGCTATTTTGCATTCATTTTCATTTCAATTACATAGAGTTTAAATAAGCATTTTTCTAGCCACTAGGTTATTCCAGGAAATTGTTATGCATCAGGGACACCACATTAGGGACAAGGATGAATATATTTGGATCCTTCTTACCCAGGGCATCCTCAAGAAAACAAAAGCAAACGTAACATGAATGTTGAAAGTAGTAAGCATTCTTCAGCCTTGCAATGCTGCATCTCTTTAACATCTCCTTTATTCCTATGCCATCAAGTAGTTTTGGTTTGCTGTCTATAGAATTGCTATTTGCACTGTTTAATATTGTGTTCATCAATTGTCTTGCCCTATTTCATGAGTAATTAAATGTTCCAGTTTTGGCAAAAAAATACCAATAAAATAAAAGCCTTAATTGGCATCCTCTCAGCTACTCATAGCATGATCAGATAGCCCTGTCTCCAGCTGTTAATTGCACAAAACAATGATGTATAGGTTTGGCTAACACAATTATGGAAAATTATGCACATTCTTTGAAAAATACTGATGAAATCAGAGACTGTAGGACAGAAATTTGTCTAGACATATATTAACATATTACAACAGGATTGAGGTGTGAGAGTGATAGAGGTTTTGTGTTTGGAGTGATTTTGTGCAGAAGAATTGTCCACTAAATATTTAAGAAAAGCAACACTTCTTTGTTCAATGTTGAGCATAGAGTATTCTTTCCTTATTTGTTATTTTTTCCTTCTTGGAAGGTGCACTATGGTACATGATTGGGTTTTTTCCTAATTCATTGCACTTTCACTGCTGTGGCAGCAGTAACACAGTTAAGGTAAAATGAAGCTGTATTCTAGTAAATGTTTATGTGGGACTTTTTAATCACAATTGTCATGATAACATTAATGTTTTCAGTGCTGTTGCACCAGAAAAAAAACCTCTCTTAATGCATCCAGCAGTCTAGGAGTTGGGAATAAATTACCACTACTCCTTTTTGTTACACAGGTTGGTTACTCCCTTTTGGTTTTAGCTTGATTTTTCTGTCAGTCTCTGGTTTTTGCTTCTTTGTTTCTTCTTTTTTTTTTCTTCTCTTTTAAATCTGATTTTTCATAACCCTATGATCTTTTCCTTTCACAAGCGTTTTCTCTGTTATTCTCCTTATCTGCTCATCTGATTCCTTTTGGGCAGATCATCCTATCTATCTTCTGCTTTTTTCTCCAGTACTTCCTCATAAAAGATCCATTGACAGCTCAGTCTCAAAATACATACATTTTTTTCTCCGAAACAGTTCCATCCTACTTGCCATCCAAGCTCATATAGCAGTGCTTAGCCAAGCTTCCTCCACAATTTTTTTAAAGCCTGTTGCTTTCTCACTATACAGACAAATGTCACTTTTCATAAGCTTTTTCACTTTTTACCACTTCTTGCGCATCCTTCTTAGCATCCATATTGCCAGTCCATCCAAAACGCATCTGGTAACATGACTGTTCTCATTGTTCTCATTGCTACATCTATTAAGCTTGTTTTTAGTTTCAAGGTTTTCCCCAATATTCTGTCCCAGTCTATAAATCAGAACAAGTGTTTCCTGATCCCAGACATTTTGCTGTATCAGTATATTAAGGCTACATTTTCTTAATAATTCCATTACATCCCCTGTGCCTGTCATGACTTTACTATGCTGTAAATTATTAGTCCTTTTGGTTCTTTGCCTACGTACACTCTTTTTTCCACAGTATATGAAAATTTCATAGCCATTTAGATAGGGGAAAAATGAAAATAAATCACTGTTTTAGGGCATGTCCCAGTTACTTGTACTCTTTCACATCGTTCTTCTATCTTTGAGGCAAGGTTTAATTTTTTTTTTTTTTTTAATCTTATATAGCACACTAGTCTATTTTTAGCCTTAAGAGAATTTATCAATTATCTAAGGACTGTTGCATGATTGCAAATGGATTTAAGTAAAAAAAAAAACTGGCTGAATTTTTTTTTCGTAAGCCTTGATGTGTAAAAGATATTCATAGATAGCAAAGATTGGGCTATTTTTTATTTGGTCTCTATATCCTTTAGAAGTACTCTGCTTGATGGCGTATCTTTGTTCAAGTCACATTTTCAATTACCTAAGTAATTAATCTACTACTACTACATCCCTTTGGATGTTTCTCGATTACACAGACTAATAGATCATATTTTTAAAACTATGGTAGGGATGTAAAATTATCTTTAGAAATGCTAAGGATTGTCACTTCAGTATAATTGACAAGTACAGCTTCCTGAATATATTATTTTCATGCTTTTAAAGGTGCCTTTAGCCATTCTCCTCTTTAGGTAGATCAGTCAGCTTATCCATTTCGAATATATCAAGAGCGTTTTGTGGTATTTTGAAAACTTTTTTTTTTTAATTCAAGGTCTCCTGAGAAGGAACATTTTCTGCATTGCAGGAATCCAGTGAGGGGGAATAAAATGCAGGGCATCCAGATTAGCTTTGAAGCATACTGAAAAAAACTCCTCTTTGGCCTGTTGCAGATTCAGAAGAAAATATAAAATAAGTTCTGATGAAGTGCAGAGCATGCTTTTCCAGACTGACATTAACTTAATGCTATTTTAGAAAACTTCATTGTTGCCAATTTGCCAGTGGGTACAATGTCTACAACCTGTTAAAACATGAACTTTAGCTGAGAGAAAGCTGGAGGAGCATAGTGGAAACCTGTTTGCTATGCATGTTTATCCTTGCTCCAAAAAAGACCTCAAGAGCTACATTTCCAAAAGTCTTATATGATTAGCTGTGCCAGAAAAGAATAAAGTAGCTGAATGACTCCCATTTCAGTGCAGTATGAGAAAGCATCCTCTAAGGAGTCCTCTGCCCTTCAGCTTCTCAGATGGCACCATGAGACTGCTTTGCCACACCTGAAACCTCATAATTGACACGTTAGCAGCTCATAGGTTGCATCCAGACTTTTGCTAGAGTTGAGGGCTGAAATGAGGGCATCTGGCTTCAAACAGAGTGGTTATTATATGACTTGGAATGAAGATTTCCATTTTCAACTTGTTATAATCCATATTCTACAGCGTTGTGAGTCACTTCAGGAACAAATAACTGCATTCAAAAATTAAGTGTTATTGTTATTAACTGTTATTGTTGTGTGCAAGGTTTGGCTATCCCAGTTCTTTTAATGGTACGAGTATGTAGGGATATTTGAACACTGCTTAGTATAATGAAAAATTATTGAGAAATAAATCAAGCCATGCATAAGCAGAATAAGATGGGGTTTTTAGTGAGTAGGAGCCAGCAAATACTAAAATACAAACCTCACAGATATAAAGGTGGTTAAATAGTTGGTTTGGCTCCATTTTCAAAGTTAGTGTAATTTATTGTTATTTTATTCATAATTTGAAAAGAACTTAGGGAAATAATGTCTTGCTGTTGTCTTAAGATGCCTACAGCCCAGGCAGACGACATGGAGATTGAGTAAAAAAAATATTCATTGAAGTTAGAGAAAAGTTTCCTATTAATTGCACTGTGCTTTGTGTTTGCCCCAAGGAAGCCCAGAGAGTGCTCCATTAAAGAAAAGATGTTTTTTAATGTGTCCATTTGGCCTTGAAAATATGCAGATGAGCAGTTAAGGCATCCTGGGAGGTCCCTGTCAGTGAATGTTTTCAGGACTGAGGTTTTAGAGTAGAAGTGGCAACACCTGTCTTGCTTTTCATATTGGAAAAACTTTCTTGCATCTGTTTGCAACTAATGGAACAAGATAATTTTTCTTGTGTGCTGCTTAGGTATCCTTATCACCATGTTGGATGTGGGAAAGATTAAAGGATGAAAAGAGTCTAAGAATGTTTATTCCAATTACTTTCACAATAAGAAACAAAGAATGCCAAGCATGCACATGCTGTTTGTTCTCTCAGCCTGAATATCTTATGGCTTCTGTTGTGTTTCTTTCTTGTAGGCCTTTCTCTGAGTTCTGCCTGTCGCACAGCCATACGTGTTAGATGACTTTGGGACTCGTTTTGCATCAAGGATGAAGGGATTATCTGGCGGCCGCAGTCACCATCACGGGGTTGCCTGTGACCCTGCCTGTGACAGCCTGCCACACCACCAGGACAGGAAGCCATATTTGTTAAACCCAGTGGACCCGCACCCCACAGACCACCCTTACTACACTCAAAGGAACTCTTTCCAGGCTGAGTGCATGGTGCCCTACAATGATCAGATTGCCAGCAGCACGTTTCCCCGGAGGCATTACAGCTCCCACCATGAACTCAAGGATGAGTGTGCTCTGGTTCCCCACGGAACTGCCAACAAGACCAACCGCATTCCTGCCAACCTTTTGGACCAGTTTGAGCGTCAGCTGCCCCTGAATCGGGATGGCTACCACACTCTGCAGTACAAGAGAACTGCCATGGAGCACCGCAGTGACAGCCCGGGCAGGATCCGGCACCTGGTTCATTCTGTCCAAAAGCTCTTCACCAAGTCCCATTCGCTGGAAGGACCATCCAAGGGGAGTGTCAATGGGGGGAAAGCAAGCCCGGAGGAGTCACAGACGATGAGGTATGGGAAGCGCAGCAAGAGTAAAGAAAGGCGATCAGAAGGTAAGCCCAGATCCAATGCTTCAGGATGGTGGAGTTCAGATGACAACTTGGACAATGATGTTTGCATTTATCATGGTCCCAGTGGGGTCATGACCATGGGAAGATGCCCTGATCGCTCTTCTTCCCAATACTTTATGGAAGCCTATAACACTATTAGCGAACATACTGTGAAGTCCTCCAGAAGCAATAATGATGTCAAATGCTCTACCTGTGCAAACCTGCCTGTGAATTTGGACTCCCAGTTAATGAAGAAAAGCTCTTGGTCCTCTACATTAACCGTGAGCAGAGCCCGTGAAGTTTACCAGAAAGCATCAGTTAACATGGACCAGACAGTGGTGAAGGCAGAGACGTGTCAGCAGGAACGGTCATGTCAGTACCTCCAGGTACAGTGTGGAGAACTGGTTGCTGTTAACTGTGCTCTGCCATGTCTCAGGTGTTTGTGGGGGATGGAGGTTTGCTCTGATGAGATAAGGATGAGATGCTCTCAGATAAGGAGAACTTTGCCCAGAGGTCACTGATCACCAAACAAGGGGTGCTGCTGCTAAAATTAAAAATATATCAGCTTTTTGGTTTGGGTTTTTTTTGGTCCAGAATTCAGTATTTCAAAGTAACAGTTCATGTTAGAACAGGATTTTTTTTCTTCATGTGGGAAAAAAAGACCTTTCTGTGTACCTTTTGAATTTATAAGGCTGTCACAGTAGGGGTAAGGGGAATTTGATGTTTTAGCACTTTCATTTAGCATTACAATGTCAATTAACTGAATGTTACCAGGATACAAATTCTTTGATTTCTGTAATTTCAATTTTGCTTTCATTTAGTGCTCATTTTTTATGAAAGCTTTTTAGACCCTTTTGAGAAACTATGGGGTACCTTAATACTCTCTCCAGCAGGAAAACAACCTACTTTTCTTTTTGAGATAGAATATAAATTCTCTTAAAACGGTTATTGTAACGTGTCCAGATTTGTTTATCAGGCTATTTCTCTTTTTTATGGCTCTGAGTCAAAAATAAAAAATCGAAAGGTTGAAATTATTGCTTGTTCTGATTATACATTTTAGGAGTACATCACCTACTCCCTCACAAGCTGTTTGCAGTTAATACAGCGTCACTATTTTTCACCAGTATTGTATCTTTAAATGTCAAGAATCAGATGTCTCCTCTTGGAGCTATCATACTGCCGGTGAATGTTTGTGGCAGGAACATGGATCAGAAAATATTAAAACTGTTTCATTCTTAGGAGAGCTGTGGATAGCTTTTATGCACTTTAAAAGAAGCACTTATGGCACATCTAAGTGTGTGTGTAAGATGGAACAACGTTGCACAGAGAAGAGAGAAGACCATGAGGAAAAAAGAGGTTTGATAAGATGATTCGGTTTCATTTTAATGTAGTGGGACTCTTTTCTATTTGTATAGAACTGTAGCAAGTTCTCTCATATGGGTGCTTTAATGAGACTGTCAGCTTCCACGTTCTGATGTTTAAGTCAGTATGCAGAGAAAGCGTAGGACTGAGGCATCAGCATTTAAAAATTGATCTTAAAAGGTTTTATGGAGTGTCATGCAAAATAATTTTGAATGCATGGGATTCTAAGTCTTAAACGTAAAGGAATGGATATGTATATTTTCAATCAATTGTTTAGGAGAGTGGGGTGGGGGAAGAGGGGGCAATACAAATGCTTAGTGTGTTTACTGCTCTGCGTTTGGGCTGGGGAGGGAGAGGGGTTTCAAAATAGCCTCAGGTTGCAACCTTTTGTGGTTTTGTGGGACTTTTATTAAGTCTTCTTCTTCAGTGTGAATTTTGTGAGTAATAAGAAATCATAACTTTAGGCTTGATTGTTGTGGTTACTTTGAGCCCTGAGATTTCTTTTGTTGGTATTTTTGTTTACTCCTTCAGCCTTCTCTTGGGTTTAGATAAAATAGCTGACAATTCAGTATGTGACCAGATGGCTAGAAAAGAGTGAAAAAACTGTGCCAGCATCAGCTTTAAACGAACACCTCCATAGGGACCTTTAGATAATGTTTAACTGACAGGAATAGACTCCTCAAGTGGAATTAGAGGACATTATCTGTGTCTGTATGAAAATATGTCCAACAATTGTCAAGGGCAAGAATAACTAAATTCTCACTTAGGATAACTACATTCTCACCATGTTTCCCATTCTCACTGTAGTTCTGTTTCAGTTTTCACTTAATTTTGTTTCATTCTTTCTAATTGCATGCCATTGTAAAATCAAGGGAAATATTTGAAACTGTTTTTTTTTTTTAAAGGAGAATCTTAACCAGGCATCAGTTAACACTGGAAGTAATATTCAAACAGTACAGTAGATTTGAGGAGGTCAGGATTATTCTTCTCTTTTGGCAGCTTGAAAGGATGACAAATGCATATAGGTATTCAAAAAGTCAGTCTATTTTGAATGCATCCCATTTCTTTTCACTATATCACTTATCTTTTTACAGTGCAAGCCCTTTGGGGCAGATCGGAAGAG
>VXBB01001395.1:652547-671751 GCA_013399915.1 Illadopsis cleaveri
CTATCAAAGACAAAATGTAAGCAGCAGTCCTTTGCTGTGAACAATAGGGTCTAAATACACGGGGAGATATTTTGACACTCTTGTTTTCTTTGAATTCATGATTTTTGGAGCTTATAGTGTATCAAGTACACTGCAGAGTTTGTGTCTGAATATAGTTTTGCCCTTTAATGTTCCCTGTAATTACCATTCCTGCTGTCCTTGGTCCATTTGTTAAGACACTGAGAAAAATACAAAGAATGATGTTTTTCAAATTAATTTTCTTTTCTTATGTGGGTCAGTCATAAGTTTTCATTGCAGCTGATGAGACTCATGTCAGTTGTGTCAGACACTTGAGGATAAGGGTGGAAATTTTACTTCTGAAAACTGAAGTGCAGAAGGTGAGGACAACAGTGAAGTCATTCAGCCTCCACATTTGCTTTGCTTGCCCTTTGATGGGATACTATGAGAAATACTATTAAAAAATATAAGCCATTTCTGGGTGTATTAAGAATTTTCCAGTGACAAAGAGTTCTGGTTAGTACTGCACTCAGTTTCCTGGGTGAAGGTTGCCTGTAATGTGCATTGATATACAATGTGTAGTGCTAAGAAACTCCTTATCCGAATGATAATTGTTTTCCATTCTCAGGACAAGGCAGTTTCTTAGCAAAGACAGCTGATTTCCAGTCCCAGCCAGCCTCTTTTTGTTGCCTGTGTCCATGGATGACCTAACAGACCTAAGGGTCAGGGCGCTAATAAGGACCAGTAAGTGTAATGTGATTTGTTAACATGGTACCTTACATTACAAAGTGTTTATCCTTATGACACAGCAGTTTATGTGAGATCTGTTATACTAAGTTTATCTATGCAAGTTTTTCTGCATTTTCAGTTTGTGTTTTCCTCATTTATGGTGTTTGTATTTCAGATGTAAATACCAGATTCAAATTAATCTTCCAGGATATTCTTCTTTATATATATATATGTTTATTTTTATATATATATGAAAGTTATTAACATCCATTAATATAGGTCTTCCATTTTTCATGTATCTGATGAGTTTTTTCAGCTCATATTCCATTATATATTGAAAATTAATGAAGCCCATGTTATTTCTCTTTCAATTTTCTACTCAGAACAATGAAGTATATGAGGTATAAGTTTCAAGGTTTTTTTGATGAGCTCATGTGAAAGATAATTCTTAGTAAANTCCTTCAGCCTTCTCTTGGGTTTAGATAAAATAGCTGACAATTCAGTATGTGACCAGATGGCTAGAAAAGAGTGAAAAAACTGTGCCAGCATCAGCTTTAAACGAACACCTCCATAGGGACCTTTAGATAATGTTTAACTGACAGGAATAGACTCCTCAAGTGGAATTAGAGGACATTATCTGTGTCTGTATGAAAATATGTCCAACAATTGTCAAGGGCAAGAATAACTAAATTCTCACTTAGGATAACTACATTCTCACCATGTTTCCCATTCTCACTGTAGTTCTGTTTCAGTTTTCACTTAATTTTGTTTCATTCTTTCTAATTGCATGCCATTGTAAAATCAAGGGAAATATTTGAAACTGGGGTTTTTTTTAAAGGAGAATCTTAACCAGGCATCAGTTAACACTGGAAGTAATATTCAAACAGTACAGTAGATTTGAGGAGGTCAGGATTATTCTTCTCTTTTGGCAGCTTGAAAGGATGACAAATGCATATAGGTATTCAAAAAGTCAGTCTATTTTGAATGCATCCCATTTCTTTTCACTATATCACTTATCTTTTTACAGTGCAAGCCCTTTGGGGCTTGGACTTTGTTCCCTTTTGTGTTTCCACAATGCCCAGCACAATGGGGCACAGAATCTAATTGAGGCTTTTTGTCTGTCCTGTAGTATAAATATATGAACAGCAGCAGAGTTTTACTCTGTTAGTGGTTGTAGAGTTACTCTGTGTATCTGTTATTTTCCAAGTGCCCTTCGTATTATTGTACCAAAAGGCTGGTGTCCTGTGTTAGAACAATTGGAAAGGCACAAAATGAAATGAAAGCTGCAAATTAACAACAACTCTGGACAACCCTGATAATTTAATTTCATTTTTATGATGCTTCTTCGTTGCTTTCTTTAACTCACTAAATGTTCAGTAGATACTTTTATCAACTCCCTTATTATTTAAGTTGTTGTCTCTGGTCCAGGACATAAAATCTCAGGACATAAATTCTGATCATTCAAAGAGCAGCTACTTGTCCATGCAAACTCTTCTTGTCATAGTATCTGAATTCAATGAAGGAGTGACTTTTTTTCATCACAGGGTACTCAGGATAATTTTCTTTATCCTGATAGATCTGAGTGTATCAGAGATCACAGGTGACATTGACTTCACTTTTGTTTGTAAGGGCTTTTATCACAAAAGTATCTGCATGAATTCTCAGTGGAAAGACATGGAAATAACAAATAATTAATTCGCTTGCTATGATATTTTCCACTTAATTGTTCTGTGGAAGGAGTTGGCAGTAGTTCATATTACAGATGGGCTTATTTCTCATAATTTGGAATTTGGATCAAGTGCAGAGTCCTCCTGCATTGCACTGTCTGTCTTTACCCCACCAGGCTCCACTTCCAGCCCTGGTGCTGAGGCACAGTGTCCATCCTTGGAGTTCTAGGAGAGGCTTGGGTCAACAAAGTGCATTTTCTGAAACAGATATTATCCTAGAATAGTCTGAAGACTGTCAAGCAAATCTTTTCCTCTTACCTGCATTTTGGGAGTGGAATTGCATTTTTATCTTCTGTTTCTCCTTTCAAGAGTGAGCAGCTGGATAGTAGAAAGATAAGGTTCTTCTTTGGAGCTGATTTTTATTTCAGCAAAGTGCAACTGTTTGATCCAGTTTTACAGTTGGTCTACAGTGAAGGAAGGTGGGAAGGAATTGTCCATGTTTTATCAAAATGCTTCTTCAAAATGGTTTCCCTCCCTTGAAAGAAAAAATTTTAAAGCAGTGCACAGCCTCTACTTCTCTGCTAGCTTCTCCTCTGGAAAAAAAATGAAATTAACTAACACTATCAAAGACAAAATGTAAGCAGCAGTCCTTTGCTGTGAACAATAGGGTCTAAATACACGGGGAGATATTTTGACACTCTTGTTTTCTTTGAATTCATGATTTTTGGAGCTTATAGTGTATCAAGTACACTGCAGAGTTTGTGTCTGAATATAGTTTTGCCCTTTAATGTTCCCTGTAATTACCATTCCTGCTGTCCTTGGTCCATTTGTTAAGACACTGAGAAAAATACAAAGAATGATGTTTTTCAAATTAATTTTCTTTTCTTATGTGGGTCAGTCATAAGTTTTCATTGCAGCTGATGAGACTCATGTCAGTTGTGTCAGACACTTGAGGATAAGGGTGGAAATTTTACTTCTGAAAACTGAAGTGCAGAAGGTGAGGACAACAGTGAAGTCATTCAGCCTCCACATTTGCTTTGCTTGCCCTTTGATGGGATACTATGAGAAATACTATTAAAAAATATAAGCCATTTCTGGGTGTATTAAGAATTTTCCAGTGACAAAGAGTTCTGGTTAGTACTGCACTCAGTTTCCTGGGTGAAGGTTGCCTGTAATGTGCATTGATATACAATGTGTAGTGCTAAGAAACTCCTTATCCGAATGATAATTGTTTTCCATTCTCAGGACAAGGCAGTTTCTTAGCAAAGACAGCTGATTTCCAGTCCCAGCCAGCCTCTTTTTGTTGCCTGTGTCCATGGATGACCTAACAGACCTAAGGGTCAGGGCGCTAATAAGGACCAGTAAGTGTAATGTGATTTGTTAACATGGTACCTTACATTACAAAGTGTTTATCCTTATGACACAGCAGTTTATGTGAGATCTGTTATACTAAGTTTATCTATGCAAGTTTTTCTGCATTTTCAGTTTGTGTTTTCCTCATTTATGGTGTTTGTATTTCAGATGTAAATACCAGATTCAAATTAATCTTCCAGGATATTCTTCTTTATATATATATATATTTATTTTTATATATATATGAAAGTTATTAACATCCATTAATATAGGTCTTCCATTTTTCATGTATCTGATGAGTTTTTTCAGCTCATATTCCATTATATATTGAAAATTAATGAAGCACATGTTATTTCTCTTTCAATTTTCTACTCAGAACAACGAAGTATATGAGGTATAAGTTTCAAGGGTTTTTTGATGAGCTCATGTGAAAGATAATTCTTAGTAAACCTAATGAAACAATTTGGACAAATGTGAAATAAAGTGTCAAATGTTTTCATGTATTCTAGATCAACTTCCAGGTAAGGCAATAATCATGAAAACATTTGGAAATTATTAAATGCTCTTGAGTTTTAAAATAAACTAGTATCTGAGCATATTAATACTGAAAAAAATATTCTGAGAAAGCTAATTTATTTTGGTTTTAAAATTGTGAGGTGAGTAATAGGAATAATGGCTGTAGCTAGGGAATTTGTGGAAAATACAGATTAAGCACAAAACAGCTTATTTACAAAATGTATTTTACTGCCAGGTCATTAAACTGGCATCTTGGTTATTTAGCCAACCTGCAAACCCACCCAAGATGTGATTGCTATACTGAGAGAAATATCTAGGAGAATATTTCAATATACTCATCTTCCTCATCTTTGATGTCCTTTAATTTAGCTAAAAAACATAACAAACAAAAAAAAAATTTAAATTGTCAGCTGTGTTGGTGATAATGATCTTGCCACTTATTTTACCCTAACTGGTGCATTCTTATTTTCTTAATTGAAAGCTGTGCTGACCTTTGGTGTCTTGAGTAATGGGGGCCTCCTAAGTACAAAGAGAGCTCTTCAACAGCAATTTCAGCTGCAATTTTATCTGCCGATGTTCCATAATTTTCTGTCATTTAGTTTTATTGCCATCCTGTAACTTCTAGGTATTGAATATCTTGGCACTGACCTTATTTTTTCCAGATTAACTTGAATTACTGTCAGTTCATTCTGTTAGCATCCCTACTTTCTAATAGTGCATCCATTAATGAACACAATTCTGGCAGCAGGAACCTGTTGCTGGCACACTATTTATAGGATTTAGCAAGCTACTTGGGTGACATTACATTACATATACTGTTAAGTCAGAAATACTTACTAAAATTATGGCTGCACATAACAACTAGCATTTGGTATCTATTTCAGTTTCTTCATGGATAAGGTTTGTTTCAGTCACGGATTTGATTCCTTTCTGTAGCCTTAAATATTTGGAGTATTCTGATCTTATTCTTTCAGTAATTTCACTGAAAAAAAAAAAATCTTCAAGATAAGTCCAGCAAAGCTGCCTCTGAGTCTGAAACCTTAACTTTTATTGTGGAAACACATGAAGAAGGTGGGGAAGAAGACACTCGGCAATGATACATTTTCCTTAGTCAGTGCAAAGTAATAAGGAGTATTTCCCTTCATCCAATTGTTGGGTTGGGGTTTTGTGCTTGTTTCAAGAGTTGAATTCACAGTACAGATTTTGAGTGAGGAAATACTACAGTGCCAGAAGAGTGGTCTGAGCAGGGTTATCTGGCCACAGTTTTTGTTCTGCTTTACAAATGCTCTTGTGCTGTTCTTGCACAGCTGAGCTTCTGTCACTAGTGAATTAAGCAATAAGAACATCAATCTGCTGTATATTGTTTGTGCTTTCATCCTCTTACCCTGAAACTGTGCAATGGACTTTCTTTGGGCTTCTGATAGGTATGTATTTCTCCCACCAAAGACTAAGCAATGTGTCATGCAGTTGGATAAGGCGTTGTGACAGTTCTGAAGGGCCAGAGCTTCCAAATGCAGTCTCTGAATTGTGTTCATGAGTCTTTTATGTGAATAAATTTGTGTCTAATTTTGCTTTGCTGACATAATCCCAGTCTACTAACCAGTTTGTTAGGAAATCTTAGAGCCTTCCTGGTCTGTAGCAATTCAGTTTCCAGAAGATGAGATTCAAGATTGTGACCTTGATTTCATATCCTGAAGGACACTGCTGTAGGGCACAGGTGACCATTTGGAGCTGCTGAGAAGACACACTATGATGTTTTGCAACCAGGACAGTTTCCTTACAGCCAAATGAAAGCTTATTTCACAGGTGTATAGCATTGCTGTAATCTAAAAGAAATCATTGTAAAAGTGTCAGTAAAGTCTGTCCGCTGGCCACTAAAAAGTGACAGAAGCCAACAGCCAGCAGGAGATGGCAGTTTAAGGGCATCACTTAGAGCTGCTGCCTGTGAGAGCACATTAGCAAAGCACCAGAGATTACTGAGTTACAGTCAGCCAAAAGAAACAGCATAAGGGCTGCTTCTCAAAATGCTCTCCCCACCACATCTGTTTTCTTCTAAGGATACAGATTCAGCTACATATTCTCCGCCCACTAGCCAGTTTCCTGCTGTCTGCTTGATAGTGGGCTTGTGCCTGTGTGTAATGAAAGAAAGGTAAAATGGCATCTCATCTAACAGTATTGCTTTGGATGCCAACCAGTCGCTGTATGCAGGTGTTGAAGTGACTCACCACAAAAGAAGATATAAAGAAGAAATGAGAGAACATTTCTCTGTTGCTAGTCATTGAAAGCATCCTTTCAAGGATTGGTATTTGTGTTAGCAGTCATCCTGTCATCCTTAATAGGGCAAGAAACCATATGTCATTATAACCCATGGCATTGAATGCTTCAAGGGTGCTGCGAAAGATGAGAATGAATGTCTGCTCTCTGCCACTGGAGAATATCATCCATGAGTATCACTGAAGCAGTTCTAGTTTGAGGTCCTGGCCAAGAGCCCTGATCTGTGACCTTCAGTCATGTTCACCTCAGCTAATGGATGTGGCAGTTGCTGCTTGGCTTCCTTTCTGCAGAAGGTGTTTAGGGGTGGCAAACTTGCAAGGCAGTGGATGGAATCATTGTATTGGTGTGCCCCACTTCATGGTTGGTTGGATTTTTACACATAAAGCAGAAGGAGAAAATTTTATCTGGAATCAAGACATGGTAATTTCGTTTAGAAGACAAAAATTCCTCTTCATAAAATGGAATGTGAATCAGATTAAAGAGCCAGTGGTCAAGATATGTTTTGGTGAATGAACATCGTAAACTGCAGTGGTGCTTGAAGAATTTTGTCTATTGGCTGACTCTCTCAGGATTCATACTGGTTTAGAAGACTTTCCAAACTACTGTTATGTGAAGGAAGATTTCAGTTCTTCACCCTGTTTGTTCAGGTTTGATGCAAGGAATAGGCACAGGATAGAGGAAGTAATGCTCCATTTTGGGCAGGTCTTTGTTCTGGTGTTAATTCCCCTCTTGTCAAAAAAAAAACGGTGATAAGTCAGCTAAATTAAATTAATTTATAGTAGAACATGATTGCTGAAATAGTACAAGCTAAAGCAAATGTTGCTGCAGTTACTGAGCATATTAAATTTATCCTAAATAAAGGCAACCCTCCCAAACTGCCTTTTTGGGAACACTTGAGGCTTATTAAACATATATTTTTCTTTCTGCTTTCTAAGGCTTCCATTTTTTTTGCATACTTCCATGATTCTTAACATATGCACACTGATAGAAAGAAATGCTACTCATCCTTATTGGTCTGATTAATTCAATATTCATGAGTGCTAGGACTATGCTCAGTAAGTGGAAGATGGCAATTGAAACTTCCTTTACAGCACAAAGAAGAGGCATAATAATGGCTAAGAAGACCAAATTGCATGGGTTTGAAAAATCTACATTAAGGAGTCATTAGGCATTGTTCTTCAGTTGTGTGATTTCATTTCATTAAGTATTTGCATACTAATAGAAAGCTAAAGTTACAAGTTTACTGCTGTGAGTGATGGTTAGCCACTCCTGCCAGTCCTTTTGTTTACTTCTGTAGTCATCCTCATTGCTTTTTGCAAAGCACAGGAAGAAGCTTTAATGATTTCAGCTGCAATAAAACAAAGCGAACTAGAGATCAATAATGAACTTAATTTGCTATAGAGACAGTCTGTTTGCTATTTCATCCAGCAAGGTAAGTTAATAATTATTTGGGGGGAAAATAAAAAATAAAGAATAAAAAATAATTTTTAAAAAAAGGAAATTAGATATTCTAATTTGTTCAGAAAATGCATTTAAAAATGTTTTCTTTGCCTTTGTCATTACAATCTGGGCTTATTTCACGTACTACTACATGTGAGCTTATGAAGTGAATGTTTGAAAACTGTGGGGCCAGTATACCTGCTTCTTTTTGTTTCTTTATTAGGGGTCCTAGACTATCTATTAAAAAATCCAGTTCCTTTGTATCAAAAATGCATTAAAGGAAATGACGAGTCAGTACAACCTGGCTAATGACAAAGTGTGAACACTTGCAGAGCAACATAAATTTAGTTAAATATTGGGACAGATAATCTATACACTAAACGATGCTAAATCCAGGTAAGATGTTGGCTAGTAGCAGTACTTCATCTTTATAGTCTGCTCTGTTTACAAAAGAATGTTATATCAGCCATTTAATCAAAAGAAAGAAACTGTTGTCAGGCTTAGTGTTTATACATGCAGCAATCTGTTGCCAGGGGTTTAGCTGAATTTTTAAGTTTCAGTAAGCTGCATGGCTCAGAGGCCTTTGCTGAATATTTTCTATCTCTATTCAAGTAATAATGGTGTTCTGTTTCACTATGCTTTTTGTATAAATGAAGTACACTCTTGATTTCTAGGCTTGTAAAGATTTGTACATGAGCTTAAAGATAATTTAGAGAACAAAATGTTTCCAGAATCATTATTACTTTGATAGTGTGAATAATAATAGTTCTATTTTATTAAAAACAATGTTCATTGTTAGATCTGAGTTTAGCTCTTCCCCCTTTTTAAAGAGTTTAAAGAGTTAACACAATCATGCAAGTGATGTTCTCTCTTGATATTCTGATACTGGAAAAATGTTATTGCCAAGGTAATTGGATAATATGATTTTCTTAAAAGCATGAAACAGTTTTATCTCAAGTGTGTCAATCTTAATCCCATTAATCCTCTAAGGCAGAAGATACCATGCATTTGCACTTGTGTGCAGTGTAGTATGTGACCTTGCAAGGCATAATATTGGCCATTCAAATAAAGTAAGAGCCTGTGGGAACACTTGTGCAGACCCTCTGACTCAAAAAAATAAGAGAGCTGGAGGTTCACACAGACATTTCTCCCATCATTTTTTCCAGACCAACAGAAGAAATCATACTACAGGATGTGTAGTATCATATGTGCAGAAACAGAATGTATGAAATAATCTGATTGATTTTATTTTTGCGGTTCGCATTTTGGAGAGGGCTTTATGTTTTGCTTTTTCCTCAAACACTTTGTTGCAACTGCATAGTCTGCATGAGCTCTTACAGCCATGTCTGTTACAGCCAGTATTTTTTAGGCACCAAAAAAGCACTCTGAAAATCAGGTCACTTCTTTTAGTAGGTATTGCTTGAGGTGTTTGACTATAGGCACAGCAGTATTAAAATGTTGACATTATTTTATCTGCCTGAAATGAAAGGAAATGCTGAGCTTTAAGGGTTGTTTGTCCTAGTCAAGTAAGACACACACAGAAACCCTTTCATAGAAAGTATTACAGTTGTTACTAACTGAGGCAGAACTTCTAAAATGTTTCTTTAGCCTGCAAATGCACTTTATATGATGTCTCAGTTTTCTCCTACGCCAGATTCTAAAATCAGGGTTTCTTGCTCTTGTGAATGTGATATAAGAAATAAGAAAAAATAAGTTAAAGGGAGCCAGACCCAAATTTTCATCTATAAAATCAATTATATACTGAAATTTTACTGTAAACAAACAAACAATAAAAAAAGTAAAAACAATATTTAGAAAAATACAAACCAGAAAAAAAAAACTCTATGGTCAAAACTTTATCTAAAATAGCTTTTTAATCCAATATCCCTTACATTCTTGTATTGCAGCTTTGTCTACACAGGTAAGACTGTTTGTACAAACACTCTGGATTCCTCAGTGTGTTCCATGAAATTAGAAGCATATCTGGGCTGGTATTTTAGTCTGTTCTCTAAATCAGGATGGCTTTTTAACCACAGCCATCCTTTTCTCTTTGGCTCATACAGGGTTTACCCTTAAACTCATAATATGGAAATGGAAGTTGGGTCACTTTTGTGTTACTTCCTTTGGTTTTGCACGTGCAGGTGACTTCCAATACCCAAAACAGCCAGTGGGTTTGTGGCACTCACTGAGGCTGCTTTGCCCTGCTCTCTGTGTGAACAGCTCAGCTTTCTTTCTCTGCAACTAGTGTTTTTTAAAAAAAGTGGAAAAGCTACTGAAAACATAGCAGTTGTTTTTCAGTGATTGCTCACTTTACTGATAGGAGTAGAGCTCAGAGTGGAAACTTCCAGTCATGTCATTCAAATTGAGGGGCTAGAGCAATGCATTCAAAACTCATCATGGTACACAGTGTTTGCATGTGTAAATAAAAAGTATTGGGGTAAATTCATTGCAACCAGCATTCAAAACCTGGTCTGTAGTATATAATTTTGAAAAGCTTTGGGATAAAAGGTGTTGTACTTAATATGTGGGGTTATTGATAACAGAGCTCAGTAATTCCAAAGTAAGGGTTTCCACAGTAACTATATCTCCTCATTCATATTGCACCTATAAACTATGGCATTAAATTTAACAGTGTATCTATTGTTTAATAAAACTGTGAGTGTTCGGCTTGCCTGAATTATGGGTGCTGTATGAACATCGTAACTTTATCTCCCCTGACTTTCTCCATTAAAGACACCAACCTTAACAATATACTAACATAGTTTATTTAGTGCATTAAAGATTAATTCACTAATTTATCTTAATGAGAGAAAGCAAAGATCTTCAATTAAAGCATAATGAATAAAATATTAAACAGATCAAAGTGCATATGCTCTGAGAATTCACAGATTCTCTACATACCCTGACTTCAATATCTAGTAGCTGCCTAAAAACTGAAAATACACCATTACACATTTTAAACTGTTGACTGAAGTCTGAGCATGGCATCAAAATATCAGCGGTTTGATTTTACTAAACCTATCTTAAATTCTTTTTTGTATGAGTGATTTGAAAAGTCAAGGTTTTACACTGACAAGCAGAAGCTGTAGGTTTCAAAATCTGTGTGAGAGGTGGTATGAATATAGATTGTATACTCAGTATTTGATGATGTCCTAGGCCCAGAACTAATACAAGAGTAAGACCTAAAAAAATTGTTATACTCTGTCTGTCATACGTGACTAAGGGAGGAATGTAAATGTTCTATACTCTTCAATATCAAAAATCAAAACTGCTGCTGAGTGTTACCTTCATTTTGAAAGCATCAGATTTCCAGATCTGGTATCTAGGCATAAACTTAGAAGCCACAGAATTAAAATATTGATTCTTCTTCCATTTTTTTGGGGGGGTATGGGGGGCATTTTTTGTTGTTGGTTTGTTGGTTTGTTTTGGTTTGGTTTGTTTTTTTATTGTGGAAAAATATTAGAGCTCATCATTCAATCCTGTTCTTTCAGTAGATTCTGTTAGTACTTGGCACTCTTAGTCTTAAAGCTTTACCCTTTCCTAGAAGAATATTTCATGTCTTTTTGTGAGTACTTATTCAGTAATATCCTATAGATGCACAATTCTGCATGTCATCATTCAGTAAGAAAACTGGACTTAGAACTATATTTCTGTCTTAAGGAACTTAGATTCTTGGAGTCCAGGAAAATAAATTTTAAAATACACAAAAAAAACCCAAACAAAAAACCCCACACACAGAAAAAAAAAACCCCAAACCCACAACAACAAACTTTGGCTGCTGATGGAAGATAAGAATTGTAGAGCCATTAGCTTAAGGATATTTAAAGACAGCATGGAAAATTACTTTAAAAGGGCACAAGGAAAGAATTAGTTAAATAAAACATGGAACAATTGAGAACAACTAAGTCCTGAGAAGACTGGGTCTTTGGAAAGAATATTGATAAAGGTGAAATCTAGAGTAGACTTTAGGATTAAATCTTCAGTCCTTTGAGGAAAACACTGAAGGTCCTAGTGAGTTTCAAGGCTGGACTTGACCAAGAGAGAATGGGGACAACGGAACACAAGAGGAAAGAAGGACTGTTTGAGCCTGGCAGCTTAAGGAAGGCCCTAAATCATTATGTCATAAGCAGGAAGAGAAAAACCAGTGAAGGAAGAAGGTTGGCAAGGTCTTGGGTTTTGAAATCATCAGGAAACAAAGCAAAGAAATAGGCTGTGAATAGTTTAATTTATAAAATAATATAATTAATTAATTATAACTGGTAATAACCCTACATGGGCTTAGGACCATTAGATGTCTTTGTTCCTTTGTATAGCACAGTGCATGTAGGGTTGCAGTTTATAGCAGTATAGATTGATAAAATGACATTGAAAAGGCCATAAAAATTTATTTGTATTAACAGTAACATTTGAAAGGCCTTGCAGCCTCTGGACTTAGACTTATGTTTGTAGTGGGAATCAACAGGTAAGCCATTAGCAAGCATTCCAGTGTTTTAGTTTTGGTTGTCTAAACAAGCTAGCATGTATATGCTCTAGCTGAAATCTGCAATGGGATTCACATGATCCTCAGCTGAAGGTAAATGCTGATGAAAAACAAACTTCTCATAGAAAAGATTATTCTGCTGGGTGAGAGTATTTGTAACCCAGATTCATGCCTCCTTATTTAATGTGGCTTTTAAGGTTTTCTGAGCGTTATAGCTATGGCTGGTTTATAGAGTTGATTCACTCACAAGAATCAGAGAAGCAGGAAACTAAAAATTCACAACTACTTGTATTTAAGTCTAACACAAAATTTGTTTAACTGAAAAACCCTTTTGCAGGTTCACCTTTAGATAAAAATAGTGTTTCTGCAAAATAGCTTCAAAGACCCTGCTCCACTGCATGTTGTTTCATGCAGTTAACAGGAAAGAGAGGGATGCTGGTTTACGTGGTTGGAAGCCCCAGGAGCAGAGGAAGGGAGACAACGGGTGGGCAAGAGCACTCTGCTCTTGGACTGTCCTTTGTTATGTCTCAAAGTCTCATGAAAGCACATTCCCACCGTTCCAGATTTCCAAGACAAAGAAGAGAGAGCACTGACTTCAGATCAAGAGAAATAATGTACATCATTAAGAAGAAGAAAAATAAGGGAATAAAAGGTTGTAGGACTCAGACACTCAGACTAACGGAATTCAAGAGGAGCTCACTGCAAGCTGCGGGTGTGGAATTGCACCAATTAAGCTATAGAAGCAATAGTAGTAAAATTTCACACTTGCAAACCTACTTTTGCATAGCTCCACTAATTTGAAATGTATCTTGAGCCAAAATCATTCTGGTGAATGTTCCTGTGTACACTCTGTCAAAAAAGGTTGTCATTTAGGGATTCATATTTCAGCTTTTGTGCCTCCCCAAAGATGTTCAAAATGTTGAGCTGAGCCAAAAATACTCTGATCTGGTTTGTAAAGGCTTTGAATGAAAATAGCTGAAAGAACCTGAGATTTTTCCAGCCTGGTATAAAACCTAACCAAGCCTTCTATGTCACCATGTTTGCTAGTAACTTCCCAGATAAGTAATGGAAAATAGCAAAGAACTAAAGAGGTACTTGTGACTATGCAGGGTGAGAAGTGGGCCTCCATTGCAACAGCAAACCATGGTCAAATGAGATTAAGAAAGGGGCCTTTGGCCATCAGAGTTTTTGTTGTGGCTCTGTTTTGGCTTACCAATAGCATCAGGGAGGAGTGTACTAACAGGAGAATTTTGTTTATCACTTCAGGTTCCTCAAGATGAATGGAGTGGGTACACTCCACGAGGAAAGGATGACGAGATTCCCTGCCGCCGGATGCGCAGTGGCAGTTACATCAAAGCCATGGGGGACGATGACAGTGGAGACTCAGACACAAGTCCAAAGCCTTCTCCAAAGGTTGCTGCACGGAGAGAGAGTTATCTCAAGGCCACCCAGCCATCCCTTACTGAGCTCACCACCCTCAAGTAAGCCCATGTTCTGCTGTATCACATGCAGCTCTCCATTAAGACGTACATTTTCTATGTTTGTTTCTTCTCTTTACATTTTCCATGTTTTTTATGTTTGTTTCTTCTCATTACTTCTAGCTACCACTTCAGGAACGTATTTGAACAAGTGTGTTTAGTCATGCTTATTTTTGGATGGGGTTTTTTTTGAACAACAGTAAATCTGGGAATGTATTTCAATGTTATTCTGAAAAGGAATCTGCACTATGAATTTGCAAAGTATTTTAACCTGTTAGTGTTAAGTGAGCATCCAGGTATGTACAGTAAGTGTGCTCTTTGAATGCTTTGCTCAAATACAGCTTGGGCCTGCAAAAGCTTTCTGTAACTGTGAATTTATATATACTCAACATGTGAAATTAGCCTTAGACAGTCTTTGCAGCTCCAGAGAGAATCTGACATTTAATTAAAAAGAACAAAGACCATCTGAAAGTACACAAGCCCATGTTTTCCACTCAGAATTGCACTGTATTTTGTGGAGAACCAAAAACTGATTTTTTTTAATTGTTTATGAACGCTTTAGCCAAAAGGAATCATGAGTTTGTGGTTTTTTAAATGTCACTGTTTGTTTTTCCTTTATTTGGGCCTTTTATAAAAGCCACCCAAATTGTCAGGAAAATTGTGCAAATGGACAATTTTGTATTAATTGATTGTTTTATTTTAATTGATTCTAAAATGGAAAGGTCCCTTAAAGCAAGAAAATAAATTATATCCATAAAAGAAAATAGTGTGGATTTAAAATCAACAATTGTTTCTGTCTTTTTCTAAATTCTTAGCTATAACAGTGAATCATAGTTCACTGGACCAAAAATAACCCAACTTCAGTGTAACTTGCCTAAGGCTGTAACTTTAAAATGGGGGAAAAAAAATAAAAAGGATCTCTATCTCTTCTGGTATCCATGGTCAGTGACAAAAGACTCCTTCTGCATTTTCTTCATTAAATTCTTCTCCTTCCTTGTCCTTCTCTACCCCATTTTTTCACAGAGACCTTATCTGAGAAACAGATTTTAGAGAAAACCGTTTGATCCTTGTTAAGAATGTCATGCTCTTGACATCAGTGATGAATAGACCAGCAGAAAAAAAGCAAGCTTACTTGTTTGCCTGCCTGTGTCTCAAGGGAAGCCTGATATTGCTTCTTCTCTGTCTTTCCATTAGTGTCCAAAGGAGAAAGCAATCTCATTTTCTGCAGGGATTTTCATAATCTAGCTGGCTTTTGCTCAAGGGATCCAGTGATTCCTTTCATCATCCAGAATACTTTACCACATCCTTTCCTAAGCCAAAACTCCTCCTGTGAGATCAGTCATTGCAACCTCTGCAAGGTGAACATGAATGTTATTTACTAGCACAAACTCCATCCAGCCATGCTTCATGCATGGACACGCTTTCAGGCACAGAGCTCATTCTTTTTAAGTTTTTAGAAGCATGCTTCCCAGAGTTCCATAGTATATGTGAAGCACAATGCATCACAATGAGTGTATTTGCTCTTGGTCATTTCTGTTCTCTGTAGATACAAGATTTGAAAAAGATACAGATTTATGAAAAATCAAAAGTCCTGCATGTCACTATTCACCCATGGAGGATGTCAGACCAGAGGTGCCAGGCAGCAGAAGCTTTTAACTTTCAAGTGATTGTAATTCAGCAAAGTGCTTATATAAATACTTAATTTCTCATGCTTTTTAATCCCTTCCTATTTGGGAAAGCTTTTAGGAATGTGCCTGATTTTCAGTTGCACTCTGTAAAATTCATGTAAGTTTAGGAGCTGTGCAGAAGTAGGATGTAAATCATAGGGCAGAAGAAGGGAGGAAAACAGGTAAATGGTAGTAAAACAAAAAAGAGGAGAAAGCATGAAATAACTTACTTTTTCAATGTCTTTTCAGCATAAACTGGGAGGAAATAGAATTATTTCTTTTAATCTATGCTGATATTTTAAAGAAATATCTCTTCCTGAGAAACCTTTCACTTTCAGAGACAATTTGTATAATACATAATTATGCAGTGCTTTCATTACTTTCTGCTGAACATGATAATTTCTGGGGATTTTATGAGAAACAGCTGAGTGCTTGCTCTGGGAATTGAAGTCTTCTGTTAAGCTAGGTCTTTGTTTGCAGACTTCATACTTTCTTAATAGTGTGACTGACCTTCACAATGATATCAGTTTTTCATCCCATGGCTACCCTGATTACTCGAGAGTTGTGTAAGAGTTTTGCAGGTGTGTTGGACAGAGACTTAACTAGGGCCCCTAACTCACTGAATGTAGGTCATCAAGCAGCTGTGTGATGTGTGATAACAAGTTATTCTCTTAGCTTGCTGTTGACTTGCGTTCAATTTGCACCTGACTAAGAGCTTTGTAGAAATGAGCCAAAAGGCTGCTATGGGCAGCAGGCAGCCTTTTACTGTCGCTAGTGGACCTTCTAGTTGACCTCAAAGGATATTATTAACACCTTAAAGCTGAGTGGTATTTCACTCCTTTAATTATGGTTTTTTTCTGTCCGTGAAGAACAAAGCACGCTGTGAAAGCATTGTTTCTACAGCAGTAATTGTCAGGGATCTTCCTGATGCACAATTCTTTCTGCTACTCTTTTTCTCAGTTTGCTGTATGCAGTCTCTAGTTGGCTGCACTTTCATCTCTGGCAGAGCAAGCAACTTAAAAACATGTTCCCTTTTGCTTTCACTGTTGTTTTTTGAAGGGATTTTTCATCTTTTGGGACTTTTCCTCTCTGACTCCTTTAAGTCTAATATTGGTCTCGCAGCCCACGCTGTTCCTCCCACCTACCTACCTACCATTGCTCATGCGCCTACCCTTCTGAGAAAGTATTTTCATTATTACCAATGTTTCTTTTTATATAAGGAATAACCTTTGAACAGCACAACTGTCTCATATCTCCTTTACATAATACAAATTTATTTTCCCAGTTCTGACGAGGATTTTTTCCCTGCCATACAGTACAATCTCCTTCCTACAATTTTCCTCCATTGCCATGGTTTCCATGTGGTTACAGCACATGTGTCAAATGCTGTGGTACCATTCCGGGTAAAGCACAGCTTGCTGTGATTTTGAAATACACACCTCCGCTGCTGCATTCTCATTATCCTATCAGAAAATAAGCAGATTTTTTTTTTCTCTTTGCTGGCAGTATGCTCTTAGTGTTTAAGCTTTCACAGTCTAGATAAACTGATTCAGCTAGGAAAAAAAGGTGGTATTTACTTGCTATTCCTAAAAAGTGGCAAAAGTTTATCTTTCACTTGTAAGCAGATTGAAAATGGACTTACTAGCAAACTTCTAAAGAAGGTGCAGGTGACAGATAACTGACAATTCTGTTGCAGCTGAGCTTAATTCAGGACATATTCCTTCACTATTTATATGTACCTTGTTTATGTTTAGCATAGTTTTTGTTGGGATAAAGAGTATGTCATTACATTGCTGTCCACATGCCAACCTGTCACCTCCAGCTCCCAGTAACTCTTAGTCCATTGGCCAACTATAACCAAGTGTGCTAGAGAGACCGAAATCTGAAAGATATGAAGTTCCAGAAAGTTTTATCAAGATCTGTAGCTGGATAAGGCAAAGAAAGATCTGCAGCCATCCCATTTGTTCTTTTGAAGGACTATGGGCAAAGTAGCTGGTGGGTCAGCACAAGGAATAACACGATGGCAGCATTTTCCTCACCTAAAAAGATAAGGAATATGGAAGGGACTGGAAAAGTCTGCTGAGGACAAGAGGGCTGAGACATGCATCCTGTCACCACATGTTTTCTAGGTCATTTTCCCCCTTTCCTCTTCTCCACTGCAGACACACTCACTGCTTAAAATACAGATTCAAATTATGCTTCTTAACTCATTATTGCTGTTGTTGTGGGGAATTCATCCATTTGAATCTTTAATTTGGGTTAGTTTGTTTATTTGTTTGTTTGTAGGGGGATTTTGTAACATATTACAGAACTTAATGGTAATTTATTTGTAGATATGGATTTTGGGTTAAATACAGCTGCAGAATTTTTCTTTTGAACTCATGTTTGATCTCATAAACTTTTTTCTGAGACAAGTTGTACTCTGTGATCACTAGCGAATTGAAAATTTTAATGATCTTGATATTTTGTAGATGCACTTGTAGATTTTGTGTAAAAAGGATAGAAGGAAGAACAGAAATGAGGGCTTTTTCTTGGCAAATCTTTATTTTCAAGGTATTTTACTAGGCATGTGATTTTTTCCAGTCAGCTGTGATTAGGAGAAACTCAATTATAAACAGCAAGACTGCTTTTTAATGCACACCAAGTTTCATCACTGATGATGAAGAGAGTATGTGAGCATATGAGCATTAGACTTTTCTCATTTTTTATCCCATAGTAAAGAATTTTTCTACATAAAATCCCATCATAGCTGCATATGTTCCTATGATTTACTGCATAGATTAGTTTAAATGAACCAAACAATTCCTACATTTAAAGTTTATCAGAGACATTCCAAAAATAATATCTCAATTACTGGTTTACACACACTTTTATATTTTTATGTGTTAATACAAATAGTGTAAGTACTTTCTATGTGGATGTTTATGGGAATCTAGAGACAAAATTGTTTTGAAAACCAAATCACAATAAATTATCAAGCTCAATTAAGTGGTATAATCTGTTACCAAGCTTAGTAGCAGTGACAAGAGCAATGAGAAAGAGGTAGATCTGATTTATACATGAACTCAGACTTTCACCTCACTGAGAATTCATCAAGTCAGTTCCTGGAGGACAAACCACCAAGCTGAAGTCAACCTATATTACTAACCAAATCTTGACAGAGTTGCAGCACCAACTCTGCTAGGATGACTTGAAAGGGAAATCAAACCACTCCATTGTTACTTAGTGTAAGACATATTTCAAGATTTCCTGGTCCTCATAGAAATGATCCATGGGAAGTGTCTGCACTGAGGGCAATTATAAGGGTTGTGTGGATAATTGTAGCCCGAAACAGTGCCCAGGCTGTTCTGTCATTTGAGCAAACTGAAGCTGATGTCCTTACACTACACTTAACCATACGGCACACCATAAATCCTTCATTTGAAAACCATCCCAGTCTTGGGAATGAGTGCCTATTTACTTTGAGCTGTTTCTGTATTACTATAATATACTCCAAAATATTCAGGGGAAAAAAAAAAGTGTCATATAAACAAAAGCACACTTCTTATTTCTTTTCTTTTTCTTTTTCTTTTTTTTTTTTTTTTTTTTTTTAATGAGGGGGTG
>VXBB01001395.1:671837-754523 GCA_013399915.1 Illadopsis cleaveri
TTTAATGAGGTGGTGTCCTCATTCTGCTAAAGTGATCTGATCCAGATCACAGACAGTGGGAAGGGAGAGGTGGTGCAATACCACATTTTTATTATGGTGAATATTTTTAGACACTTGCAGGGAAGCTTGTTAATTTCCTTTCTTACTGAGCGACTTCCAATTAGGGAACAATGACTTCGTTAATGAGTACAAAAGGAATAACTCTGATTAATCTTTTGCTAGTATTTTACAGTATGTTTTCAATACAGTTGGTGTAATTGTTTCATGTTGCAGTCTCTCATTTTTATCAAACCTGTAGCTAGCAAAGGAATTCTTTCCATGTTCCTTGAGGTGTGTTTTGTTTTTCTTGAACAGGGAATTTTTTTTAATTTTGCATTAAAGAGACAGAAGCATCTCTGTGCGTTCCAGACATGCAGCCTAGCAAACAGTTCTGGAACTATAACTGGCCTAGGTAGTAACTTTCCCAGCTCACATTAACTGATGCATGATATATTACTTAACTTTTTATTCATACTATTGCAATCCATTCTCTCTTCTCTCTGAAACTAGGGAGAAGCTATTGGACACATTTCTCACTTTTCAGGCTTGAGTGTCAAGTATGATTAATTTCAGTGAATAATTTATAAATCAGAAGAAATTTTCAAGGCAAGACAATGAAAAATATATTTCTTTTGAGGTAGTAGGTGGGCATATTTCAGAAGCCAATGGCTTCCTTATGGCGGCTGACATCTGTTTTGTGTATATCATTTTTAAGGAGGAGAGGATATTGATTTATTGGAGGATCTTGAAGCTTTTAATGAACAGTTGTTAGTGATGGATTTATAAAGCACATTGAGTCAGTTAAGGCTTAGTATCACTGATGGGCATGAGAGAAATCTTGTGCTCCATGGCAGCTTCCCTTCAGGGTTTTGTGTCTCCCCATACACAGAGGTATGGCTGCCTTTACAGCACAGAAGTCAACCCACAATCATCTGTGGAGACAGGACATCCCTACATGTCACTGCACAGGACGTGGTTAGGATAAACACTCCTCCTCTCTACTTCTGTGATGATCCCCACCAGTTTATCTTGCAACGAAACAGAGATTCTCTAGATATTACAGTCTCACTGGTGGCAGTCATTGCTTGTCACATTGTAAAACCTAACTTTCTATTAGTCCACACCTATGGTCTGTTTTGTCAGTATTACCATATTGGTATAAATATTATTTCTTGTTTCTCTGAGATGAGAAGTGAAAATTTTGTTGTAGTCTGTGATATATTCTATTGTTATTTTCCCACTTCTACTTTTACCTTTACTTGCTGAAATTTGAGGTAATCATACTGTTACAGTAAACTTGCATAAGAATATCCATAGAATCATAGAATGGTTTGGGTTAGATTGATGCCTTAAGTTTTAGCTTTCATGTTTTTCAGATTCTGTGCTGCCTAGGGGTGTAATTCTGAGCCTCATATTAAGTATTAGTAAGCTCTCTTCACAGAGCAGGTAGATGAAACAAATCCTTTTCCCGCTGAAGACCAAGGACAATGAGTACAATTTTCAGGCCCAAAAGCATAAACAATGGTGGACTGAAGACTGAAACAAGAAGGATGATACTTCACAACCCAAAGCTGTAATTGGACGATTAAACCCCAGTATGCAAATGGACCAAAACTTATAAAACTGTAAGACCTCGTGGCCAGTCGTCCATTTTGTGACCATTTTAAATCCACCTTGGGCGTAGCCCTGGCCAGGCTCTTGTACTGCCCAAGGTGTATCCTAGAGGCCTTTCAGTAAATATCTACTTTATTCTCTAGCTCTGTCCAGTCTCTGCTTCAGGTCAGCCTTCCCAAGGCATCAGTTGGGACTTAAAAGGTCCTCTAGTTCCAACCCCCCCACTATGCACAGGGACACCTTTCACTAGACTGGGCTGCTCAACCAGGCCTTGTACACTTCCAGGAATGTGGCATCCACAACTTCTCTAGGCAACCTCTTCCCATGTTTCATCACATGCATAGTTAAGAATTTCTTCCTAATATCTAACCTACTATCTAAACTTGCTTTTTTTTTCAGTTTGAAGCCATTGCTTCAAACTACGTGCTCTGGTAAAAAGTCCCTCTCCAGCTCCATTGTAGGCCCCCTTTAGGTACTGGAAGGCTGCAATAAGGTGACCCCAGAGCATTCTCTTCTCCAGGCATAAACATTGGGAAAAAAAGGAAAAGCCTATAACCTTTCTAACCACAATGTGATTTCTTTGGCAATACTGTAAGAAAATTTTGGAAGTCAGTAATCTGTAAAAGAAAAGCAGCAACCTCATTTAGATGACTGTCTTATTTGCAGACATGAAAATCCTTCTCCTGTGTCTAGTCATCTGCTTCACTTTTACACAAGATTTAGCTTTATATGGAACATAGCTACAGATGAAAGGACTTCCAGCATTGTGGCTTCTCTCAATTAAATCCTAGAAACATTTATGCATTTTACAGCAAATGATACTGATGAATGCAATGTAACACTTACATTGTTGTCTCTTAAGAAGCAAAGCCTATCGTACTTTATGTATCAACTGGGCACTTCTAGGGCTTGCGTTAAGAAAAACAATTATAATTGTTGAACTAAAATGTGGTTTTCAGCCATCTCTTTCAGTGTATAGTCTTTACAGAGCCAACATGCACGTTTATGTGCAAAACTGGTCTTCTTCATTTTTAGCCCTATTTCTTCCCACATATTTAAAATGCTGCCTCAGAAAGGGAGTTAATAATGTCCAGTGGAGACAGGGGAAAAAAAAAAAAAAAAAAAAAAGACTGCAAAGGCATGCACAGGCTATATGCTATGAAAATTTTTCTAGCAGTAATGATAGTTAAGCGTGGGAGTTGATTGCCAAAAGAAATCACTTCACTGGACATTTTCAAGAAAAGGGTAAAAAATGTCTGTCAGAACAAATTTAGGTATTGCTGATCCTGCTTTAGGGTAGAAGGAGGGACCAAATGACCTCTTGAAGACCCCTCCAGACCTATCTTTTTTGATTCTCTGTCTGTCTTTCTCAGGCTATTGAATATACCCACTATCGCTGTTCTTACTTCCTTTTCTTAACTTATTTTTAAAATGTAAAAATAAAACTCTCATCAGGACCAAATTATTCCTGAAGGCCTGCTGTTAAACAGTAAATATAGATATCCCACCCACAGCAGTGCTGCACAATTCTTTCATGTTCTTTAGATGTTATTTCATTGCTAGCATTTTGAAATCATGTTCCCACCGCTGCCAGCCATACCATGGCTTGACCCTTGGTATGTGATCTCATGCTATCTGGTTTAGTTTGCTGAGGGGAGCTCAGCTGATGTATTGAACCTGCCATGCAGAAAATTCACAGGCATAAAAAGAGATGTGCGTTTGCAAAAAAATCAATCTGGAGTCCCCAGTGTTCTGCAGAACAAGAGAAGCAAACAGGCAACAATAATTAAGTTAATTACTCATAATAATTTTCTATTCTGATCAGCTAGAAGTGCAATCATTTTTCACTGTGAAATGGTGGAGTTCTTTCAGATTAAAAATGGAAAATGTTAAAATAGTGTACATAGCTTTAGTTTTAATGTGAAAGTACAAGACAGTGTTTCTGCTGACATGCTTTGGGACCTTCTGTTAATCTGCATCATATTAGGGTGAGAGAGAGATTAAGATGAAAACTTGATCTGCCCTTACAAATAAAAGATACTGTTTATACTATCTAAGTCATGTTGATACCCAGTCATTTGTTTCTTCTATTTTCTTGTGCTTGTATTACTGTTAAGATAGAGCAACTTTCAGTTAAATTTAGTAATTCTCTGCTGACTTGGATGCAGGGTGAAGAGTGGGAGCATGGGGCAGCAAAGAAAGTGTATGGTCCCTGTAATAGGTGCAGCATCAAATACCACTCTGCTCCCTGTGACACAAGTGAATGAAAGTTCATCTGAAGAGACATGACTTTTTAAAATCTCCTCTCCTCCTAAAGAAGTTATAAATCTTTTAAGAAGTGCGGAAATGAGGGAAAATCCTTGAAGGCTTTTTTACATTGTGCCTGCTTTCTTACCCCTCGTACCCCAAAAGGGCAGAGAACCATCATACAATCACTGTTTAATTTCCTGGTGTGGGGGAAAAAAAAAAAGCATCTTTGAAGCAGCTACTGCACTCTTGTGAGGGATTTCTGTGGCTCCATCTGCAGCTGAGCTACACAGCAATTTCCCATTCCCTCCAGAAGGGCTGTGCTACCAACCAGCCTGCACCCCAGCTGCCCAGCAGCTTTGCCTCCAGCAAACCCAGCGACTGCAGAAAGCACTAACTGGTTTTGTCATCCCCCAATGCCAGCAGCCACATCCACAGCACCCAAATCCTTCTCCGTCTCCAAGTGATGTTGGGCTGGCAAACATGCTTGAGCTGTGTCTGTGCAGCTCTGCACTGTGACAGTGATGTATCATGCTGAAGGCAATCTCAGGAGGTTTCAGGACTAATATATAAATCTCTCCTGTTTTATATATGACAATTTCTATAGCAAATCTGTGCTGAGCCTTCATTACTCTATGCTTGAAAGGAATCCTTGAGAAACTACTTTTGGGAGGTAGTTCTCCTTGGGTTAGTCCTTAAAATGTTCACATTTATTATTTATTACTCAATCACACCAAAACAGTTACAATGTAGACATTTAGTAAAACTCTCTCACAATGATCAGTATTTAGTACTGTCTGCATAACAAAACTTGGAAGATGTACTATAATGCCAAATAATATAAGGTTCTTATTTAATTTATTACTTTTCCTCTTTGTTTTACAAAATTTAAAACTGCTACTTTGCTTTTACTGCATTTAAAGAAATAATTCGGTTCTGAACTTTGCATAAATCGCAAAAATAAGGATAAATACATAATGTAGAAAACTTAGAAACACGCCAAGTGAAATACTGTCAATGATATCAACTGACTTGCATGTTATGTTTGTGGAAGTGATAAATTTATATTTATAAAGGATGAAATTGTAAGGAAAGACAACTTCTACTTTGAATAGGTCTTTTCTTCTCTCTTCTAGTGGGATGTAACCAACATGTCATTAAACCATCCTCATGAAGTTGAAATTGAAAAACGTTAGGAATCTCAGAAGCACTGGTAGTGCCTTGTCAATAAGGTCCTATCTAAATCTCTAGCCAAGGGTTCCAACTTTGCACAGGATCTGTTGGACTCATGTCAGCCATGTGGCTGTAAGAGCTGTGAGACAACAGGCCTTTGGCAGAGATGTGTTGCTCAATCTTGTTTGAAATGCTGGTGAGTCAGGCTGTTCCACTGCAGTAGTTCAGCCATTTGCTGTTGGGTTGGATGGCATTTCTGGCCGAAAGGTAACTCTCTGTCTATTACTTCCCATCCTCCACCACTTCCTTGCCCCCTACAAAAAGAACATTTGACCTAGGACACAAATTAATTGTTGTTTACCTGTGATGAACAAGTTTGAATTGAGAGGGAGTGGATGATGCCTTATTCATAAATGAGATGTTAGACTGACAGTGGCTGCAATGAATGTCAGCCCTACATCACTATTTCTTTTGTCCCTTTTCTCTCTTTGTTTTTTTTGAGAAAGTGATTCCTTAATATTCTTATGAACCTCAGGACTTAGCTAAGTGTCCCTTCTCCATTAAAACAGACAAGACTTGCATGAAGAACAGCACAATTACAGTCACTGTCCTATCACACTGTGAACAAATGTCCTATCAACTATTTCTATATTTCTACCTCCCCACTGCTTATTTTATTTCCTTTTATTATGAGTTTCACACTTCAAAAATAATCAGTATGTAGCAGCAACTTCTGCTTTCATTTATTATAACCCTGATCTTTACACATCCTCCTACTAGAATTTCATCAGTGGTCATTTAATGGTTTGGGGATTTTTTCGTTAGTGCAATTACTAACATCATTCTTATGAGTCTTTCACAGTTCTTTCATCCCCCAGTTTCTTGTCCTGACTAGAGCCAGCCTGTTGTTAGCACTCCTGGATCCCTCTCTGTGCATCCTTTCTCACTGGGGCGGCATGCAGCTTGTGTTGGAAACAGCTCTGCTTTCCTTCGGTTCTGGTGCTCCATTGCTGCCACCATACACGTGGTGGGTGGCTGCATTCAGTCACGCTCCAAGCTATCTTTGGAGTGATTTCCTCAGCAACTGGGTTTGCTCCCTGCTCCATTTCTCCAGACAGAAGTTGCTGCAGTGGCTCATGACCACAGGCCGGCAGCTGAGGTGCTCTTGTCACTGGCCAGCGGTCAGGTGGTCCTTGCACACTGATCCCTGTGCAAACACACGTGAGCACTGAGGAGGCTTTATCCTATCAGCTCTAATTGTTCCTTCTCCAGAGAAGCTAATCAGATTCATTCTATCTCTGTGATGACTGTGGTATCCATCTGAGTGCTTTGCCTCTGGCAGAATATGGACAAGCCTGCATTTTCTACTGAAATTGCCTGTTATGACTATATTTCTTCCCCTGTTCTCAGAACCAGTATGTCCATATAATGGTAGTTTGTTATTTAATGTAACTAGTTCCCCTAAGGGCAACAGCCCAAAGAATAATAAAATAGTCCATTTGAAGTTCATACAAACAGTGAATCACCTGAACAGCTGTCTCTTTAAAAACAGGGCTGTAGTTTGATGCTGATGTTGTAGAGATTTTTCTTCTTTTGAATATGTTCCCAGATTATGTATTTTATTTTATGTAAGTCCTTTAAACCAGGTAAAAAATAGAGAATAGTAAATAATACATAGAGGAAGGCTCTTTATTTTTAAGGAGTATGTTTAAAGAAGAAGATTAAATAAAACTGGCATGTAAAGTAAAAGTTAGAACTCTGATTTTAAGTTTTTTGAGATTTATTTGCAAGCCTCTTTTACAACATTTTCAGCTATCAATATTTTTTAAAAATCTAAACCCTTCTCATAATATTTTTATTTCTAGAGATGAAAAGTAAAATTAATTTCATTTAGTAGCCAGACACAGGTAAAAGTTTACTTCTGGGTTGAATCCTACAGTTTGTATTGTGCTATCCTGTATTTCACAGTTACTCCCTCAATGCCTCTCTGATGGGCTGCACTGGTTAGGATAGGTGTAATCCAGGTTAGATTTGAGATGAATGTAAATCTCTTGCCCTTTTCCCAGGGCTACCCACTGGTCCCAGTAAAGGCCTGAGATATCCACTGGGATGGCATCATGCTCCATGGGGCGGTATCCACTATTCATGAAATCAACATTAGTTTTTCTCCCCAAGGCATGAGACTTAATAGGAATGACACATAAAAATGTGTCTTACTGACTTTTTCACTGAGAGTCCTTGGGAATACTATGCAATTGGGATCTGGGTCCTCAGTGCTGGATTCTGCAGTGGATTGTTAACAAGTCTCAAGTGTAGCATTTAAAATCTGATCTGTTGAGGTTGTTTTCTCCCCTGGACAAAGTTGATAAGAGGTTTTAAATGTCTTCCTCCTACCCGACACAATGGGATGATAACTTCTGCCATGAATTAATCAAGCTGCTTGTTAAAAAAACATTATCTTGCCACTCTTCCTCCAAGTCCTTTTGAATTCAGACAAATTTAACTGCTTTCTCTTCCATAAAAATGATACACTAAGGTTAATTATAGTTCAGGAGCACTCTAAGGTATGATTTTGCTGCATGGTGTTTCTCAGGTTGAAAAAGAGTCTGAGGGGTGCAACTGGAACGAGAGCCTGGCTTGCATTGTTCCCCTAGGGAAGGGGAGGATCAGCTGAGCAATTAAAATGAAGGACTGAAATTGCAAGGCTCTCAGGTGTCGTGCCCCTTTCTCTGCCAGAGGGGAGCAGGGTGGTGGGAGAGTGTGGCCCCCACACCGGCATGCTGTGCCGCCATGGGAGGAGGCTGTGCCCTCGGGAGCAGGGGCCGAGGACATATCACTGCTGCTGTTCCCTGCCTGGCCGCCTTCCAGGCACGGCTTCCCGTGTGCCTTCAGCTCTGGGCGAAACGGGATAATGGCACCACTCACCTCCTGTACATGAGCTTGTCAGGAGGATTGATTCGTTACAGTTAGTGCAACAATTACAGAGCCTTCTAAAGAGGCTGTAGAGATGGTGTACAGTCAGTGTTAGACATTGTCCCCTCCAGTGGGGCTCCTGATTTGTGCTCTTGTAGAGAGGGTTGTGCCAGCATTTCCTAAGGCTCACTGAGACATCTGGGAAGAGCCCCACCATACTGCATGAGCAGTGAGGCACAGCATGGGGAGAAGAAGTTAAATCATCCTCATGCTTCCCTGCCAGAGAAAGAACTGCAGAGGCTGGCAAGGCCCCACCAAGGAATAAAAGGGTCAGTTCTTGTAGTTCCTCCTCAGCTGTGCTTCCCTTCTCTTCTTCCACCTGCTGCACATCTTTGCTCTCTCTGTGCCATATGAAAGCCCAGAGGGGAGGGAGTAAGCTACTCCCAGCAGTAACACTAAGTAATGATGCATTTTGCTGTGTCTGTTGAAATTCATAAGTCTAATCTTTCCCTAACTTGACAGACCTTCCATCTCTTACCACCATCCAGTGGCAGCCCACATCCACTGCTCTTTTATGTCCTAGAGGTGGTTCAGATACTCTCACAGGGGGCATGCTGCCCTTCAGCTGGATGTACATCTCCTCTTCCCTCCATGACCTGCCCACATACACTAACGCACAGCTTCCCACTCACTTCTCTATAAATTTTCTTTTTATTTGTTACTCTTCACACTATAGCAGAAGGGAATCTTAAAATGCCTTTTTTCTTTTTTTTTTTTCTTTTTTTCCATAGGGAAGGCCTTTAGAGCTAGGAAAAGATATTTTAGTACTTTTCAGAGGCTGAGCTGCCGTGGTGTGTGCTGCAAGAGAAGCAAGTGCACCCCACACTGAAAATCACAGTCTGGTTGAGTGGAGGGGGTTCCCACTGTATGCTCTGTGTGTGACTATTCCTGGAAAACCCGTGAATTTTCTGATGAAAAGCCATTTGGAAGGCTGTGGGAAAGATTTTGCTCTGACATATTGTCTCCTGATTTCTCTTCTTTGAAGTGGGTAGACAGCAACACCAATGGTTCTACACTGATGACAGCCTAATTATCTAACTAGAGCCAGGTACAGTAAAACCCACAAGGGCTAGGGGAGGAGAAGTTTTCTACTTACATCCCAAACTCTTAGTGCACTCAAAACTAGATTATCCATGAGCTTTCCACAGTCTTTTTATGAAAATGTTTTTTCTGTTTAGTTTAAGCTTGACTTTTTCCTGTTTGGAAAGACAGGGCCTCTGAACATAGCAGAATTAGTCTAAGTTGAGGGAAAAAAACGTGACTCAGACTTTTCTATTGACAGACCTCTAGCAAAACTCTAAGATTTGACCTGCTAAACATTTAGCAATTACCTATCTCATTAACTACTTGCTTTTCTTCAGATTAAAACAACTTTTTAATTTTACTTAGCATTTTCCTTTTACTGAATATCTTCTTATCAGTGAATAGTGAATAGCTCTACACACAAAACCCTGCTTCACATATCCAAATTGCTTCCTTCCTGCTATAAATGGATGTTTAGCATAGTAATCTGGAGTGAAAGGCACAAGGTTAGCAATGCAGCCACTGAGAGTGTGTTATTGTGTTGGGCTTTTCTTTGGTTTCTACTTTCAAATAGCTTTATTCCTAAAGAATATGGAAGTTACATTTTTAGCAAGTTGCTGGTTTCTGTACAGAAGGAAAATACCTTTTTCAACCCCAGTACTGACCTGCCCTTTCTAGTCACCAAGAAAAATACTTTGAATCACAAAAGGCACATAAAAAAGCTTTCAATCCTACAATTTTTGTAAATGATATGCTGAATGCTATGAAATTAAATTGCCCTATGAATCCTAATTAATTGAAAATCAGGTCCGCAATTCATCTGAGCTATAAAATTCAGAATATATTCCTAAGGAGACATACAGATTCTTTTTTTATGTGTTTTCTGTTTCTTGAGCTCTTGAACTTTGTATTTGTGTGCTTTCTTCACCAACTGTGAAAGCTCGATATTTCTTTCCTTTAACTGGAAAGGCTTTGCAAGCCTCATGAGATGAGCTTTAAGAAAAACATAATGAATTGTGGAAGCCTAATAAATAGCAGTCATTGGCAGCACTAGATCATTCCTCCCTCTAGTGGCTGGCTGGCTCCAGTGACAGTAAGTGGAGCTCTTCATTAACATCTCGAGAAATTATTCCCTTAGTTTAGCTACTGTGAACTTGTTTTTTTCAGGCTAGCATCCTCCAGCTCCCTGCCTGCTGGGAAATCCATGGTGCCTCTGTGTACACATCCGTGACTGTGTTATGTGACCAGACTTTCAGTTTTTCAAGGTCACCTCTACAGTGTTCTCAAGCTTTTCCAATCCCTTCTGTACATGTTATTAGATGATTCCCAGTAGCAGTCAGGTAAAGAAGGTTGACCCAGTTCTATTGCATTTCTGTGGTCCAATATGGTGATTTATCACAGTTGATCTGTGATGTATACTAAATCTAAAAAGTGGTGAATTTGAAGCAGCTTAGCTTGTCTAGTCATGGTGCAACACTGTGTTTAGACAGTGACCAGGAGACCAATGCTTCTTCCATCTCCTTGGATATGTCAGTGCATGCCCATACAACAGCAGGCAGCTCAGGTGTGTTCATGTCATTAACAACTGACCCGTCACTTCCTGGATAGTTCCAGTAAAGCTGCTGCTGAGGTGAAATGCTCAACCTAATTTTGCTTAGCTTCAACCCCCATATATATTTAGTTGGAGGGACAGAATTCAATGGATTGACGAATTGGCCCTTACTGACACATCACATGAGAAACCAGACTCCCAGGACACTGAGCAGCCCTTTGAAGGTAGCATCCCACCTGCACACAAAGACATACTGGTGTTCAAACACCCTCACACAGGTCTCTGCCCTGGGATCCTGACAATAAGAAATGGATTAATGTTATCATAATGTCATTGTTTTCCTAATCAAGGTGATAGAGCAGTAAAAATAGCTGCTGTGTGTACAACAGCCATTTAAGGAAGAGGTCATCTGAGGAAGAGAGTGCTTACTCATATAACAAAATTAAATTATGTAAGTTCAGGGCAAAATTCTGTCCATCCTCAAAAGAGTTGTGAGGCTTTAGAAAGTAATACAGGTTTCATTACAATTTACTTAAAATTGACATTTTAGGCATTACACTTTTCAATAGGTTACTGAAGCTTTATTAGCCTGGAGAGCTTCTCAAGCATTCTGTCATACCTCAGCAAAACCATTGACTTGAGATGATATCATATCCATAGCATTCACCATCCATAGTCAATAATGGTTTTAATCAGAAAAACACACTTCTTCTCAAGTACCTTTTGACCATCACTCCAAACATTCCTTAGTCTTGATTAACCAGGTATTCTGCTTTATATACAATATCAGTCTCTGGGGTTGGAGATTACTATTTCAGTTGTTCTGTGACCTTAGCTTCCAGTAATGCAACAAAAATTTGGTGCTGCTGTTCATTTCCATCAAAGAAGTTCAGCTATGTTTGCTGACTTCAGTTCAGTATCACAAAGCCACCTACAGCCACAGAGGGGCTGTAGGGAATTATTAACAGACCTGTTTTCTGAGACTGAGGGTTTATATGACTTCTCCTCCAGGTCACACAGCACATTTCAATCCACACTGAAATCTGAACCTATGAACCACCATCAGTTCCCTGTAGTTTTAAATGTCAGTAGGTGATATTTATTCAAAAAAATTTAGAGGGGTTTTTGGGGGCTGTTTTTTTCTGTTATGATATTTTGATCAAAAGTGTAGATATCCAAGTATTTTCATCTTCTGAGCATCCTCAAAGGCCATCTTCAGCTTCACCATGTATTCTTCACCATAATACACCATGTATATTATGTTCTGGAAAGAAGAAGGGTTGTTTTCTTAACTTGTTCACCAACTGTTTGTTTGTTTTGTGGTTTAGATGGGATAGAGAGCACACTATAAATCAGTTAGGAACTAGCTTTATCGCCTTCAATGCAAACACAGACATTCATGCTTTTTTTAATCTTTTTTTTTCTTTATTTTTTCATCGGAACAGAAAAGTGTACCAATTCAGTAAACCATATATTTTAATTCCAAGTGTGGAAATTAAATGCAAACAAGTATTTGTAAATACATAAGAATGCCTACTGTTACAGGTCAAGAAGCCATGTGACTTTCTCAGGAGTTAAGGCTTTCTTCCTTTAAAATGAGCTGCACAACCCTTTTGAAGTTCCACAACCCTGAAGGACATCCACTCTTTGGAAATATTTTTTACCTTCTCATTGCCTCCATCAAGCCTCCATTGTACTTGACACTGACAGAGTGATAAATGACATGACAACTGGTTGTCTGTTCCTTTACTAACAGACCCAAATAAATGTTTCAGGCTATTTCTGGTTCAGGGGATTAAAAAATGCCTACTTTAAAGACCTGCAAAAAAAAAAATCCTTTTCAGTCCCAAGCAGGATTTTGCATTATTATGCAGATTTCCTAAGACTTTTATTTCTTTGGTTCTCTCATGCTCAAAAATAAAATTAGTTCTACTTTATCAGGATTTATTCTGTTCAAGTTTGGTCCAACAGCCTATAACACAGAAAGCATATGGGGTTTTTTATAAGGAGGCTAAAAAATCTATAAACGTGTGTTAAGCATAATAACACATTCTTTCAACAAACTTCTGTTTATCAGAAG
Source organism: Illadopsis cleaveri (assembly GCA_013399915.1). Classification (NCBI taxonomy): domain Eukaryota; kingdom Metazoa; phylum Chordata; class Aves; order Passeriformes; family Timaliidae; genus Illadopsis; species Illadopsis cleaveri. Next base: position 684,539 of record VXBB01001395.1, read on the forward strand.
GTTTTCATAATAGATATCGACTTCAGACTTCCACCTTGAGATATTTAGTGCTTTGGCCCTGTTTATAAGAGCATTGGCAACACAACTTGCCCAGACCACAATATATATCCCTGAAGTAATGGGTTATCACCTTATGTTGTATCTCAGTACAGGAAACAAGTCCTTTTGTAATTACTGCAGAACAAAACTGGAAGTACTTTGTAATGGAAAATGAGAATATTAAAATATACATGGATAACTGGGGGTTTGGAATTAGCTGAATTTTTTTTGAGGAATTTCTGTTGATGTAAAAGCATCTGAAAAGAAAGTGAGAACTTTCCTTTTTCCTCTGAGGAATGACTGTATGGTAAAGTTACATGGAGAGAAATTCTCCCTGCTCCTGGGGTATTGCTTTTGCTTTGTAAGATCAGTAAGAAAAGGGAAAATCCCCCAGAGCAGCAGACTGCTGCCCAGATTCTCAGTAAAGAATTTTCCAGAAACTCTACTGCATACCATCATTTTTTATATTACTTGCAATCCAGACATTACTTTAAATAAAAACATAGATTAAAAGTTACTATTTCTAGCTTCTTTGGTATAACAGGAGAAATTGCAGGGTTTTATCTTAGCCAGTTTCCCCAAAACTCTTTGCTTTTTTATCAGGAAGAGACAGCTGCAAGTCATATCTGAGCTCCAACCTGTACTTATCCAGACACACCTCGTGAAAATGGCTGTAGAGTTATCCAGGAGCTCATTGTTCTGTCTTATCACACCCCCTACCCCTGTGCCTCAGGAGGAGCTGGATCCTATTTCAAGTCACCGTCTTCCAGGTGTCTACAGAGAAACAAAATGTACTAAGTGAGAAGTACTTGCTTATAAAAGAAGAAAAAGCAGGCTTCTCTTCAGGCATTTTGAACTGCTTGGTGTTCTTCAAACACAAACCAGCTAAAATCGAGACTACTGAAGTAGCCACTTAGTAAGAGAGTATACATGATCTTTCAAAATGACCCCATCAAGAGAGAAGAGGAGAGAAAACCCATCCACCATCACATATGACACTCCAGGTCAACAATTTGCAAGTGTTATCAAGAAATAATGTGTGCCCACAATGGGTGAGATGCTTACAGCATTTGTTAGGTAGCATGCTTTGCCCTGTGTTCAATCTTGCTGCCTCAAATTTTCATTTGGACACAGGGCTGTTACTCAGAGAAGTAAGAAGGTGAGCTCAGCCCCTTAGCTTAGTTGGATTTGGGATTTTTCCCTTCACTCTGGCAGAGTTACTAGCCTACCACCCTCATTGCTTTAAAATATGCTTGCTTTTCAGTTTCTCCAGTAGTTTGTCTTGTGTTGCACATCTGTACAGATGGTGTTGAATCTGCTACTTTTGCTTTTTTTTTTTTTTTTTCCCCCCTTTACTAGGTAACCAAAAGTTTTGAAATGGCAGAATACTGAATAGGAAGTGAAAAATTGCTGCATATGTCAAACGCATTTTTTGGAAAACGCAGGTGGCTGCTTATGTATGTGAAGGTTTTAGAATAATGTTGTTGACTTGCAAAACTAAGATATTTCCCTAATCTCACTGAGAGCTGTTTATGCAGATCTAATCTGGATGTTTGGCAATGTCTTTCTGAAGGAGGTGACTCAAATGCAGATAGTGACAGGGCTTGCAGGCACATGGCCATGCAGTGTGTGGGTGATCATTGCCTGGTTACATAGTCCAGGAGGACCTGTGGAGTTGAAGACACTGAAAGCTCAAAATGCATTGCAAGTTTTCAGAAAAAGAATTGCTCTTTAAATAAATATTGCAATGACATTCACCAGAGCAAATACTTTCTTTGTATTTAGCTAGAAAACATTATTTGTAGATAAATACTGCCCAATATTGTAACTTGGAGTAGCACGGGAGGTCCTTTCAGTTACGGGAAGTCTGCCCAGAAGATGCCTTTTAGTGAGCTGGAGTTCCATCCTCCCACTCCCGGGAGCAAGCCAGAGCTCCTGCATAAATCGTGGTGCTAAGCAGGCAGAGCTGGTTGTGCTGCCAGCTCAGCACACAGCCAGGTGACATTCCTGAAAAGTAACTGCTTTCCTCTTGTGGTTTGGCAGAGTGCTGTACCTCTTTGGTGTTCCAACCAGCAGAATTAATCAAACTTTTAGCATATGAATGGGGGAGACCTGAAAATTTAGTTAAACAGGTGAGGCATGAGCTTGTGGAGACTGTGATTTTACAAGGACTGCAACAGGGAATATCTTCTTTATATTCTTTAGGCCTTCCAGTACCTAAAGGGAGTCTACAAGGGAGCTGGAGAGGGACTTTTTACCAGGGCATGTAGTGATAGGATAAGGGGGAATGCTTGAATTCCTAAAATAAGAATTCCGTCTGAGCAGACTGCAGATGACTTTTGAGTCTCACTAGTGAGGAGAGGTGGCACTCAAGTAACCAAGAATGGGAAGTGATGTGGAATCAGGTGGATAAGCCTGGCCTAGATGAGGAGAGCTGAAGGAGTGGCTTCTGCAGGAAGGAGGAACTTTTATGCTGGCAAAAAGTTCATCAAAGCAGTGGTGGAGGGCTTCATTCTCACCCCAGCAAGGTCAAAAGGGCTCCAGGCAAGGCTGTGAGTCTGGCTGACCTGCTCAGGCCCTCAGGCAGTCCGCATTCTTAGTCCATTATATCTGATGCAAGGCAAGATCTTTTCCATCTTGGGTAAATATATTTCTCTGTGCTGAGCAGCACTGGTTCCTGGGATCATTAGTGCCCACTCAAAAGAGAGCTGTGCTGAAAAAGGCAAGAGCTTTTGTCATGCATTTGGTCTAGGCTCAGATAAGTTGCCTCCAGCAAGGACCTCCAAAAACCCCTTTGAACATGTACCCAGTAAGATTGGCAGTAGGGGGCCATTAAGGTGTGTAGATTTCCTCAAAGGGTCTTCTGAGAGGAGAAATATTATTCTCAAGCTGGCTGCTCTTGACGATGTTACATCTTACCCTGCTTCTTGTGACAAGATAGGGTGGATTTGGCTTCTAGTGTAAACAAAAAAATGGTTTTGCACAGAAGCAGCTTACCCTGGCATCACTGGGTTGAGCTGGTTCATCTGGGTAGAACTGTTTCTACCTTTCAGAATCTCTTTTCACTCTCCGGGGTGGAAGAGAAGAGTGCTCACAACTATTCACACGCACACACACACGGCAATCAGAACCAGCATGTAGACCAGATTTCTGATTAAAAAGAACTGTATAATGTCTGTCTGCATCATCTTCCTTCTGCTTTTCTTGCCAGCTCAATTGCATATGTGCCACTTTCATGCTGTGCTCTATTCTTTCACCATGTCTAGAAAGCAAGGAGAAAATACAGTATGTCAAAGACAAGGGAAATGTTCCTTAAATACATTAGCCTGTGGTATATTTTAGTTGTACAAAGCACCTGAGAGGATCTTTGAGATAAAAGGGAAGATTTGTTTTAATGTATACATTAAATATAATGTATACATTATACATACATTTTATTCAGTAGTCATCTTTGTTTGCTAATATTTTAATAACTAAAGATTGCTCATGAAATAAATTCATACAACCTCAATACCTCCACATCCCAAAAAGAGGAAAAAAAAACCCCAAAGCTTCTGTGTCCTTTGAGAGGAAAGCAGGATTGTAATAAAATCACAAAGTGGTCCCATGGTTGATTCTGAAGCTGGCAGTAGTCAGACACAGAGGGTTTTAAAAGAGGCTGGGCTTTTTAGAAACATTTTCTACCATAAAACATTGGTCCAATTCCTGCTGCCCTCAAACAAACAGAAGCTCTCTGGCAGGACACCGTGTGCTCACTCAAAAACTGCACAACAGCTGGAGAGAGAGATGCATAGCACCAAATTGTAGGGACTTTTGGATTGCGTTTTTTCTTTTTTAAGTGCTTTCCTCCATTTCCCTAGAGAATCTGAAAAATCAGACAGAGACAAATACACCATACTGCAATTTCCGCCTCTTCTCAGCATGGGAAAAACTCTGTGTCACAAGCACATCCATGCAGTTTTGTGGTATGCATTGGCTGGTCCATGCAACAAAGACAATTTCTGGTTAGGCAGTAGAAGCAAAAGGAGGAAATGCCATTTTTCTGTTGATGACATTGTTTTGCTCTTCAGCAGATAAGCTTTTTCTGTATATCTCCAAGTTCTAGAATTTTCTTTCTCATACTTGACTCTTTAGCAGGGTCTGGACTTAAAGAGAGGTTTTATTGGGTTTTTTTTTGGTGTTTTTTTTTTGTTTGTTTTTTTTGTTTGTTTTTTTTTTTTTTTTTTTCAAGGCATGAAATCCCCATGTGGAAGTTCACTTGTTTATAAACAAGAACACAAAAGGAGATCTTCAAACCCAGAAAAATCTGGGATAGGGAGGGCAAATGCAAAAAACTCTTTATGTGCTGCCTTTGTCCCCATCAGTGACATGACAGCCCCCTGTTCACTGCACCAAAAAGCAGCAGAACATAGATGCTGACATAGAAAAATTACCCCAGCCTGGTAATGTCATGTCATGAGTAGGATCAGACAGATGGACATCAGTAAATTGTTCTCTACGTCTTCCTCTCTGGTGTCCTTCAGTGTTCACCTTGTGTCAGGCTGCACTGGATTATTCTACCTTCTAGCAACACGAAAATGCAAATAAAATTAAGCAGAGAAATGTATGTTGGATGTGCCCACCAGCCATGCCAGAGGTGGGACATTCAGCAGAGGATGATTTATCCCCATGGAACCAAGCTGTCAGTTGTATGCAGCAAAGTTGAGGACAGGGATACTTAACAGTACTGGTGGCTTTGAGGTTTTGGGGCGGTTTTTTTGTTGGTTTCATGTTGCATGTGGTGTATTGTTTGAGGTTTTCTTCTTTGTTCCAAGGCAAATTTTAGCACACTCCTCTGCTGGCTTACAAAATCATTTGGGACATGTTTCTGGACTTTCACTTTTCTCTACTTTGTCATTTTCTGTTGGCAGAACACAGCACCCATCTGGCACAACACTATACTTTGTGCTATGATTCTGACTGCTGAACTTGCAGAAGACAGTACAGTTTCAGGACTACATTTTATTATATTGTGTCTGGCCTAAAGGGAAAAAAAAGCAGCCATCATAAGGCTTGGTTTTCCCTTTCTTCATTCAAAAATGAAATGTGATAAATGAAAGTGCTTTTTTAAAGAGTACGCATATGACAGAGTGCATTGTGCATTCTTAAATTAAAAGGAAATATTTGAAACTAAAATTGCGTGCTTATGTAAATCCCTGTTGTCTGTCTTTTCTTTGTCATTTGAAAGACATTTTCAAGGCATAGGAACTCTTCCAAGAATATATTCAAAGTTATTTCACTGTTAATTGCTAACACTGCATTTTGAACCCTTTGATATAGAATCACAGAATCACAGAGTGTCGAGGGGTTGGAATGGATTTTAAAAATCATCTAGCCCCCTCCCCCACTGCCATGGACAGGGACACCTCCCACTAGACTAGGTTGTTCAAGGCCTTGTCCAAATTAGTTTTGAACACTGACAGGGTTAGGGCATCCACAACCTCTCTGGACAACCTGTTCCAATGGCTAACCATCCTCACAGTAAAAAAATTCTTCTTAATATCTAACCTAATTTTTCCTTATTTCGGTTTGTAGCTTTCACTCCTTGTCCTTTCACTACAATTCCTGACAAAGGGTCCCTCTCCAGCTTCCCTGTAACCTCCAGAGAAAAGCAACTGAGTCTAGTTCCTCTCACAAATGCCTACACCAACTAACTCCTTACTCTGCAAATAATCAAATAAATGAGGGACCAGAATGTGTTTTCATCTGAATTAATTCATGTAAATCATGTTAATATTGTGTAAATACAAGCACATCTCTAACAGAGAGTTAAAAGTATTTTTTAACACACATGTTGCTACAGTGGTAGAGGGATTAGATGTGTGTGTTTAAAATATTTTCATCTCTCTATTCGAATGAAAATAGGAGAATAGGCCTCAGTGTGTGTGAAATGTACAGAGCACAAATCTCAGTGCAGTATGCAAAGATTTCCTTTAGACACCTTCATGATCTTCTGGTTCAGATGCTTCACTAGAACATGTTTTCTGATTAAATTAACATTCTCCTGCCTCTTAGAGCTTCTCATGGAATTTGTATAGTATTTTGGCCTCTTTGAGGAAGTACCTTGATCTTCTCTGAGGCACAGTGTGGATCAGAGGCACTTGCCTTCCTCTACCCAGGGGAGTATTTATTCATCTGCTGAGACTCAGCAGACTCCATTTCCATCCACTTCAGCTCAGGGCTGGCCCCTTCTCCTGTCAATCCCCTTGGGAAGCCCACAGTGGCAATCAGCAGAGCAGCAGCAACACACAGCTCTCATCTCCTCCTGGTGTCTCTTGCTGTTGTTTTTTGGGAAGCACATCCAGTAGTGCTGTGCCTCCATCCTGTATGGTATCAGTGTGATACTCTTGTGGCTGTGCTCCCATCCTCTGGGGTGAGGCCTGGGGCAACAACAGCAGTGTGGGAGAAAAACTTGATGCAGCCAGCATGAGGACTTGCCACTTGTGAGTGCAGCACAGGAATGATGGAGCATGCTTGAGGAGCTGGTTTAAGAACCTAAATAATTCACATCCCACTTCTGCCAATTAATACATCCAATGCAATGAGTGGAGCCAAAAGACCATTTTGTATTGGCCAAAGAGCTGTCCAAAGTTTCAGTCCCTGGCATGCTGTACTTTTTGTGGAAATTACAATGGCACAAACAGAAATTTAGGTAATGCAGGATAAATACGAGATGGACTTGAACACTCAAGGAAGAAAAAGGTCTTTTCATTTACACGTTACTGGTAATAGTAACTCCAAGAAAATTAATTCTACATTCAGATTGTGCACATCATACATAGTCAGATTTATTCCTGAGTGGCATATTATCAAAATTTCCAGTGGCATTTCAGCTGTTCATTAAACTTTACTATAGGACGTAGTGAGGATTTATTACACAGCTATAAAAGCAGCAGTAATCATTATAAATGCAAGCCTTCAAAGTTTCTTTCTCTATGTTTAAATCCTTTTTATTTTCCTTTTTTCCCCCGCCACTACATCTAATGAAACAGAGATTGTAGCAATCAATAAGCAAGGAGCCACCTCCTTCAACTGCAGCCAATTACCTCCTTTGGTTTATACAGGAGATGGGAGATGTGCACAGATTAAGATAAGTAGCCCCCTGGATTCTGGATTTGTGTCAAACTGGCCAGTTGCATAGTGAGGAACAAAAGCAGCAACAAAAAAAAAAGCAGCTGTGCTGAGAACCCACATCTGAAATAGAAGGGGCACATCTACTTTTATGGGGAATACTTTTGTTTCAAGCAGAGTTGGGAAAATAATATGCAACACTAATGCATACAGAAAATTAATTTCTGTACTGTTTATGGTGGCTTTCCATTACTCTTTCCATGAGTATTTTACATATTCTTTACTCTGGCTGCGACAGCAAAATCTTTATGCTGTGGATACTTGCATCTTGTTCTATTGGTTCCACTCTTCAAAGGGCATGTGCCTCAGCACTTGGAGATTTCCATCTGGCAATATCTGTGCATTGAATCTTGTGATGTGCTGCAGTCTTCTTGCAAGCTCAGCTAATCAGTGGGCACCAACAAGCCCCAGGTGACATATTTGATTCACTGGCAGCTAATCAAGCTTATTTGAATTTTGCATGTCACATATTGGCAGCAAACTGTTCACATCATAATCATAAAATACGTTTGGAACCAATCTAGTAAATGCATTTCAGGCGATGCTGATCAGTTTGCAGATCTGCAGTGTGGTGAAGTAGCTCACATGCATCAGAAAAATTATGTCTGCTGAATTATTCATTCTATTTTTTTTAAATCTGATAACTGGCAATGCATTTTTTCAAAGAGTTACATGGTTAGTGTTAGTTACCAAAATGCTGTAAAAAAGTGTAACCATTACTAACAGTTGACTTCTCACTACTTTTTCTGACTTTTTTTTTTGAGTTGTTTGGAGTACAACTTATTCTGATGTCTAAAAACCTTCAGGTTTTGTCATGTGGAATCAAGTGGTGTAAGGAGTCAAAGAGTATGGAAATGGCTGTTGTATTGCACTGTATACACAGTGAAAATGGCAAAGGCTTTCTCTTCACCTTGTGACAGGAGTATCACATAATTAACATAAGTTCATATATTTTTATTAGGCAAGTAATTAGCAGCCAGAGAATATGGTATTGTAGAGATGGCCAAGATTTTATTACAGTATTGGACAATTCAGAAACAGACCCAGTTTCTGAACTGCTTAGGTGAGCGATTACACAATGGAATCATCCTCCCAAAATGCATTGACAATTACCAGAATTGTGCATGCCACTGGGAAATTGCTGGTACTAATTACCATCATTAGATACTTGAATGCAAAATATCTGCAAATGCTTCAGGAATTAGATATAAAATGGATTCTCCTCTTTCAGGTCAGCTGTGCATGTATTTCGAAAGACCAGGAGACAAAGATTAAGCCTGTTAATTAGGTTACAGGTTTTTCTTTCATATACTTGTAAAATCTCTGTGAGATTTACGTTTTAAAATGGAAAATTTAGTTAATATTTTAATAAATGTGCTTAGTGATACATGGAGAATATTTAAAAATCCTAAAATATATGATATCACCCTTTTGATACTTTATTCATTTATGAGTTCTTTCAAAAGGCGTATTTATTTGTATTATTTGTATTTCATGCAAGTGTATTTCACACACTTTTTGTGACTCACATCTTTATAGGATGCCTCAGATTGTGAAGCCAGCACATTCAGAGGATAAAACATCTCGCAGGTGGAGAATTGTTTCTAGCTGTCTCTTAGCACATATGGCAGGAATACAGTAGAAGTACAAAAACCCTGGGGAATGGAGGAAGGGAGAGGGAGGGTGGTTTGGTTTTGATTACTTGTACATCTCACCTATCACTTGTATTGAAAAACTTGGCAAAGTTATCACTTCAGAAATACAACAAATGACTTTTAAACTCCTAATTTGACATCATTGTGTAAAACTACTTCCCTGGCATACATTTTGTTAAGTCACAGGTCTAAAATAAAATTTAAAACATATCAAACCTTATCAGGCAACCTATGTTGTTGAAATGATTTCCCAGGCTGAGGCACACTATGAGTGCAAATTGCATGGTTTGTATGATCTGCCTGCCCTATTGGCCTGTACACCCTTGAAAGCCCCATGAGAAATGGTCCCATTTCATGAGTACATACATCAGAGCATGTCAGAGTCACATCACCAGCAGCATTTTGAGATGTGAATGTTCAGTGGATAAATTTAGGATCATCCAGCTGATCAAACCATCAGGCCTCTTCTTTCTTTACCTGCCTCCCCAGCTGGTTTTAATGGTTGCTGCATTCACAGCTGTAAGGCCACAGGGCTTTCTTTGCTGCTCATCTCAATGGCTCCTCTTGATCTTTTAAAATCAGCTCGTGAAGTCATTTCAGTGTTGTCACTTCAAAAGTCCCACATAGTGGAGGGGTTGCTGGAGCTGGATGCTGTCATTGTCAGTACAGTGTAAAAGTTTTCCATTGTGCTGTCAGTAAAGAAAATGAAAGTGATTTTGCCATTATGCTTAGACATGGCTTACGAAAAATTAAAATAAAATCCTTTCCGTCCTTTTCTCTTCCTTCTGCCAAATAAAAGGGTGGGGTAATCCAAATAAAAGTACTGACCTTGCCTTTATTTTATAAATATACAAGGGCTGTGTCATGACTCGTTCAAATCATGCTGTTTCAGTGAAAAACGTGTTTATTCTCACCCCTGGTGAGGCCATTTGGATTTGATTTGGAATATCTTTTTTTTCTTTCTTTTTCCTTTTCCCCCACCCAAAACTCCCAGGATATCCAGTGAACACTCGCCAAAGCTTCAGATCCGGAGCCACAGTTACCTGAGGGCAGTGAGCGAAGTCTCCATCAACAGGAGCCTGGACAGCCTGGACCCTGCAGGGCTGCTGACGTCCCCCAAGTTCCGCTCCCGCAATGAGAGCTACATGAGAGCCATGAGCACCATCAGCCAGGTGGGTGTTGTGCACCTGGGGCAACCTGGAGAGCAGGTGTCACGCTGGACACTGATTGCCATAGGACGAGCTGGACTTTGCTTTAAGTGGTGCTCACCAACACTGTAATTGGGGTTCTTAAGGATCTTGCGCTTAGTACCGCCAATCAAAAATTTTTGAATGCTTCAAAAAAAAGTTCATATGTTGAGTGAGATGCTAAAGTAAAATCAGGCTGTTAATAGTTTGTATTACACAATTTTATTAAGATTTTAGTTTCTTTATGCTATTTTATGCATTCTTTACCTTGTGTACCTCCAAAGTTTTCACCTAAATAGTACAAATATTACAGTATATGTATTAAATGCAAAAATCTGTCTGTATTTTTGCCCTGAAATCCTGTAACAGATCTTCATGCTCCTAAACAAGACAAAAAATGAAGTCCACTGTGACAGATTCAGTTTATGTGTTTTAATGGTATAAAATAGCCTGTCCTTGCATTCAGCATGCTTGTACAGTTGAGTTCATAGGGAACAGATCTGAAAGAAGTGCAAAAGTGCCAGCACACCACAGGGCAGAGGGCCAGTAGTACATCTGCTACATCCTCTAGCTCCTTGGTATGATTTTTGGCTCGTTAGCGTAAGTGGATCATTTGGGTAAATCCCTTGGATGAAAGGACTTCCTTACGCTAGTCCAGAAGTGCAGTAGGCAGGATTTGTGGTGCCAGATACTGATCCCTTTTGACTGGCTGTAATGGTTTCACTCATCAAGTCATTGCAATGTCAAAAAAAATGTGCATGACATCAGTGACACCACATTTAGCTGTGGCCATAACAAACACATGTGCTATTCAATATGGAGCTATAGTTTCCCTTTCTGCAGTATACTATATTTAGACACTTCAGGGTATTCATCTGTGTATTTTGTAATGAGGCACTTTGCATTGGGCATGGGCTGATGCTCTAAAAGTAGGGTCAGGATATATCTAGGAGAAAACAGCACAGAAATTCAGGTCTCAGAGGCAACTGCATGTAGCTGCACACCTAACACACAAAGCTGTCAGCCAAGGAGTGGCCATTATTTGCCAAGGTGAGCAAGTTTTTTGTTTTAGAAAGGCATTAATTCAGAGATACTTACTTGAGGATTGCATATTCTCTGCCATAGTAAGATTATTCTTTCTGTTGTACTACCTACTACTCTTCCATGCTTTTTAAAATAGTTTTCCTATGGAAAAAAAATGTGGTTTACTCTCTGAGATTTTTCAGTTACGTGTGCAAAGACTCTGCAAAATATTTTTCTTGGTAACATTAATCCTGGAAGAAAATTTCCAATGAGGTCTTTTTCTACCATCCTAACATAGTCTTATCTTCTCCTGCTAACTTGGCCCTGTACATGCTTGAAAACTAACAAAATCCTCAAGTGATGGTTTCCATCTGCATGTTTCCTACAGTGATAATTATTGTGCTTTAATGCCAAGCTCAGGGCTCAATTCTCAGTTTAGAAACATGAGCATCCATTACTAATTAAGCCAAGGTAAATGGTTTCCAGGTTTTTAAGACCTGCTGGAAGTTTTTGAATGTTCTTTGACCACCGTAAGCGCAAGTCTTTGTCACCACCTAGTGTCTGCTGCACAAAAGGTCTGAGGATTCCTTTGCATCTACTCTCAGCCAGAAATTTAGTTCTACAAACATTTTTCCCCGGGAGCTAAGCTGGTTCCCTTATCAACCTCCTTTTCCCAACTCTTTGTTACCCTCCAGCTTTCCATCCACTCAGGTTTTTATCAGTGTGATTGCCTGTGGCTTGCACTGATAATGTACTGGGGTTCAGCTGGCCATTTTTGGTTTTTTCCTCACCCCACAATGAAAGAGTGATTTTTGTTTTACATGTAATGATCACAATGACCAAACATTCAATTTCTGCTGTGGGCCCAGAGTGACATAAAACAGGACCTGCTATGAGGGCTCCAGGCCTCCCACCAGTTTGAGTAGGAGCCAAGAGCCCAACCTCTGGCTGAATCTTTGCCATTTCTCTGTCTCCCCTTTTTGTACATTGTTTTTTTCCCCTCACAGTTGCTGCTATGGGATGTCCCATTTACCTTTGGTCATGTGCAAAGGGATCCTCTAACCACATTGTGGCACGTAGGTCATGTGCTACACGTTTCTAACAGTAGCTGGAGAGTGTTTCTGCCAGGCAGTATGGAATATCCGTGTTGGGGATGCACTGACCCTGCCTGGTGTCTGTGTGCAGGTGAGTGAGATGGAGGTGAATGGCCAGTTCGAGTCCGTCTGCGAGTCAGTGTTCAGCGAGCTGGAGTCGCAGGCGGTGGAAGCGCTGGATCTGCCGATGCCGGGCTGCTTCCGCATGAGGAGCCACAGCTACGTCAGGGCCATCGAGAAGGGCTGCTCCCAGGATGACGAGTGCATATCGCTGCGGTCCTCATCCCCCCCGCGTACAACCACCACAGTGAGGACCATCCAGAGCAGTACTGGTGAGTAACACAAAGGGAAAGCCAGACGGGGGCAAAAAGGGAAGGTACATTGAGTGCATTTCCATCAGATCAAGCTTTTCTCTGCCAGACGCTGAGCCCTTGAGAGAGTCTGTGTTTTGCCAGGGAGCTGGACAGAATAATCAGCCTCAAACCACACACAGACAAAGACTGATGCAGTTGTGGTTCCTTCTGTGTCCAAGCTAATTTATTCTGAACTAAAAGAACGTAGAAGGGTGACACCAAGGTCATGTCTCCTCTCTCTATCTTCCCCAAAAGAGCAATCACAATTTGGCAAGGCTGAACAAGAAGGCTCTGGGTTAGCAGTTCTGCTGGCTGTGACCAGCAGAAGAGGGTCCCTCGGATCAGATTTTCTACAAAGTTGAAGTGATTGTATAAGTTACTGGATGTGGTTTTTACTGGCTTGAAGACACTGTTCCAGCTCTCTAGGCCCCATCTAAGATGTGAGAATGAAGAAAGGAAGAAGCAGTCTGCAAGTCAAAACATACATGTTCACATTTTGCTGTTACATTCTTTCTGCAGTTCAAACTATTGAAGCCCTGCTAGAGGGAGAGGTTTCGGTGTAAACATGAGACTTCCAGCCTTCCTTTTAATGTTTGAGGTTGCTTTTCTTTTGGAAATAACCATCATGAATTTCAGATTTTGTCACCAAAATAATGCTTAACGGGAGGAAAAACCGAGTAAAACCAAATTCCAAATCTGCCTCTCTCATTCCGGAAAGCAAGAGGCAGGAGCCATTACATGTGTGTGCTCTTCCCTATGGCAGAATGAGAGAGAGCCTCTTTCTTTTGACTTCTGTGCAACCATTCCGCTGTTTTACACAAGCTTCATTTGCTATTCATATACTGTTCATATACTAATCATGTTCTTGACTAATATTGACTATTATATGTATTTCACTGTACCTGCTATCTCTTGCTGTATTTTTTCATTTCTGTTTTCTGTAAACTTTTGTCCTTTTGTGTGTTATCTCACAGGTGCAGTTGTTTATTCCTTGTAAGTCTTTTTTAAAGCTGCTTGTCGATTGTTTTATGTCATCAAAGAACACTTTAAATCCTTTTACCAAAAATGTTCAGCTAAATTAAAGATTTTTCTAAAAGTAGCAAGTTGGAAATATATTGGCCGTGCAACACAAACATCAAAGCGTTTTTAACAAATGCTGCAGAGCAGTTCTCATCTAAATCACTAAAGAAATAGTATTCACATGACAGCATTTCTGCTATAGAAATATCCCTTGGGAGCACACAGGGTTTGCACCAAACCACAGAGACAGGATTTGCATAAGGTGTGTACTACTTCGTTGTATGGTATTAGTGTCAAACATATTCTGAGGCAAAAGCTGAAGAGTGGGAGTTTTCAGGGATTTTTTAGTGTTTTGTTAGATCAGCTTGGGTTGATCCCAAAGAGGGTTTTCTGTTCTGTGACAATGGCTTTGATAACACTTTTCCTTTATAAAAATAACTTTGATCATTAATACAGAAGAGAATAACTATTTTTTTTTATTAACTGTATGTAAGAGGTTGTTCCTGTCACTTAGGAAAATGATGCCTGTATCTGGGGATGATGGTGTCTAAATGGAGGAGGTTGGCTGTGTGTGCCAGCCAAAAACACTGGAAAACATGAAAGAGGAAAATCTGTACTGTAAACTGTCTCTTTTTTATGGTCCCTTTTTTGTAGTGCAACTGATCTCTTCTCTGGGTAGCTGGCTTTATTTAAAAAATCATATGAACAAAACTGTGATATTGAAAAACATAGTCTAGTGAGTATGTCTTGGGTTATTGCTTCTGTAGTCAGGCCATTAAAAGCAGAGAGGAATGATTTGCAGTGCTCTCTTTGGACATACATAGAAGCATTTAAAGATTGTTGTAGATGCCTATTTTCTGCTGTGGGAATTTTACTGAGGTACCTTTTTCATTTTCTAATTTTTGGGCTCCACGGGCCCTTTCCTTCCACTGGTAGCATTTCAGACAACTTGTCTCTTTCAGTACCTGACTTACCACTATCTGTTTAATGGGGATTAGAATTGAATTAATTCTATTCAAAAGCATCTATGTTGATGTTGGTGTTGCCTGTGCCTGGCTCACAGAAGAGAAATATAAAATATAAAAGGCAATGTTGATAGTTTCTATTAATATCTGCTTCAATAAAATGGGAAATGGCACAACAACTAGGCAGACATGAAGAAAGGAGAACAGTATCTCAGGTTTATCTCCACTGAGGTTGTGAATGCTTTTGTGGGAGACATGGGAGCAGTTATGATGTAAAAATGGTTTTAACGTCCCCAAATGAGAGAACAGTCCTCCTGCCCCTAAAGCATCTCTGCCTGTGCAACCAAGAAAGATTCCTTTCATCAACATTAGCAATTCCTTCAAGAATATGGCTTTTAATTCATTAATACCAAAGCTGTGATCATACGCTGATATTGAGAATCTCTTTGACACCTGAAAGTCCTGGAAAATGCCAGCTTGATGGTGGAAAAGACAGAAGAGCTGTCTGGTTACTGGATTCAAAATTTTTCCTCTAGAGCAGTGATCCACAGCTTTCCAGGGCATCTGGATAAAACAAGAATTATGGACAAATATCACACTTTACCTGTTAGCCTTTACTGTTGTGGTGGCAGCCTCAGGTTTTCATTTCCTTTTGCCACATAGTGTTGGTGTTTTAGTTCCACAATCAGGAACTGCACCTCTAGCTCAGTTCCTGAGGCTGTGCCCAGTCTAACTACAAATCTCTGCACTGGCTATGGCACAGAGCTCAGCTAAGGGTGCCTGCCCACCTGGTGGCCTCTGCAGCCTGCACTGACCCTAGTGCTGCTGTGGGGACTCTGAGGGGTGCCTGCAGCTGGATGAAACTGAGCCCAGGTGTGAAAATAGAGGTGGAGGCACAAACCCAATGTCACCAAAGGGGTGAAATGTTACACTGTGAGTGGGGAGGCAAATCCTAACGTCACCAAAATCTCCCACCAAAGTTCCTCCTAATGTCCAACCTAAACCTTCCCTGGCACAGCTTGGGACTAAGTCCTCTCATCCTGTCTCTGTTTGCATGGGAGAAGAGGTGAATCCCCATGTATGAGTTAACACATACAGGAAATGATGGCAACCACCAAACTACAGCAGTAATGCAAAGAGTAGAGCTATTTCATTACCTCACCAACACTGCTGGGCAGCAGAGACACACTGGGACATGAGCTCTGTTGGGCTTACTTTATCCTAGTGAAAAGAGACACACAGGGGCACAGGCTCCATTAGGCTCAGTTCATCGTAGCACACAGTGACAGGGGACCCACTGCCTACCCCAGATATCAAAGGGCTTTGCACACATGCAATTTATCACAAGGCTGTATTTTGATGATATCTCACTTTCAGCAGAAGGCTCAAGCATGTCCGTGAGTGTGTTGTCTCTACACAGGAATTCTACTTCTCAAAACCAGCAGAGGATGAACAACACTAGGCATAATAAATGGACACTCTTTCCCACTCTGACATTCCTAGCATTCCCAGCTGCAAGGTCACTTTGAGCAAAAACTATTCCCTCCTTGCCAAATCTTCCGGTTTTAACCCTTTCCTCCCAACACCTCACCTGGCTACTAACTCCCTTCATCCTTGTTTTTAAATGAAGGGTTTTGGAATGAGGAAGAGAAAATGCAATCTTGACACTTTATATCAAATTATAAATAAGTTCTATGTTACAACTGCATCGTGCCTTGAAAGCTAATCAGTTGGAAAGCTGCATTCACCCTCATATTTTCTCTCTCAGTATCGGTGGTGCCCATGGAGGCGTCCTGACTGAGGCCATTCCTGGGAGCAGGCCTGTGCAGGTTGGGAGGCACAGCAGCTCTGAAGTGCTGACATACGTTATACACCATAGACTGCACTAAAAATTAACACCCAGGTCATTTGATCTCTTCAGAGGAATTTAATGAGCTGTGAGTTATTATACAATTTGGTCCCAGGTTATTTGCAGATGCAACTATTGCAGCTGAAGCACTTCAGCCAACAGATCCAGTCACTAAATAAGTAGCCTTTTAACAATTTTTAGTCTGTGAATCATTTCAATGAGCTTGAAGAATGCAGTAATTAAGAAACAATGAAATGTTAAAGTAGTCTAAAGAACATCTTTCTCCCTTATTTATCGTGTCTATGTTTCTAAACTTTCCCTATGTAGCTGTGCATGATCCTTTGCTGTAAACAAACCTTATGACATTGTGAGGGCTCAGGCATGAGCACATGTGCATACAAATATACAATATAGTATAATATACAAATATGTAATGACATCTCTCTAACAGAGATCAAGTAGTAACATCAGGAAAAACTCTGCACTAGATTGCAATTCAGTAACTATCCTCTGTGGAGTTAGGTGAAGAGAAATATCAGAGTTATTTGCAGCAATGCCATCTGGTGATTTTCAGTAATATTACACTTCTGCTGAAAAGCAAAATAAATAAAAATCCCAAGGAAATTGTGCTGTGTAGCCAGCAGGTTAGAGAAGGACAGAGAGTTACCACAGTATATGCTAATTAAAGTCTTTCAGCTGAGCAAACCATTTTCCTTCCATTCATTGGAACATCTGATCAAGACAAGTCAGGTATTTTGTGGCAAATCTCTAAGGGGCTGCCTAGCCACTTAGAAATAAATAAATAAATAAATAAATAGGCATATAAAATGCAAACAAGTCTAAAAACTGACTTGTGCCAGGCAGCATTCAAAAATAAAGTCAAATCCTGTGGATAAGGAAACTGTAACTAAGTGTATGCCAGATGCAAGTCATTAGATTCCTCAGAGCTACCCTTTCAGATACTGCTCTGTTAAAAAGGAAACAAGGAATTAGGATTTCACATGTGGTTTCCAGTTGAAGCTTAGGATGTTTTCTGGATCTGTCCCAAAATTAAGATATTTCCACAGAAGGTCTCAAGAAATATAACTACATTAAGCCCTTCATGCAGATGTTGAAATTTAAAATAAATCTGAAGACTGTAGAAAACTGCTTGACAAAGAATTTACATGGTTCATTTCCTCTCTTTCCTTGAATAATCCTAAAATGTGTTCTGCCTTTGGATCTGCTATCAAATTGCTTAAATCAGCGCTTAAAAATGTTTTCCTTTACTAATGAAGATCTGACCTTGGAGGAGAACATTGTTTCCAGTTTCTGGGGTGTCTGACTGTAGCTAGTACAAGTTTTGTCTCATCTATCCCCGTAGTCAGCTTGATGAATGTTAAGCTTCACATCACACCAAAAAACACCATTTGTATGAAGCCAGTGAAGGTTTTTAATGAGAAATTCAGAAAGGGTGAGAAAATAACTTTGTTTTGTAGGCCATGGCCTATTTTTTTTTTCTACATCTGAAAACATAGTTCAGAAGAGTTTATAGCACTTTCCAAAGTTATAAATGTGTTTCAAATACAGGGAATGAAAAACCAGTATTACCCTTTGGTATTCCATCTTTATTTACTATTCTTGTTCTTTATTTGCTTGATACACTTCTAAACATTTGGGCTAAGGCTCACAGTGAGGTAAGAATGTGAGAAAGATCTTAATTATTCAAAACCGTGAACTTAAAATGTCTTGAAGGAACGTGTTGTCTTACTTTGTGAACACTTCCAGAAACACAGAACAACTCTGCTTTTTTGTTGAGACGGCACTTGTTTGGTTGATTTCTCCAGCTGTCCAAACAACTTGCACATCTCCACAGTTGAAAATGGGTAAATTACATCCTGCTTCACCAACTCTGCCAAAGTCTGTGTATCTCTCATGCTGGGAAGTGCCATGCTGGACACACACTTGAGATGTGGCCTCACCAGGACTACACCTCCCTCAAACCTCCAGCTGTGCTTTGGCAAAGGCTGGCATGCAGTCAGCAGTCCTCAGTGCAAGAATACACTGCCATGTGCTGCTCAGCTTGCTGCACTGTAGGACCCTGTTGGCCTTTGAGATGCTGGGAGTAAGATGGCCATCAGACCTGTGAGCTGATAGTCTCAAGTAAAATGGGAAAAAGCATGATTTTAGAGGAGAAGGAGAACTTTAACAGAAATCCCTATTGTTCTATGCAAAGAACTATTTATTTTAGATAAGATATTTCTTATCAAGTGGAGCACAAATACAGAGGACACAGGGACTAGTTACTTAAAATGTAATGTTTCATTATTTGTTAATCTTGCATTGATTTCATTACAGATATGAAAAAAATTGTGGAAGCCCTTTGCATATATTTGTATGGAATGTGCTTAAATTCATTTTTCTATTAATTCATTTATTTTGATTATATTGCACACACAAAAAGTGATAGTCATTTCTGGTGTTCAGATTTACACAGTTCACCCTGAAGGTGTACAGAGCATGTTTGGATTTGAACTCTGCTTTAGTTTCAGACTAGATAGGTGTGTTATCAAATGCACCACTACTGGAGATTTTTGTAGGGATGTTCAGGACCCAAATTTCATGGAGACCTCCCAGTGTGCTAATGCAGTGAGAGAGTCCTGATCCCATGATTGTGTACCCCACTTCTGCTGGTGTGCACGTTCTTGTGGAAGTGCCCTGATGGAGCCTGCAGCTGTGCCTGTGTATTACAGCACCTGAATGTCCAGCACCTAGCTGAGAAAAAATGCCACTTGATGTACCATAACAAATGTACAGGAAATCATTACAAGCAAAACAGTAATTTAAAAGTTGTTCTGCTGACTGAGCACTGCATGCCTCAAGTCTCATTAGCTGAGAATTAACATTTTTCTAAGCCCATGAACAAGCGTGAAACCTCAGTGATTTTGCCACAATCCAAGAAGCAATGGATTATGGCAAACAGCCTCTCCTGCTCACTGCTGCAAGGCAGCTCTGCCCTTTGGCAGCAGCTTGGGCTGTCTGACAGGTCTGCCTTAGACAGGGGCAGCAGTTCTGCTCAGCTCTGGTGTCCTGAGCAAACTCAGGTGCAGGGCAAGGCTGATGTGATTTCAGCAGCTCTGACTCAGCGACCTTGTGTGTCTGTAATTTTGGGGACAGTGTTACCTGACTTCAACACAGAGGCAGGAACCAGCCTTCTTTGAAATACACCTGGAATCACATCACAAGGAAGCAGGTTTCCCACAGCAGCGCCAGCTTATAATTGTAAACTAATGGATGGAATATGCAGCAGGATATAAGATAAAATAAAACAAAACCACAGTCCTTTTCCGTTTGTAAATTGTGAGCGGGCAACATAACTTTTACCCCAAAATTTTGTTCTGAGGAACTGGTCATTGCTCTAATTCTCTGAACTCTGAGAATTAGAGCTCCATCATTCCTTAGCTCAAGAACAAATAATTAATTTTTCACTTTATGGAAAAGTACAACAAAGACTGGAATCATTTTTTGTTCCAGCTTATTTCCATTGCAGTGTTTTTGTGATGGCAGTGACAGAAATGAGCTGAATCAGTAGCTGAAGACATGCCCCAATTTATATAATGAGATCACATTTTGAGTAATAATTCCTGCCATTTTCCTAAAATAGACTAATGTGCTTTTAACTACAGTTCTCTTTTGGGAAGCAAGGCCTCTTTCCTGAAGAGGCTATGCTTAATTAATACATCCAGTGTGTAAAAAAGCCTCAGGCTTTTCTTTTTTGTTTGTGCTACTGTCCAATCTCCAGCCATGTGCAGCCACTCACCTGCACTAAGTTGCATATCATTCCCTTAAGACAAACTTCAATATTTTGTTTTCCCCAGATATACTACTTGCAAAGCTCTCTTGAGACATAGGATTTTGCAGGAAGTTACAGTTGAGATACTTGGTGATAATGAGCTTTTTTAAGTGACTGAGTGGTTTTTGATTTCAAAAAACTAAGAATTTTTAATAAGTGTGTTTAATGAGTACAGCTCTTCAGGGCCCCTCTTGTAGTGCAGCAATTTGTTTGGATCCATTATATTTCATCATGTCAGTAATTCCCATTTTGGAGCTCAAATATGATGTATTAGGTACTGAATACTGTAAATAATTGCACATTTCCATGCTTCCTAAATACGTGTTTATGCAATAGTCTAACAGTAATTGGCTCTTTGAAGCTATGGTAGACTATGGGGCACGTACATTATTAACCACTCTTAGAAACAAACACTGCTTTGTTTCTTTAATAATATGACAGACAAACCCAAAGGAAATGTGGCAGCAAAGAAAACTGCACATTAAAAAAATTGCAGAACCTCGGAAATATACACAGAGATGTGATTTACTCTTTTTATTTCTTGCTGTTTCACCAGTCTCGCTGCACTGCTTCTTACAATGCTCAATAACAAGCACAATGCAACTCAAATACTGGGATCTGGAAAACACCTAATGCTATTTTGCAAACAGGGACAGTCTCACTGTCATCAGGGTCTAACAGTTCCTTTTATCAAAAGCACACAGTAGGCAGATGTTGGTAATCTGTTCTAATGCCACAACCTTTGTCTGGCCTCTCAAGGGGGAAATGGATGTGTTGGTCTTTGGAAACTGTTTTTCCTTACTGAATTCAGCTTTGGTCAGATGGGAGAGTGCTAAATTGCATCCCACTTAAAATGCAGTAAGCCATCTGAGCAGAGCAATTTCTAGTTGCTTTGATCAAGGATTGAGCTAAGCTATCAGAGGAGGGAAAAAAACCTAAAAAACAAATAATACCACAGAACCCTCTACTGTGCCAGATCTCTTGCCTGTTCTGTTGAGGAAGATGCCTACCTCTGTTTCTGCACGGTCAAGATGATGGTGTCTTGATAACCATTCTCTTTCCTGTAATAATTTTCAAATTAATTCTGTCTTTAGCTAAAGTAAAATATGTATCCCCCTGGGAAGGTTTTGATGGCAATCAGAATATTGTAGTAGGATAGCAAAACAAATGCTGGCAGGCTATTTCTCTTTGGAATTTTTTTTCTCTCCATTTCTTTTAACTTTCTTCTGAACTTCATGAAGAATCAAATAAAATTATGCAGATCTGTGGCAGAAAAAAACCAGGATCTACTAGACCAAAATAACCAAGCTATGAATAAAACCTAACTCCTGCATGAGCCTCAATCTGACTGCCTCAGGTAGTCCTGAGAAATCTACTGTTTTCCATTTTGCATGACGGGTAATTTGCATCCAAGTGACAGAACGAGTTGTCACCTGGTGCCATGGCCTTATACTGTCTTATCTCACACAGCCCCCAGAATGCTCATGTGACATTTTACCATTTGCCTCTTTTGTTTAAAAAGGGGGAAGCAAAAGAAGAAGGGTTCCAGAGAGATGGAAGAGGGGTGAAGTATTGCATCTGTATTGGAAGCTCTGATAGTGGGGTTGGAAGGGCTGCATGCTCTGATCTAAGTGAAGTCAGTTACTGTATTGTCAGATACTTCCAAGGAAGCTTGTCTTGCCCTATTTGGGATGTGGCTGTGGGGGAGTTTGACCATGTTAGAAGTTAGATTAATGCATAGCTAAGACCCAAATGTTTATTTTCCTTTCAGAAAAAAAAAAAGAAAAAAAAAAAAAAAAAAAAAAAAAAAACAAAAAAACAAAAAAAAAAAAACACAGAGATAAGTAAGGACAAGGAGTCATTAGTTAAGATTTCCAATACCAACATCAACATTCAGTCTTCCTAAATCTTCCTTTAGGACTTTTCCCACAGCCAAAAAGCTGCATCATGTTCACCCAGATGGGTACAGTGTCGTTTTGTGTAAATAGGCAGTTGTGTTTAACCTCACGAGCTACCTGCAGGTTTAATGCTTAAGCAGGCACGCCTTGTCTACACAGACTCTGCAGCCTGCAGCACATCAGCAGCTGTTCCAGTGTCACATACTTCCACAGATTGCACATGGCATTATGAGCAAGAGCTCCCTCCCATAATCTGATTTATACTGCCAGTTGTCCCCCTTTCTGGACTTCAAATATGTGCTGCAGTCCTGAGAGCCTTTTTCTATTTCTGTCAGTGCTTACTGAGAACATAAGTGTGTATCTCCCTTTTGGAGGGTGCTTACTGCTACTTTAGCTGAGAAGACTCTCACTGAATGCAAAGGTTGGTCTTATGTCCTGTGAGTTTGGGTGGCATGGTCAAGGAACACCTGTAGGGTGAAGGGGTACTGAACCTGAAAATATGTGGGTGGTCATTTTTTTTTAATTTAAGAGAATACAATAGCCCACCCTACAGGTGACATGCACCACCAGAGAAAATGCGTATCTGTAAATAACCAGCAGTTAAAGCAGTTTTTACTCTTAACACATTTTTTTCCTAATTCAACATACTGCTTTCATTGAAGGGCAAAGAGTTTGATGGTTAAGTAAAAAAAAAAAAATGAGAAGAATTGCCAAAAGGGGAAGGAGAAGGACAAAAGAAAAAAACAGATTTTGAGTAGCAAAGTAGGTCCAGAAGAGTTTCATAAAACAGAATTGTGGCCTGCACTTAAAAAATCATTCATTATGTCAAATCAGGAGCACCTTTCCCTGTGTGAATAGTTGATGGTGAGAAACAGATGCATGGAGCTTTTAACCTGAATTTTAAAAAATACTTTGTTTTCTTATTCCTTCATCATGTATGAAATGGTGTGTAGACTAGGTGGAGATGATGTGCTGTCTGCCACGTTTTATTGATGCTGTTTGAGCTCCCAGTGTAGTCAGGTTTTGACATTTATTTTAGAACATATTTTCTGGTTGTAATGAGAATCCAGTTTTCCTGCAGGCAGGAGATATAGAGGGATATGAAATGGTCATCAACTTAATGGTGTCCAGAATCCCTTTATTGCCTTCAAAGGGCTGGCAAAACTAGTGAATGGAAAATAATGAACATGACAGATAAGTAGGCACTTGACAGAAAGCTTGAATACTGTGGGAATTTTTGGGACCACAGCAGCAGTGTTGGAATTTCATCAAATGAAGAGGAATGCTTTCCCCCATCTGTTCTGCAGATACATTTCTTAATATTTTAAATACAATAGTGCAGATCAGAGCAGTCTGTTCAGTTACAAAGCTGAGACGTTTTTCTTTTCCTGCAGAATTTGCTCACTGAGGGTCTAGTTGTGTAAGGTGCTGAGTGTCCTCAGCTGCCACCATCACAGAATCAGTTAATGATTTCTGTATGCCTTGTGTCACAGAAACACCTGGCTCTCCTGTTTAACTGCCAGTACCTTTACAACCAGAGGACTCTGGGGCAGGGGCATGAATCTGTTGGAATCCAGTTTAGAATATTTGTTTTTAGAAGATAAAAATGTACCCTTTTGCTGTTGAAATCTTAAACTGGGCAACGAGATTCTAGGGCATAGTACAGACTTGACTTGCAAAACAATTTCCAGGGAATCTTTTCAGATTTTGGGGCTGGGGTTTTTTTCCATTTTGCTGCTAAAAAGAAATTAAATCCTGAAAAGTGTCAGTGAGGTAAATATTTACACTTCCTCTATCCTGTAGTAGCAGGCAATTTTGTGGCACATTAAAAACTGATGGTTTTTTTTACCCATTGTCAGGATTGTTTCTGCCACATCCTTAAATGGAAGGGATTGAATGGGCAACTGTATCTTTCCTTCTCCACAATTAGCAAGGAGATCATGCTCAGCAGAATAAGATGGAGGAATACTGGGTGCCTTGTACCTGTCGTCCATAGCACCATGTTGAGATTGACCACTGCCACAATATTTCATTTATGTGTGCTAAACTATGATAAAAGAAGACTATCCATTGCAAACTAGCATGACTCCATTAAAGGAGTTGTTTCTATTTGCACTGCAATCGTGTGCACTTCTCCCAGACCATTTGTTATCTCCTCCTCTGCACATTAAGTTTGGTACATGCACGTCTTTTGAAGAACTGGCAAAAATAACTGGCAAAAAACTAACTAACTCATGTGGAGAGAAAGCCTCACTCCATCTTCAGAAAACTGCCTCTCCAGCAGGCATGGAAAAGTGTCAGGAACTCTTTTTGGGTGGCATTCTGGCCAATGCCTAGATGCACAAGAACAAAGTTGGTTTTTTTTATCAAAGCCAAAACCTATGTAATTTAAATTGTCAATGACCATCACTAGTTTCCAAAAAAACCCTAGTGTGGTTATCGAACAACATAAGTATAGTAATTGGGAACATGTGACATTAATCATAGGTGCAGGATTAGGCATAGCCACCTGGTCTAGGCTTCCTTTTTCTCACTTTCAATGTGACATTAACTAATTTGGGGCCTGAGGCATTGTCAGCTTCTGACACTGAAGTGTACTGGCTGTATCAGCATCATCTGGCATCATCTTTTACATCTAATTTTATTCTCCTGAAAAGTCTATTGTTATTATTATTGGAGCATGACAATATGCTTCTTAGGAGAGAGAAAAAAGCCCAGGGAAATTATTAATTCAAGCTGTCAGCAATATCTAGCTCATTCATATTGTTATGAAAAACATTTCACTTGTAAAATAAAACTGGTGCATGTTTGCTTTTTGATAAAGTATCAGGAACAAGTGGGTATCTTTCTACTGGGGTAGTTTGTAGAAATTTTGCAAAATCCAAATTAGCATACATCTTCCTAAAGTTGCAGTAAGTTACAAAATGATGACTTTTCGTCAAAAAAAGGAAAGTGTTGCATTTCTCAAATTAAATTAAGTGAAAATAAGTTCACATTGCAAAAATGTGAATAATTAAATTATTCACATTAAATAATTTTATAAATCAAGGCCTGCTAATGCCTTGTGTGCTGCTGATGCATGTCATCTGCCAGTCAGCTTTCCACTTATACTTCAGCTGCTTTGCTGATTCTTATCAGTTTGTCTGATTAAAATGTGTTTTTATAAGACCTTTTATTTCATACACTTTGATTCATCTTTACTCTCACTGCAGATTTCCTATTTAACTTCACCAAATTAATATTCTAATACTTGTTGAAGTTGAAGGCAACTTGCATGTCTTCTCCTGGAGTTGTATATACGCTGATTTCTCTGGTGCAGTCCCTGCCGACTTCCCACAATAATCAAGACTGAGCTGTTTGCCATGCTTCACAGAAGTGGTTAGTTAATGAAGATTTGTTTGGGGAGAGGCTGAAGCTGATGGCATGGCTCATTTCCTCAATAAAAATAGCTGTTTAGTAAACTGTATCTGATGACCTCATGACACTCATGTCAGTCACAGTTTTTCCTAGGACATTTATTCTGAGTTTTACAGATAGTGGCTCTCCAACCATTCTTTAATACAATTATAGAGAAAACTAATGATGTGTCCATAATTAACCTAATCTCATAGATTTTTGTCTTTCATCTTTTGCTGCCTATGAAAAATGTAGATATCTTTTAGCTTGTCAGCCAACAACACCCCTCCAGAAGTCCAACTACAGACTCTTCAGACAGTATTCAGATGCCCATCATTTATATAGTCATATTTTATATCAGCTAAAACCATTATTGCATAAGGTTACTGGTGTGCAACACTCCCTACTGTGTACATGCATATTAATCACCCATGGCTGTAACAGTAATTTCTTCTAAATTTTGCCTATATTTTAATTTTTTTGTGTCCCCCAATTGCACCCTTCTGGTTAGCTTGAAAAAGAACTCTTTCAATTCCCAGTCCAATGTGTTTGTTGTTGGACAAACAGGGCAGCTCCAGCAGACAAGTGTCATTCCTGTCTGAAGAAAGGGAATGGGTTACAAGCAGGAAGTGAAGGGGAGATGACAATGTTTCAGCTCTGGCAACCTGAGAGATTTTTCTGGGTCCCTACTAGGAAATCAAATTTCCTTTTCCTTTTTTTCTTTTTTGTGTTTTAATTAGTAGAACTATAGTGAGGCCATCTCAGCAGACTGGATATGGTGGCTTGTAGAAATAAAGCAGCTAAGGTCACCCACCCAGTCATGAACTATGAAACCACCATTTTTGCAGCTTCTGAAATGGAAGAAATGGGGATAACTAGCACAGACTGCATTTAAAGAAAGATCATTGCTAATCTGTAAGCATACAATACCAGTGTTTTTTCCCTAGTTCTTTTTAACTGTATATAATTATCTTTCAGACAAGCTGTGCTTTTTCACAGCTTTTTTCTTTTGTTGCCTTTTCTTCTGATTCTGTTTCATGTTACTGGTTTGAATAATTATGTAACTGTTTCTGGTTTTAGGAAATGAGAAGCACTGAGGTGGATTCCACTCGTGTAGGTGGGCTCACAGTCCCTCTGTCACCAAACTCAGCTGTTGGCCCATGGGCCAGCAGTGCCCACCTCTCACCATCTCATTGCTGTTTCACTCAGTAGCATCAAGGGCAATCCCCTCCTTCTTGTTAAGCTATATATCCTATTTCCTGTTGTGTTAATGAATCTTCTATATCTTTTCTGAATTCCTATTTCATCTTCCATTTCCACTTGCATAGGGCAGCAATGAGAAAGCTCCAAGCCATGTGTTCCTTGCATAAACAGAAGTTTGCAATCACAGGAGTCCTGTTGTGTTAGTAAAAACAGGAGAATTTGAGTCACAACAATGTGTGGAGGCAGAATTCAGGTCAGGCTGGCAATGAACATTACAAAGATGTTGCCTTATCAGAATAGCATTTGAGGTGAGGCTATTCTGCATTGCATGTGTGATTTTACTTCTTAAAATGAAAATCTATGTTAAACAAAAGTTAGCTGGCTATTGGAGAAGTGCTTTGGTAATTTGATGATTGGTAAGGCAATTCCAATACCCCTTTCCACTGTCTAACCTTCAGGAGAAAAAATTACCGGCTTTATAGAACTTGGTCAGCTGCATCTCCATTTTTCTTAACATGATCTTTGTTTTACATGGACTGGATTGAAAAAGCAGATTATGCAAGAATGCTTCTTCTGGCCACTTGAGGAATTTAACAGCAGAATAATAACTAATTCCCGATCCTGCATATAATTATGGCAAATTCTGCTGAGAGGATCAATTTTCTCCAGTCTCCATTCTCCCTTTATCTAATCATATTCAGCAGGAAGCTTTGCCAGTAATCTGGCTGGCTCAGTTCCACTTCATGATAGTTCTCTTACAAAAATCTCTTCTTGAACAAGTTGTTACAAGTACAGTACAATTACAGTATATTGTGTTCTTCCAACTTGCAGATTTTAAAATGTAACATTTATGGCAAAAGCAAGGCCTATGGTTCATTCAAATGCATGAACTGTGTGGCACAGGGTCAAGCTTTTTTTATAACTGCATTTGCACGTGTTAATTTATCTCATTTGATGCTTTCAGGGAGTCCTCCTCTTACTAATGGGTCAAAATTGGTCATAAGAATCTGCTCCAGCACAAGATACAAAACTGTTAACTAGGTTTGAAATAAATAGAGTTCCTTTTACAAGAATTAGGTTGATAATAGCAGCTGTAGTTTGAATCACATGTAGTTCTGATATCCAAAAAGTTATGAGTTAATCCCTTTTTTTCTTTCTGTGTACAGTAACTGAAATGTTAAAAAGTCTTACTGCACACTGAAACCAAAACTGTTTCCACAGCAAAAATGAATATTGCCCCAAAATAAATATATCCTAGATAATCCTCTTTGTATATCAGAGGTAAGCCCATTAATCTCATGTCTTTTGAAGCTGAGCAGCTGAGGATATCTGTGAAATCACAACAAAATCATGCAGGTGTGCTTAGTGCTAGTTCCTCCATGGCCTGAGTGCCTGGCAGGCTGTCATGTGTGACCGTGCCATGCTGGAGCTCGCAGCAGCCAAGGCACAGCTCTGGATTTCACAGCTGCAGGCAGTGCTGAGGACAGACAGTTCTGAATGAAATTCAGCTGAGTGTGAACTGCAGCACAGCGTGAGCTGCACCAGGATGCTCTTTGTCTTTCACTTTTATGGAAGTCATGCAACTGCCTCAATACCATCATCCTCCTCATGTGCGAAAATGAAAACTGTTCTCACAATGTTTAGAAAAACAGGAATAGTGGAATGCTTGGAAAGTCACAAAGAGCCAGCACTGCTGAAACAGTGGAAGTTATCGGCTGCACCTCCTGCTTCCAAGGAGACTGACATCTGATCCTGGAAACAAGCAATATGAAATGACATTTTTGATTTGGAAGGCTATTAAAATATTTCAACAGGTGCCATACTTGAAATGTGCCTGATCTAGTGCAGAGGTTTGCAAATTTGTTATTAACAGTGCTTATTTTCTTGAAAGCTGTTTTTGTGCCTCAGTTTTGTGAATTTTTAATTAGTCAGCTTTGTTCAATCATGAAAGAGTTCTAAATGGACTTTCCTGTCTACATTCCTTGCATCAACAACTTGCATTATTTCCACCCCTAATTTAGTGCACAAATTGATCCAAGGTAGAAAGTTGCAGTATGAATTCACATTTCGCTGAAGGATACTTGCTTGTGCTTTTGACAAAGGATCATCTCAAACTGCAATTGGATAAATGAGAACTTTCTTGGAAGTAACTACAAATGTGGGTCACAGCTTTCCAGCAGACCAGTGATGAAAATGAAGTGTGGCTGCTTCCTCCTCTGACCCAATTGTTCTTCGTTATCGTCAGCAATAAGCCCTACTAAACAGTGCTGCAGCTCTCTGGCCTTTTAAATTCACACAGAGAGATCATTTTTGTAGGGTCTGAGAACAGCTGGTTTTACTTATGCATAAATGATCAAGTTGGAACAAAGGGAATCACTTAAAGCAAATAGCTAATAATTTCTTCCAGAGATCTTCACTTAATGCATGGATACCTGATTCCCTTAAAGTCCTGTTTGTAGCAAGCATTGCTTCCTAGTAAAGAGACTACAGCAGAATGTAACCACTTGCTGTCTTTCATGGTCATCTTTTTAAAAAGAAAGATAATGCATAACATGTTCAACAAGATATTTTTCTTCCCAAAACAAAAGTTTTCTCACTTGCTGAGGGGGAAAAAAACCTCTCAAGTACCAGACCATGGTGATGTACTTTGTTTAAAAAAAAAAAAAAATTGGAAAACAGATGTTTAACTCCAGCGCCAAGTGTTTGCCTAAGCAAACTCTCTTGGGGAGCTGCAAGAGCAAATACCAAGAAGACAAAGTAGTCACCCCATAGGATACCTATAAACTGCTGGTTGACTCTTGAGATAGACAAGGAGACAGAATGGCATTTTTGTAAGCCTGGGAATAAAAATTAGCACAGTTGTGACAGACAAGGCAAGAAGACAGGTGGCAAGCCACAGCAAGAAGAGTGTTAAACTGTAATCTCTAAGAGGACCCACCATGATCACATGGAGATTCAGCTGGGACCAGCTGGGAGAGAATCTCAAGTCTGTTATGTTTTGAGGGAGATCATTTTCATCCTATTCCTTATAGTGAGTTTCCCAAAAAGACCCAGACGAGCTTTTATACTTGAAAAGATAACTTTTACTAGATTTTTACCTGAGGTAGTTGGTTTTTAAAATACAGGAAATTCAAAGTGACTCAGCAAGATGAGATAGAAATTAATAAGACTGGAGAACATTTTGATGAAGAAGCTGTGAGTGAGAATTGCTCAGGAAGGCAGGCAAAAGCTGCCCTGTGGAGCTGTATTGTTCCCTGCATTTGACACAAAGCTCTTGTGTGGTGTTAAACAAGCAATTTCCTGCAGGTATCTGAGCGACCCAGAATCACAGATTGGGTTGGAAGGGACCTTTAAAGATCAGCTAGTTCCAACCCCCTGCCATGGGCGGGAGCATGTCTGCCTGTTTTGAACTTGTTTCATAGGTCTCTGGCTGGAGATGCTTATATGGGCATATATGGAGAGCATCCTCAAGGAAAACTCATCTATTGTGTGCATAGTTAGATGCCTATATTGATTAGACAGAAAAATATATAATATAGACTTCATAACTAATCTTCTGTCCTCTGATTTTTCTCCAACTTCAATTTAAATTGTAGCTTATGCCTCTCTCTGTGTGGTTTTTCCTGGGATCTCCAGTGTTTGGATTTTGTAACAATTTGTGCTAATAATGAGATGCTAAGTCATTTCCACCTTCATATGGAGTTTGCTTGTAGGCAGAAGATGCAAATGCAGCTATGCACGGTTGGGAATCCTATAGTACCTGACTAGCTCTCAGAGAGGCCCCCCAGTTTTTCCAGTATCCAGTGTTGGTACATGTAGAGCACTTTTGTATGCTCTCTGTGCAGTATTAAATGGTCTACAGATTTAACCAATCATGCTAATAAAATCTCAAATATAAAAAAGCTATTTTTTAAAAAAAAGCAGAGACTGAAAAAGGCTGGAATAAAGTTGATCACATAAGCTGTTAGCATTTTTGCGTTGAGTTGCAAGCCTTATCACACACAAATTCACTAGGACACAGTGTAAACAAGGTTAAAAGTCAAGCATTGCAGGAAAGATAGAAGTGCTGATAAGTAATATTTAAAAGAATGGCTTAAACTTTGCTGTTTTAAACATGTTTGCCATTTCAAAGAGCTTCCAGCTTTAGCCTTAATACCCTCCCAGAATGTTTCCTCTTTAAATTTGGCTCTACCCCCAGAAATAATTTCCTTCTTGAAACTGAAAACAGCAGTGACAGCTCTTCTGCATGTTAAGACGTCACTGCTTAAAATCTGATATCGCATATCCCTGCAGGCTCAGAAACTGGAGCTTTATATTGCTGCAGAAGGTTGATCTCCAGCTGCCTAATTGTTCAGTGCAGCTGCTTCTTTCAAATCCTGTAAGGGCCTGATGTATCAAAGTTGAAATTATCAATTTCTGCCATGAAAAGCTTTCATAAGTCCTTTTTATCTATATATATATAGATATATTTGGTTTTATGATTTCAAAGCTTGATCTGTAGGGAGTTGAGCATGTAGCAACTGTACAAGAAATTCTTTGAAAAGTGAAATTCAATTTTTTTGGTTTTGTTTTTCTTGTAATATGTTTTCATTCAGGAAAGATGCAGTTTCAGAAGACTTGAGTCAGTGAAAATTATACACCCTGACATTCACTGAGTGCCATTTGACAGTATAGTGTAATACAATACAGTGTTGGCTACAAAATATGTTTCTTGCACAGCTGTCCTTTGCATTCAGTTACTTGATTTCAGTAATAATGAAAAATAGCCTGTCCAAAGTAGTGTTTCATAACACACTGTAAACAATATAATTTGATCTCAACAACATTAGGATGGTCAATTAAACAGAAAGTCAAGCCACCAGCCACCTGTTAAATCCCTTCACTGTCCCTCCATCATCAAGAAAACTTGCCCTGTGCTCAAGCACTCCCAGGGTGTTTTAGAGAAGAAGAAAAGCCCAGAAGGTCACCCTAAGGCACTTCTGGGAGCAGAAGGAGACAGGGAGGCTTGGAACCCTACAGCCAGCCAGCTGCTGACAACACGGTGCTACTGCATTTAATATCTGCTGAAGTTGTTGAATTTTGACAGAACTGACAACACTAATCCTGTGTTTGGTGTTAAAAGTTTATGATTTGACGTAGTGATAGACATGCATATCTTAACTGTAGGTTTTAATGCTACTTTGAAATGGCAAGGAAAACATCCTTATGGATGAGGAAAAAGCCAGGGTACCTAATACCTTCTTTGTCTCAATCTTTGTAAGATCAATCGTTCTCCAGGTGCCCTGCCCCTGAGATGAAAGACTGGAACAGGGAGCAGAGTGAAGTCCCCATAATTCAAGTCCACTTAGAAACACACAGGTCCATGGGGATGGCTGGGATCACCCAAGGGTACTGAGGGAGATGCTGGAAGTGCTCACTGAGCCACTTTCCATCATTTTTCACCAGTCCTGGCTGGTACACAAGCACTGATGGTATCATGGTGTTTTACTTTTGATGTCCTGTTGGTTCACTTTAACATTCTTCCACATTTTAATCAGGACAGAAAGGTGTAGCACCATGCAGGTAAGAGTATCAGCATGCAAAATCTAATAGTTTTAGGGTCACTTTTAAAACTCTGTCATTTTGGTCTTATCCTCTTACATAATGTACAGAGGGATCCTCAGGTCACAAAAAGCATTGACACATCCAAAGCAAATAGCAAGGTTCATATACCTTGCTGCAGGTTATCCATGCTCTATTCCAGATTCACTTAAGTTCTTCTAAAGTTTGTGGGGTTGTTGTTGTTGTTTGTTTTTTTTAGAACAAAATTTAGGATGACTTTGAGTTTATTTTTGAAAGAATAACTACATCAATGCCTGTTTCTGCAACCTAAACAAATGAAATTAGACAAAAAACTCACATGGGAGTTTAAGTCTTCATATTGATTTAGAAATACCTAGAACATGAGTTTAGTTGGAATTTCTGTGTTTCAGCCATAAATGTAAGTGTAGATTAATTTTGACTGAAAGGAAACTTGCCAAAGGCCAAGAAGTAACATTGTTTTGAATGATAAGCACCTGCTTGCTGCTGTGAAGTTTTGCTGAGATAAGGAGTGAAAAAGTTAAAGGGACAAAGTTTCCAAAGCACCACTCCCATGTTTGTCAGTGGAGGGAATCCTAAAAATCCACTGCAGAGAAGAGGTAAACAGCTGATGTCTTTGATTCAAAAAAGGGAGTCAGACCTTTGCCTGATATATAGACATACATTTTTATAGAGCAATATGGATAAACTATTTTATAAACAACTGATAAATTTCTGTAACTTGTAAGGTTTGTGATTCATCTTGTTATACTGACTGTCTGGAAAAATAATTAGCCAATTATGCTTGTCATGTGTTATCTCAAACTATGACTGATGACTTC
Source organism: Illadopsis cleaveri (assembly GCA_013399915.1). Lineage (NCBI taxonomy): Eukaryota > Metazoa > Chordata > Aves > Passeriformes > Timaliidae > Illadopsis > Illadopsis cleaveri. Next base: position 717,624 of record VXBB01001395.1, read on the forward strand.
TGCTGACATTAATTTTAGTATTTTAAGATTTTTTTCTTCTTCTGTGGTTAGTTCTACTATTATGCTATTTGTGTCCTCTGTAAATTCTCCAGGTGGGAAGAGTTATTTTTTTTCATATACAGAGAGATAATTAAAAAGGACTTTGTAGTTTCCTTTTTCATGTATCACTAGCTGTTTTATAATTCACTTAACTACAAAATTTTACAAGTTACATAATCCTGTTCTTTGTCTATGCAACCACTCTTCTGTAAGGTGAAAATCTCAGACTCTACCCATAAATGCATCAAAAGATACTTGCACTTGTGATAGTATTAACTTTCAAAAATTGTTCCATAAACATTTTCAGAATGGACCTTCATAGTTGGAAATATGTGGAAAAAATTCTCTAGGGTGATTTCTGAAATTTTGCTTCATTGCCACTGAAGGAAAAAAAAGATTCATTTATTTTGCTCACCAGACTATTTCCTGATGTGTTCAGTGTTGTGCATTTATGGCTTCAAATACCCAATTTCTTTATTTTTATGATATATCTTCATGATTCCATTCCCACTTATAAAACTAATTATGATAGTACTCAACATTGACATTGTATTTTTCATCCTTGCAACAATCCACAAATGAGAAAAATAAGGATTATTTGCCCTGTATCACTGATGAAAAAAAACTGAAATAAAAAGGGATTTGGAGCTTGCATTTTACTCTAGACCTTCTGATTCTAGTCTTGTGAATGCTGATAATACTGAGCTTCCCATCTGAATACTAAAGTTTTCTTCTTCTTATAGTATTAGCATATATGCCATGGTTTAAAATTTGCCTCTATTGTAATTCCTGTTCATTTAACCTCATTTCAATTAAGATTTTTAATTTTTTTAAATATATAGTTACCTCAATAAATTGTTTTTCAATCAACATTAAAGCAATGATTTAGAAATGAACTTAGGGATTTTAAAGGTTCACGAACTGAACAAAGCAATATATTTCAAGATTGAATAGTTATGCTTGTCTAATCAATACACTACTAACAAAAATTGGGAAAGTGATTACTTAATTAAGCTTTGGCAGACTAGAGTTGTTTGTCATCACCTCGATGAGGACTAAAGAAATCAAGGATGCTCCTTCCCTGTGATAGCAGGACTTTTGATCCTCCTTAGAGAAATGGAAGAGATGAGGTTACTTTTTTATATATGCATTAGTACATCTGCATGAAAAATTTTGTTCAGCATCTTCCTAGGGATCTTGCTTGTAACTTTGGTTTTATACCTCACTTTATTTTCTGCTCACCAAATTAAACCTGGTTTCTTTTGACAAGCGTTTGCCATCAGTGTTTAGAATCTAAATCTTTGAGCAAAGAATCAAGTTACCTAAGTGCTTTATATCTATCTGAAGTTTCTGGATTTCATGTGAGATGGGAAGATTAGCACTTACAGTTGATAAGTTAACTTTATTTCCTAAAAATGGATTAAATTCTTGAGTTTCTTATTTTTTGCAACACAAATGTTTGCACTCATGAGAAAATTCAGCTGACATCATTTGGGGAAATCAAGGAAATAAATGGTGAAAACAGCTGTAAGGAAATTAATATTTGGCTAGTTTGCTTGGAGTACAGTGAATTTCTCAGTCAGAGTGGAGTTTCTATCTGCTACAACCATTAATTTTGCTGATTTATTGTAAACATTTTGAAATGGCATAAGAGAGCCTAATTTCCTGCCTTTCTTTTAGAAATAGTACTGCCTGATTCCCACACGCAGCCCACTTCAGCTTGGAGTGTTTATTGATACTATTTATTGTTCTTGTTAAGCCTGGGTGGCATTCTTGGAGCTACCACAGTTCACTGCAAAGAGGGACCTGCAGGTCTGTGAGGCATCTCTGAACATTGAAAGTTCAAAGCTGCTTAGGTTGGAAAACCATCAAGATCCCTTTCCTCAGACTCTAAAAATTGGGAAGCTTGTGTTCTGCTTTGTGATTCATGAAGTCTAGGTTATAATCTGTAGGAAGAAAGTGCAAAATTGCCTTGATTTTGTACAAGAATGAAGGTTTCACTGAACTTCAGGAGCAACTTATAGGGCTGGTACAGTGACAAGATCAGGTAACAAGCACAGTGAAACACTAACTGGTGACACCACAGAGCTGTGCTGTTCAGCTGGGGTCTCTGTATCCATCATCGCCGGGGCAGCTGCTGTGAGTCAGCAGCTGACCCAGAGCCCAGGAATGGTGTGCCTGCTCTGATGGCTCAGGACAGGAGGGATAACATGTCTGTGCAGGACAAGTCAATGCAGAGGGGTTATGACCGGGTAATTCCCATGCCCAAGGATGAGGGGAAGCACTTTCCAACATGGGCAAAACATAAAATGGCCCTAGACATCAGGAGTAGAGCCAGGATCTGTCCTGCTGACAGAACAGCAGCCCCTACTCTCTGTAAAAAGCAAACCTGGAGAAATTTCTGTGCTTGGTCTTTTGGGGTGTGAGTGAGGCAAACTGACTGGGCTTGGACAGACAAGATGAGGTGGTCTGATCAGCAGGTTGTGCTGCTGTATTGCTGGAACACGTGCCTCAGCATTCCTCCTAACTTGTTACAAATTCCTTATGGCAATGTGCGCATTTACCAACAAATTAAAAGATCTCTCTAAGGTCTTTTAAAAGATCTCTTTTTTTGAACTCTTAGGCTCATATTCATCATGTCCTGCAATTAATGCAATTTATGTCATTTAGGATCTTAACATTTGACCTGATGAGTCTTCCATTCTAATCATCACCTTTTGTCATGATTAGATCATTTAAATCAACATGCTGATCTGATTAATTCTAGTCTCAACCTCTACCTCTGATTTAAGGTGGCAATATCTAAAAATATTTAACCTTACAGTAAAATGAAACTTTGAGTAGCCAGTAGCAGGTTTGTAAGTGTCCAGGACCCAGTGCTAGGGGGCTTGATTATTACTGCTGAGGAGGTGGGAATTTTTCTTTTACTTGCTTGTTTTAATAGTAAGGATGGAATAGGATAGACATGTTCTTAAATCATTCTAGACAACTAAACTTCATTTTCTGTTTTATAACCCAAATAAAAATGTCATTTTACTTGTTTCCTGTTAACTCTCCCAAACATCTTGTGCCTCTGCTTTGGCCAAACAAACAATCCACACACTGTGGTTCTGTTGGACAGCTAGAAACTGTTTACTCGTTTTGTTGACCCAGTTCCAGCCAAGCAGTAAATGTGGAATACAAAAATTCAGATTGTCTTGGTCAAAGTCAGAAGAATCAGGTTTTCTGTAATATTTAGTCGCCAGTGCCCAGAAAAATGGGTGTGAATACTTTCCAAAAGAAAAGCTTTAAAGAGCATATGTGATTTTGAGGATTACCATGAGCAAGAGGATTATTATTTGAGAGACAAAGGGAATAAGAGATTACAGCACATTAAAAGAGAGTTGTTTTACATCAAAGGTGTAGGATGGTTACACACTTTGTATAATTCAAGCCATTGGTCAGGGAGCCAGACAGTTGGGATTTAGATTGAGCTCTCAAGCTCTTTTAGCTTTTCTGATTTCAGCTCTATATAGCAGTGTCTGAAATATGCAAAGATGTTTGCATTCAGAAGTGAATTAAGCAACAATAATCAGCTTACAGATTTCTGTTCTGTGATATACTGAAGAAAAGAGAAAAAATCCAGACATTTAGGTCAAATATAAAAAGCCTCTGGGCTGTTTGGAGTGAGCATCCAGTTGAATGATCCCAGGAAGAAATTTGTATTAAACAGCCCATCAAAATAGCCTCTTCTCTTTGGCAAAATGCATAACTCAAACATTTAATGTCTTTCATCTTGTCTTGAGATTTGTTTTCATCATCTGATCGCAGCTGAAATCTGAAAAAAAAATTTTGAGAGTGTACTTAAAAATTATTGTGCAATATATATTTAAGACTAAAAGTTTAGATTTTGTCATAAATTTTAGATTAAGAAAATTTACAATCAGCATTACTATGGCAATAGATCAATATGGTCTAGCCCTAAAGGGCAGAAGCTTAATTCTCTTGCATCTCATTTTGCTTCCTCTGCCTGCAGATGTAGCATGTAACTTACTTGTAGGTCACATTTGAGCCTCAAAGCTGTGACAGCATTCCTGTAAATATGTTTGCAGCTGAATGACAGTTCTACATTGTCTGTCCCAAGAGCTGAGCAGAGCAATTCATTAACTCTGAACTATCATCCAGCCATTTGACATATCCCTATGTGTATCCCAACCCTCTCGGGACTGGATTGGTAAGTTCCAGCATTCATCAAATAAAGCATCCAGACACATTGCAATAAGCCTACTGTTCGTGTAATGAAATAAATGCAAGGAGCATGTAAATGAGTCTTTGGCAGCATGAGCCCTCGGCAGCAGCGGAGTTCGGCATTCCACTTTTCCCGATGCAGTGATGTTCCCTGCAGTGCCCCTGGGGCTGCCCCGGTGGAAGCAATGGCCTTTCTGCCCAAAGTGTAAAATGCCATCGGTTAAGGAAAGAATGTTTATAGTTCATACATCATCTGACAGGGTTTCCTTCCTCTGGCAGGGCTTCCCTGGGCTGTGGCTGAGGCAGTAACAATAGCAGGCAAACACCAGAGGGAGTTATTGTTCTACTGGAGAAAGGAGTGCCTCAGGACAGCGTTTGTAAACAGTGTGAGGTTTCTACCCAACGAGAAATGTTCAGGTGACATGACTCCACAAAATGTAAATGGTGAAACCATTAATTCTAGTGATTTTTGAATCACCAGTTTCCAGTGCTGATTCCAATGTACTCCTTCTTTGTACCAAGCAGTTGCTGCATAACACCCACTCACCCTCCAGTAATTTTTTTACACCTCTTCACAATACTAGAGCCTTGCAGTTCAGTGTCAAGAGCCAGATGAGCAGGCTAAGCCGTAACCCTTTTCACTTGTTTATTAAAGGAGTCTTTTCTCCTGGTCCATCCACACAGGCCCATACTCGGTCAGAGTGCCTGTGTCTTGACTGGTAAAGTCCACATACCCTCAGACTCCTGGTTCCTCAGAGTCCTGCATGTGGAAAATGACCAGGCTGCAACCATCTCCGCAGCTGATCTAGTCTTCCATGGAAGCAAATCTGGATACACAGACAGGAAAGAAGCGAGTGGGTTATCTACATACTGAAAATAGGCTGCCCTTTCAGCCGCTATACCTGCATTTTATGCCTGCTAAAAGTCTGGCTGCCTTCTGCTCATGAAGTGTCAGCTGGCCACGACCAGGAAAAGTGCATTCCCTGGGCTCTCCATAGAGAGGCTCTTGCAACTGCTCAATTTGCAGTAACTGATTGAAAGAAAACACACAGTCAGCCCCAAGGTGAATCTATGCTAGTATCTTTTAGAAGAACATTTCAGTGAACAAACTGACCCAATTCCATTACACTTCACACAATGCTGGGGCAGGTGGAAAGCTTCTCCAATTCACTGCTGAACTTCCAAGACAAAGGACTAAAGTGGAGAGTCACTGTCTGCTTTTTCCGTGCATGTAATGAATGCTTCTGCTCTGACTGCTTTTAGTTTCTGTTATTGAAAAGGTGCTTAACTTTCCACAGTCATTACACTGAGTGTCACCTGTGGAATATGGAGCAAAGATCAGCTCACCTGTCTTTTCAGCAGAAGACTTCAAAGCTCTTTTCAATTCTCAAAAGGGTATTCTGTAAAAATCACCCTTTCATTGATGAATATCAAAGTAAATCCCTGCTGAGCCCGATGTTGAATTGTATACCTCTGGCTTTTACAATGCTGCCAAGGTGAAGGATTCTGCAACAAAACTATTTTTCCTAACAGCTTTATTGCAGGTGTGTAAGATCTAATGGAGATGAGCCTATTCTCTTCTTAGGTGTGTCAGCTTTACAGAGCTCACCAGCACATAAAGAGGATCTTGGCATTGTTACACTGGCGAACATAGAAGACGCTTCATACATCCGGGTGGATGACTTGCATTGTCAAGATCTTTTAAAAGATCTGGGCCTTATTAGAGGTGGGTGTTTAATTGTTGATTAATTAAAACACAACCACACATGAATTATCCAGGTAAACCTTTTTCTTCCGATAGGTAAAAAAGAACTCTGAGAGAACTGGAATCCCACTCTTGCGTCAACTACACCAGTGCGAATGTAGAGGAGGAGAACTCTGTTTAGGTATTTGATAATGTAGATAGGTGAAATTCTCAGAAACTTCTATGCAGACCACATATTCAAGTAGTTTTGGTTTTACAAATCTGTTTAAATGTAAGTATCTCTGTGAAATCAGGTATGATTCTTTGGTTGCAAAGTAATTCATTGCTCCTAATTTTGTAGGTAAAAATCAATATAAATCAGTATAAATTTAATACTTCCTACAATACGAAGTAAAAGTTCTTATAAGACCAACTTCAGATTAGGAAAATAAAACTCCCTGGGCTGCTGTCATAGTCAGTGTAAAGTCTGAGGCTCTCTGTACACCTAAACTTAGACTTTAGTGGTAGCATACTGTCTTCAGAAGTGATATAGTCATACAGTATCCCTGGTCCTGTTTCAGTTTCTTTCTCCCTCCAACTCTGCTGATACAGCTGTTTTCTGGATCTGTGCTGTGATTATGGACTTAAATTAAAAAATAAAAAATAAAAGAGCGAAAGGAGAAAAAATTCCTACCACTGAAGACAACTACCATCAAATCTTATCCGTAATACATGCTTTGGAAGGAGCTGAAGTGATCCTTTGTAAACAGTCCATTTACTGGGGACATTTCCAATACAGATTTTTAAATACGTTCGTGTGTCATTTCTGTGTGACTTGCCCACAGCTCCTGAGTAGTGCAAGTGTTTCTTCTGCAACAGCAATGTAGCACTGAAGTGATGGGAAATAACATTTTTTCTACAGCAGCTTTTAGGATCAATCCTGATGTTTGGCCTGGGGGGCATTCGCTTGCTGGGGAATGGGTAGAAGCTGCACAAGAGCTTGTGGCTGTAGCAACTGTCCTCCATTAAGTACAGATATCCAAAACAAACTGTTTTATAGACTTGAAACAATATGTTGTCATCATCCAAAACATAAAACCATGGTGAGTACCTCTTAAGACAAAAGTGCAACAGCAAACATTGGAGTTGTCAATTTGTGTAAATCCAAGAGCACCATAAACAATTAAAATCGGAAATGTCAAGCATTACTTACATTCAAAACTAATCACTGTGATATTACCTTAAAGCTCAAAAGGCTCTGCCAGGCAGATTGCAGGGACAGCAAAAGAGGCATTTGTAACATGAAGAGTCATTTCTCACTAGGATCTTTCAGGATCGGGGTCTGTGAAAAGAAATCTTCAATGGTGAGAACAAGGAAAAAAAAAGATCAGCTTGCCCTTAGGAAAATAAGGCTTGTAAAGCTCATATAGCACTCCTTTTGAATGCCTACTTTAAAGAACACTCACCCTTTGGAGCCCTTTCATGAGGACATATAATGTATGGTAAAAAACTTCCTTTAGTCACATCAGTGTGTGTGTCAGACCTCAAACAGGGAAGAGAAGCACTGGATAGTAGTCCCAGTGACAACACAGAGACTGATTGCCAAGAGTAAAATTCCAAATCACTCTTACAGACATCTTTTATGTTTCTTTCATTTCTACCTGTAGTTGTCACATGAAGGTATTAAGACACTTCATTTGATGTTTGTGGTCATCTGAAGTGAAGCCCTTCTACCTCATCTGAAATATGTCTGCATTTCTGCTATAGCATATTTTCCCTATCTCAGCTATGTTCAAACGCATTTACCAAGGTAAATCCAATGGATTTACCTATTAAAAAACTCATCACTCCTTCGAATCCTCTGAACAGTTTATTCCTCTAATTTCAGTAAAGGATATTTCTTTAGAAAGTTTACTGAATGCCTTCAGAACTTGATGGAACTTTATCACTGTTTACCTGTCATCAAAATGATCAAAGTGTTTAATCAATGCCTGCCAATGCTGAGCTGTTAGCATCCACTGATCACCTTTACTACAACACCTTAGTTTCATTTATGCAGCTGAATTTGCATCAGGAAAGTTTCATAGGCCTCAGCCCGGGATTTGCATGAGGTTACAAACTTGAACCATGTTCAGGTTAGTCAGGAGCAGCCGCAGAGCCAGTTCTGTTTTGCCTGTGCTGTGTCCAGTCTAATTAATCACTGTTACTCACTGGAGCCTCGATCCATCATGGGTCCTTTGGGACCCCAAGCTATGTCTAGCTTCATTTGCAAAATTGGAGAAGTAAAGGTTTAAGTGGGCCATCCTGAATCCTGTCTTATTTCCACTTTCTGGGATCCTTTGGGAGTATATTTCTCACCCTAGTTCTGGTGTTGACTACTGAAAAGCAAAATGTAAGCAGAACACACTTTTGTATATAAGTTTAAGGGACCTCTTTATAGTAATGCGATGGTACTGTGATGGCAGTAACAATCTCCATTTCCATCAGTCTGTTTTCCTTCATCCCTAAAATGGCACATAAAACACACCCACTGCAGAATGTAGTGTGATTCGTATGAAAGTCTACCCTAGGCCAAGCCTGTACTTGACAGCTCTTGTGCTTTGCAGAGGATTATTTCAGGGGGCAGTCGAGGAGAGAACAGCTGAAGACTGAAGCTGTTTGTGTACACACAGATGTGTATTCCTGGGCTAACATTTCCCTGCCTGACCTCAGGAAGACTAGATGAAACACAGCACTAGCTGCTGAGTCAGTGAGGCTCTTTGAACTGATAACCATGGCATGTTCTGTGATGTGGTTTGCCTGGAAACATATTTGTTTCTTTTGAAAATACAAAATACCAAAATGACATCAGTTGTAATGTGCATTGAAAAACCTAGGCTGAGATGGCAAGCTGTTTTAGTCCATAAATGATTGCAGATGTTTGGGTGAGGCTGCAAAACACAAGGCTTTTTAAACGTATACATTTGGGGAAGGAAGCTAGGGACATGTATAATCATGAATATATTTGTTATATACTGCAGCCTGTCAGCTGGACTCATTTCAGATAGGCAATTATTAAAGATGTGCAAAACTAAGTGGAAACTATGATGGCTGCAATGCATCTGGTTTAGTGAGTGTTTGCTATTTCTGACTCTGTAGGCTTTCCTCCCTTTGTCTGATGCCAGTTACATACTAAACACATAGAACTGTCAACAGGCCAAAGAAGAGGCCTAGGAGGTATACTGGTGGTTTTTATTACCACCAGATTGCAAAAGCATATAGCCTGAGCTGGTTTTCAAGCAGGCTAAGTCTCAGCTCTATGTCCCAGGAGCCTGCTTTGCTAAGTAGGCTCTGGATGGTACCAATTTAGAAAGCTCTCTAAGTATGTGATACCCTCTAAGTGAATGAGTCATTTGCCAGAGTCACAGGCATAGGAACAGGATAGAAAGAAGAGCTGCTAGATGAAGAACTACTGGCATTAGATCTTCCTCCTGATCTTCAAATTTGGGCTGTTTGGCCCTGAGTTCCAGAAGGAAGGTCCAATAGATTGTTTCTGACACAGCATCAAGAAGGTGAGTGACAAGGGCTGTTGGAGGACATGGACACCTGCTTCCCAGCCGTAAGAAAAAACAAGTCATCGTGTGCCTTCACCTTCAAAAAGCCACTGGCAGGCAAAATCTGTCATGACAAAATGATTTTTTTGTGTCACTTCTTTGGGCCAAATTGCAGCTTTTTTAATACCCTGCCATGTGGTAATTCTAACAAATCCTTCTGCTGGATTTGTTAGAATTATCACAACAAATCAATCACAACAAATTTTAGGTTAGAAATCCTAACCCTCTATGCAGCTGTGGGCAGAGAGTGAGGAGGGTCTTGCTGCAGTGTGTTTGCAGTTGTTCTGCAGCATTATCTCTAGTTATGTGTTAAGTTCCTGTAAACCCAGCTAGTGACACCTCTGCACTCCTGTGTTTTTTACTGATGACAAATTAAAAATAAAGCTTCAAGTATTAACATGGCAGAAAATCTCATTGTTCAGTTCTCTTAAAAATTAAAGTGTCAACTACTTTTTCAAAGTTGTCCTTTTTAGGAAACCGCAACTTTTGCAAAGTGCAGTTGGAAGATGGATAACGTAAATTCTTTCCTGATCGGTGTTGTTCTTTTCTATTTGACAGACATCTTATTTTAAAGTGTGGGTTTGATATAAGTGTGCCAAAAATGCTGAAATTGAATTGCAGAAGGCTAGGGAAGAAAATCTGTTGTTTTTACGAAATGCGCAAAACTGTTTTGATGGGTTTTTTTACTCTATGGGTTCAAGAAACAATAATGCAAATAAATCAAAATAATTTTTAATTAAAATAAATAAAAATCTACAAAGAATTGCAAAAGATATCACATTAGATTAGTAAGTAATTGCACATAATTGAGACTCAGGAGTGAAAAAAATGGGTTTCAGGTACACAGATTCAAAAAACCCTCTATAGGTATTGATTATGTGTGCTAAAAGGCAAAATTTAGCCAGTGATTTCAAAATTCATTGCTGATATTCTGTCATTTGTTCCTTCTCAATACACACAACTTCATAAATATGTTTCTGTTTAAAATGTCTTCTCAATGTCTGAAAGGTTCAGTAAAACTTAGCAGCTGGGAGGAGAGAAAAGCAGAAAGTCCTTGCTGGTTCTGTCCACATGAACAGCAGCAGACAGCATCCTAGATTGAAACTGGTGCCCCAAGTGGCACCAGGGACTAAGCGTTTCATCAAGAGCAGAGTTATTCATAGGAATAACTGAAAAATGATGGGACAACTCACATGACTGCAAGACTGTGATGGATGGAAACAGGCTGTTTCAAAAAGACAGGCAAGGCAAAACTGGAGGAGTCTCACTCTTTGTCAAGGGGAACTTCTGATTCATAGAAGTCAACCACAGCAACTGTGGAAGCCCTACAGAGTGCCTTGAGTCAAGATCAGAGAAGTCATCTTCAAGGGGGATATTTCAGTAGGCAGCTTCTACTGACCTCCAAACCAAGACAATAAGACCAACAAAGCCATATTTGGGTCACTTCAGCAAGCTTTGGAAGGTTAACAGAACCTGGTTCATGTGGGTGACTTCAGCTGTCCAGACATTTGTTGGAAGAACCTTACAACAGCTCACGTTATCCATCAAGTTCCTGGAGTGCCTCGGAGGACTGCTTCCTCATACAAATATTAGAGATGTGCCAAGCAGGAGTGAGGCACTGCTGGACTCACAAACCAAGAAAACCTGCTTTGAAATGTCTTGGTCAGCGATAGCTTTGGCTATAGTGATCACAGTTTTGGGGAGTTTGGGATTCGGCTGGGCATGCTGAAGGTTAGTACTAAACCAAAGGTTTTAGACTTTAGAAGAGCAAACTTCAGCTCACTCAAAGCTCAGGTAGCAGGTGGGGCAGGTGGAAAGGGTCCTCTGGAAAGGTGGTGTCCTCTGGAACCTTTCATGGAGTAAAAGCATGCAAACAGGCTAGAAAGCATCCAGAGAAGGGAAACAAAGATGATCAAAGGACTTGAAAGTCTGCCATGTGAGGAAAGAACTGGGTTTGTTTCGCCTTGAGAAAAGACTTAGGGGAGACCTCGTCTTGCAGGAGACCCTGTCTGAGAGAAGCTGCCACTGCCATGCAAGTAACATTAACACAAAGCAACAAGTACCTGATAGTAAGATGGAAGCATTATTGAGACAACAGAAGTGCTTGGTTGCATTAACTTTATGGCACCATCCAAGCTCCTGAGTCAGTACTTCCAGTGTCTTGCAAGGCTGTAACTTGGTAACTCTTGGTAGTGATGGTGAGCATCAAAAGGAAGGAGAGACAACAGTGCAAAAGTTGTTGTGCTACAAAGAGGGTAAAATCAATTTTTGATTACATCATGCAAAAGCAGGATTCTGCTTCACAGAACGTAGCATGTTTCGGTGCTTCAAGTGATGAGACTTTTACATTCTGGCTGGTTCTGGGGTAAGATGTAAGCCTGGGTCATGTCCAAGCAGAATTTACCTGCAGTGATGGCAATAGCATGTTACACCAGCAAGGACTAAAGACATAGTGGTGCTGGAGGAAGTTCTCTATACTCTGGTTGTTTCGGTCTGAGGGCTGAGGAGCACAGCTGCCTTCATGTTCCCCTTTCTTGGGCAACAGCACATACCAAGCAGGCTGATCTCCACATCACCCTAAATTAAATATTATTGGCAGCTACTTTGAAACAGCTCATTCTTTAGTAAATGCCATCTTGATGACATTATTTTTGGTAGTGATCTAGAAGCTATACTAGGTCTGGAATCTGTATTGCTATTTAAATCTCCCAGTCACCAGAGGTAATAGCACATAAACATTTGGAGGAAGGCTGGCTTGGCCAAGGTGCTATGCAGACACGGTAGTTCTCCTATAGAACCAATGGGTTTGCTTAATCCCCTAGTATGCCAGAATGGGTTTTATGAGGCTTTGCAAGATGTAATCCAGAGGACCTCATGGGTTTTTTCTCCTTTTTTGTTCTGCCTTGGACAAGAAGATAATTTCAGATTGAGGCATCTGTAGCATATGTTTTCTGCAGAGCTGGTGATAATAGAAACGTCTCAGTGAGGTCCCTGTATGGGTTACGTCACTTGTTTTTTGACTCTGCAATCAGAGAGGAGCTAGCAAGGAAGCCTGCTGTCAGTGCTGGAGAAAGGATGTAGGTCCTGGCAGCAAGCCCAGGCCTGCTCAGCAGATCAAAGGCTCTTCCCTTGGCTCCCATAGCAGCCGGAAAAGCAGCTGCCCAGTACCCTTTCAGCATCCTTCGTTCCTTTCTCCTCTGCCAGCAAATAACTTCTTTTTGCTCCCCACCTCAGCAATAGTCCCTTTTTTTTCCCCCTTGGTATCCTGCCAAGCAAGGTCCTTTTATGGAAAGTGCTTGTGTTTACTACCTGCAGATCCCAGGGCCAGCCAGTGGAAACGCACTGGGAATGCTCTGGTTCTTACATGCTCCTCCCTTCTCTCAGATATGCTCCCAGCTGCGACTTTAACCTGGAAGATGAGGCAAAGCTGAAAGAAACAAGCCACGCTTATAAACCCCATGCCATTTTCCAAGCCAGCCTGATGGAAGATTTGAATTTGGAAAAGGACTTTTTGTGCCAAAATAGCATAACAGCCATGCTTTGAAACTTTTCCTGCTCACCTCCCAGAAAAATAAATAGTGTGGCTTTTTTGTGGGGTTCTTCATGATGGTTTTTCCTTTTTTAAATACATGACTGCCTTCCTCCAAAGCTGTTGCTTGTCTGTGCTGCTCCTTGCTGTCCCTGTTAACTGGTTCCTGACGGGAAGTTTGTCCGCCATGAAAGGAGAGTCAAGCAGACATGTCAGAGAACTGCAGACTCTGCAAAAAGAACACTGTGTCTGCTATTACACTGCTGTTTCTGCTTCAGTTACACTATGGGCTGGTTGATGAGAGCCTTTAAAAACAGCAGCACTGAGCTTCAAAGGCTCATGCAGCCCTTACATACCAAATTACTGCTAAATAGGGGATGAAAGCCTGACCCCTGAGTGCCCCTCTGGCAATGTCTGCATCACCAGCACCTTTCCTCTTTCCCGGTTTTGTGAGTTGATCAGCCCAGTAGTGGTAGGTGGATAAGCTGTCCTGCACGAGTCTGCTAAAGGTCTTGAAAATATTTTTGTAGTTGCTTTTGTAAGCACTGCGAGGCACTCCAGCCTGCAATCACTGTGGATGGAAGGTTTTCCTTGCTCAGTAAGCAGTCCCCGAGCTTGGGTTTGCTGACTAATTATCTGCCGTCATCAAGATTAGTATGGGAGCAATGTTTTAAAAGATCTTTGTTCCCAGTGTGAGTTCCTAATGGCTATTAAAACTGTGAGTGTTTGGGAGCTCCTCCGGGGAGCTCTTCTCCTTGTGTTCACACACTGCTAATAACACCTTCATATAGGTTTGCCTACTACAAATTGCCAGTAATTAATAATATTCTGTATAGAAGCATCAAAAACAGTTAATGCATGCAACTGCAGGCTGGCCCAGTGCCTAGCCCAGATGCTTGGTATACAAGCTTTTCTTTGCCTCAGTTTCTCCTTCAGTAAAATCAAGAGAATATGAGACTTAGTAATGCTTGTCAAATGTTTATGGGTGAGTGGTGGGAACCACTGGAAATGACAGGTGCAGAAGCATAACAGGTTATTTTCCATAGCTTTCTTTATTATATCTGATGGTTTTATAATGGAGTCTAATTTTCTAACTCATCTTTTGCATAAATATTCCATATTAGACAGTAGTGGCACTGTGGGGGGAGTTGGAATAAGTGGAGAGAGTGAACTGCAGGATCGTTATCACCAGAAAATACATATCATTGTTTATTATCATACCTCTAACGAGGCACAATTATCCCTGTAAATTTTTTTTCTCATTGTTGTCCTTAATTGTTCTTCTCCATGTGTCTCTTACCACCGTTTCTTTATTATGTGTGTTGCAAAACTCCTCAAGGGTCCAGTGAGGCACCAGTATCACAGAGAAGCAGTGGAGCCCCTTGAGTATGTGTAGACTTTTCTTTCTATCTCCATTCTCTGCCTTTATTGGCATCTTCCCACTTGCCTCTTCTCTCCTCCCTGTGAGTCTGGTTTCATCTTTACCACGACTGAAACAAATAATTTTGATGAAACAAATATAAAGAAGGAGAGCAAAACACTCTCCTGTGTTTTGTTTAGTAGTGAAACATGCAACATTATAAAATATCAAAACCCCAATGACTGTAGGAAAATTCAGGTAACAAGTAAAACAAATGGATACCCAGAGTAAACATGTGGGTGCACCAGGCAGGATTCAATTCAAGACCATGATGTGTCTTTATCCCAGGAGAGATATGAGATAGTCATAGGCCTTGGACTTAACAGTTTTTAGAATTCTGGGAATTTAATCATTACAGTAAGTTTTTAAAGGATTTCAAGGAGTGGGTGAAGAAAGTAATTTGTTTTGAGAGGGCAGCTCAGCGCTTTCTTGATCTTTTTACTGTCCCAGTAAATCATTTATCAGGGCAAACTTTCAGAAAACTCCCACACAAACTATGTTAGACAGAGTCTCCCAAAAGTAATATTACTCCTCTTTTATGCTTTCCAGACCCAAAACAAGAGGCTGGAATACCAGGGTGGTACAGGCCCCCGCTTGGTAGTGTGAAGGCTTGAAAGCTTCCCTTTTCTGAAATATTAAGTGAATTGTTCATGACAATAGGGATGTTCATTTCTCATTTAACCTTGCTTTTATGTGTTTTGTTTCTGTGATACCTGACACAAAGTTCAAAATAGTACCACAGCGTGAGATCTTTTCTCTTTTGAATTATTAAAACGGAATATAAGGTTTCTTTTTTCCCCCATTAACTGTTCTGGTTGATTTCACTATCTTAGAACAGAGGTGTGGTTTTAGAAGGCTCAGATTTTAAAATATTAAGAGAAAGGGAAAAAAAAAAAAGTGAAAAGGAAGAATTTCTCCCTGCACATCAGAGGCCCCCAAAAAACCTGGGATCATATACACGACTTCTGGAAGGATACATTTTAACTTGTGTTCATCAGTTATGAGGTTTTCTCTGGTCTAAACTATCCCAAACTATTCACTGTCATTTGTATGCAGCATCAACTCCAAATCTGGGGTAACAATAATGAGGTATTAAAAAGGAACTTCTCTCTATTTATATTTTGAGTTTCAAACAGTTCACTTGCAATTGATTTATTACAGGAATATTAATTTAATTCAAGGACCAAAGCTTTGAGAGCTTTCTAATAAAATATTAAGTTTGGCAATGCAAATGGGACTATGAGGAATAATGGATAATTTCTATTATTGCTTTCTCCACAGCTGTGACCATTTTCCCATCACAGATGTTAGCACATTGTGAAAGGGAATAGTGTAAGAGGCACAAGGAATAACTTTATTATTAAAATTTAATTTTCAGCAAGAAAAACAAAAGCAGGTGTTGAAAAAGTTTTGTGTAAATGAAAAGTGTATGCACAGAGAAAGTAGCTATACATGCAAAAGAAAGGTACCTTTCTTATTATTATTTGCACATAGCATGAACTGATAGATTTTAATAAAACTCCTTCATCCTAATTATCTAATTCGCCACCTTCCTATGTCCTATGAGAAACCTGGAGAAACTGGAAAGAGGTGAAACAACAGAGAAGGTGGAGATTATAGACAGAGAAGGGGCTGAAGTGAGAAAGAAGTAATCCAGGGGAAAACAGGCTTCATCTTCTTTGTTTCTCATGGAAAAATTGTCCTCACCCTTGCCAGCCTTGAAACTTGGAGGTTTTAATTGTGGACTCACAAAAAAAACCCTGTGGTTTTCTCATTCATATTTTCAAGAAAATTTGATTCTCCTCACCCCAGACAGTATTTACCTGGCACACAGACCTGCTCCTTGTGCCCTTACTCATCTCTGCTCTAGGACTGTGTCTCTCCTACCTCCATGTCTCAGGAAGACAGTGTTAGCTGTGTGCCAGCATTAAAGCAAACATGGCTGCAAAATCCCTTCCCCACAGCAGCTATTTCAGACAAGCTGCTGTGATAGAATTTCTGCTAAAAACAGAAGAGAAAAAAAGGAGCTTGTATCTCAAAATACTTTCCTCATTGCAGCAGTCAGCTGAGGAGGAAGGTCAGGAGAGAACAACATAATGCTGTTCTCAGGGAATGTGGGGTAAGGGAAGAGGGTAGGAGACACTGAAATGTGTTCCTAAAGGAGAGAAGGAAACCTCCAGATCCACAAAGAGGAGAAGCTAATGTGCCTTCAAAGTACATTTAACGTGGGATTGCTGACATGTCATCACAAGCACCAGCACAGAGCTATTACATGGGTCACTGCAGGGACAGGGTTACCGTGCCCTTCTGTAATCCTGTTGGATTTATTTTATATTTAACTTTGCTGTTGAATTCCACCTTGTATAATGTTTGGTTTAGGAATAAGTGCTACAACGTTCCATTTTTTTAATTCTCCCCTGGCAATAGGATTTGTAACCCCAACTCCCCCCATATAATTTTTATCTGAAAAGTATTGTAAAGTCTCTTTGAATAGTATCCTTCACTCTTTACAGGTATTTTTCATGGGAAGTTCAAAGAGAACTTTCTGTTTCTCAGATACTCATGTTGGTTTTGCAGTTGCTTTCAAAAGTTTCCATTAACAAATAAACAGTAAGAGTCAGGTGTGATGAAAATTGCTCAGCCACAAATCATCAACACTGAATATGCTAAGATACAGCTGAAGTGATTTGCTTAAAAAGTGCTAAAATCTGACCTAGTTCCATAATAAGTGTTATAGAATGATGCTGCACACAACAAAAATACCAAAAATCTTTTCCAAGCTTTGTGAATAGTAAAAGAGTTTTTGTTATTGGTTACAAACACTTTTAACTCTAGTTTCTTCTTAATGAAGTCTCGCTTAAAGGAAGAAAAAAAAGAATGACACACTCACAGCCTTCTACGATCCAAAATACAGAACCATCATCCTTCTCCTTTTCCACATTAAAAAAAAAAAAAAAGGAAGAAAAAAAAGAAAAAAAAGTGGTTTTAGAAGCAAGCAAAAAGAAAGCAAAAAGCAGCAGTACCTCAGACATGTTACTGATGTCAGAAAACTTGCAGCAGAAAACCAAATTTAAGACCTTCAAACTTCCAATTCTCGTAGCTGGGGTTTGGTATGGATATGGCGGGAGGGTGTTGAGACGAGATCAAGGTTTAAATTACATGCATTCCAAGGATTTGCACAGAAACTGGTGAGCCCAGGCTTGCCTGGAATCCTAGGAAACAAGACTTTCTAGGGATGTTTCCATTGAAGGAAGACGCAGCATCAGCAGGTCAACAGCTGCCTTTGTTGAGGGCACTTGACCAGCAGCAGTCACTGAGTCCATAGTTTCCCCTTTGGTGACAGTATGAAAAATATCCCAAAAACCCCTGTGCTTGAGCTCTGTCTCCCTTGTCTGGGTCACTTGTGCATGAGGTCACAACACTGAGCTGTGCAGGTGGTGCTTAGGACACACACCCTGAGCAAGACTCACCAACTACCACTCACTAAGCACAGAAGCGATCCCAGTAGCTTCATGTTTTTGACAGTGGTAGCCTTGCATCAATTCAGAGTTTATATACTTCCTCAGAAATCCTCTTACTAATTTTGAAAGTAGTAGAAGTAATGGATATTTCTTTCTGCTTGTTAGTAAATACATTGAAGACTGTGAAAAAAAATCCAGACAAAATGTTGCTTGAGGCAGAAGCCATTATATTTGAAGGAGTCCTTGACATCTTCTGGAACAGAAGATATCTTGCTATTTTTCTTTTTTTATTTTTAATGTATCAGACTCACAAAAGCAAGGGTCTATTTACAAACCTATCTGAACAAGGCAATTGCCTAATGATTGCCACAGTGGTAGCAACAAAAATTTAATTATTAATGGTAAGACTTCATCTCCACCATTTTTGCAGACTATTATGCCTTGTGGGATAGGGAATGTGCTTCATTAGGGGCTTCTCTTAAAAAACAAATGCAAACCATATGCACGTTCAGCTCAAGGTCTTTACCTCAGAAATAATTATGTCCATAGATACACACTGCCTGTTAGCTAAATGTCATTCAAGGTCTTCCTTGTAATATTAGAAGCATGAGTAATACCAGATTGACCAAGTTCCTGAAAAGTATTTTAAGGGCTATTCTTTAAAGCAAATTAGATTGTGGGACATTGCTCAAGGCAGAGAGAGTACATTGGAAATCTTAAGGAACAAAGCAGTGCTCTTGACATTTACTGCAGGGTTGTCTGTGTGTTGTTAGGCACAGGGCTTTTGCATGTGAATAAGAACTACATGTACATGGTGAGAGTGTTAAAAAATGAAATTTGGGGGAAATTAGTTCAAATGGTGCCTACACATTTGGAATCTCCGAGGTCGAGGGTAGCAAGTGCACAGGCTAAGGTCCAAAGTTCCAATGAGACTCAGAGAGGGGTCACAATATTCAGAAATACAGCACCTTATTTGGCAGGAAATAAAATATAGAAGCATAAGTGTGTAAGCATATGTATTGTGTTAAGCATATGTATTGTGTATTGTCCTTAAATATAGTTGCTGGTAAAAGGGGATTCTGCTATAAAGAAAGAACCATATCTGCTCAGCTTTTTGGTAATTCAGCTACTCTTGATTTCATCAAATAGGAGAGATATTCACCCTGACAAGGGGTTCCCTCAGACCTGGGGACATTAACCAATTGCAGTTTAAAGAAACTTAGAGTGGGCATGAATGAGTAAAGACAGAAGGAAAAGAGTGTGAGGGACCAGCATGTGTGAGATAGAGAGAGAGGGAGAGTTGCTCTTTCTTGTAGGAGTTAAGCAGGGAAATGATACCTGTCCTTAGGTATTATGGGGAGTGAAGCCCAGTGTTGGGTCTGGACCTGCTAGTTTAACCCTTGCAGTGAAGGGATCTGACCTTCTGATGGCAGCCACATGGCCGTGAGTCTGTGAAGTGGCACAAAGCTGGCAGCTCTGCCTTGCAGTGTCACACGGTCCCATATGAGATCACCATACGTACAGGGCAACATTGAGTGGTCCTCAGAAGGACAACAGTGTGTTATGCATCACAAGCTGCCTAGTGTCCTGCCACAGTGACCTCCCCCCCGCCACCCAGTCCCAGAAAAGCTCCTGCTCATGGCTGCTCAGTGGGGTTATGGATGTGCGGGAAAAATCATGGTGTGTTCTTAGACACGATATATGTGTACACAGTCACATATCTGGATCTATTTCTTTTCAATTTATACCTGTGTAGTTCTGTTGACCTTGGTGGATTTATGCAGGTGTTTGTCAGGCCAGAATCAAAGCCTCTTCTCTGTCAGTGAAAAGGGAGTCAGAAGCTGGGCTGGTGTGCTAAACACAACACATGATTACTAGGAGAAATGACTTGGCAGGAGTTGAAGCACCAGACATACAGAAAATGTTTGCTTTGAAATTCCAGAGACTTGACTGTCCCTTTGGTTTTTTGGAATGCTTTGATTTAGTCATGTGGGGTGGGAGCTGGCTGTAACCTTGCAAGGGCACTGGGAACAGTACCTCTTGTACAGCTACAGGAGATGTGAAGGGAATTAACTGTCAGCAAGCTTCAGGGAGACAGCAGATGTATACGTGGTTACGAGAAGTTTGGCTGGCTTGTAAAATTTATTTCCACCACAAGATCAAAAGTGTATAAAATATGTAATCCTTGGATGTGTAATGTATAACAGGGCATAGCAGTGTAAGTGAGGGAAGAGTGAATTCATTGCATGCGAATGGCTGAACAGTTTCACTCGTAATTACTTGAGAGCAGGAAAAAAGAAGGCTCCTGCAGTTTCCGCGATTACAAATTACACATGCCTACAAGGAACTCAGGATTTGGTGCATTTTAATAATCCATTTTATGATTAATTTTCAGAAGTAAACATTCCAAGCCAACTCTGCTTGCTTTTGGTTGCAATTTACAGGACAGCCCTTGCATCAGCAGAATGAAGCATTGACGCAAACCTCCTTGCTGTACTTGAGTGCTCTCCTAATTTACTCACGTGCTCGTCAGTTAAAGGTGGCTTGTGTACATTTTCTGCTCCTACTTATGTCACTAGCTCAAGTGTGAGTGTAGATGGTGCTCCCCCAAAAGATTTTCAGTGTCAGAAAAGCAGCAGTGGGACTGGATGCTGTTCCCGTGTTGCCAGGGGTTCCTGCTGGATTCCTACCCCATTAAGCATCCAGGACCAAAGCCTACATTCCTGGTGGGCACACTGGACATTGTTAATGGGGTTTGCATGAGAGGAGAGAAAAAAGACACCTGGCTGAAATTTCCTCACAATAGCTTCACTAATTCAGCCCTCTTCTGTAGCTTTTGTATATTGTTAATAAGTGGTTCCATTTATTTTACATTGTTACACTGGCATTTTTCTCCTAGGATGATAGTAAAAGAAGGATGAGGGGAAGAAACACTGATTACACGCTTTAAAAGTGGATGTAACAAAAGGAAGGAAAAATTATTACTGCTGTAAAAATGTGCTTCTGTTCCACCTTCTTAATAACCCAACTATGGAGAAATATTCTGATTAGATTTTTTAAAAATATGTGTTTCCACTGAGAAGTCAGCTGATTCTTTCTGATTTGCCCTAGTCTCTGAGAATAGTCACATGCATAAACTTCAAAGATGATCTCTGATGATCAAATTGGAGGGCACAAGAAACATGCTGACCAGGGAACCAGCACAAGCCATACTACCCATGAAAGTCAGAATTTGTCTGTATGGGACCTCCCATCTGAGATCACTCATTTGATGTAATCTAGGAGACTTTTACTGAAGCGAGTTTTGCTGGAAAAAAGAATAGGTAGGCTATAATCATTGCTGATTTCTTGACTCTAGGTTTGCTAGTGAGGCATCTGCCCATGCTTTTGAATCTTCTTTGATTGAGGTTTGGTTTTTTCACCAGGCATCCTAGGAAAGTGGTTGATGCCCCATCCCTCTCTGCATTTAAGAGGCATTTGGGCAATGCCCTTAATAATTTGCTTTAACTTCTTCTCAACCCTGAAGTGGTAAGGCAGTTGGACCAGATGATTTTTGTAGGATCTTTCCAACCAAAATTATTCTATTCTATTCTATTCTATTCTATTCTATTCTATTCTATTCTATTCTATTCTATTCTATTCTATTCTATTCTATTCTATTCTATTCTATTCTATTCTATTCTTTGTCATTCTGTTTACTTAACATTGCACTTCACTATAAGGTCATGTTGAACCCTTGGGTGAATAAAACCTACTTTTACAGCATAGCTCTTGTGAGGAGCAGCTGAGGGAGCTGGGGTTGCTTAGCCTGGGGAAAAGGAGGCTCAGGAGAGGCCTTACTGCTCTCTACAAGTGCCTGAAAGGAGGTTATAATGAGGCTCATCTCCCAGNAGCTCTTGTGAGGAGCAGCTGAGGGAGCTGGGGTTGCTTAGCCTGGGGAAAAGGAGGCTCAGGAGAGGCCTTACTGCTCTCTACAAGTGCCTGAAAGGAGGTTATAATGAGGCTCATCTCCCAGGTAATAAGGGGAAGGACAAGAGGAGGTGGCCACAAGTTGTGCCAGGGGAGGTTTATATTAGACATTAGGAAAAATTTCTCTGCTTAAAGAGTAGTCAGGCATTGGAATATGCTGCCTGAGGAGGAAGTGGTGAAATCACCATCCCTGGAAGTGTTCACAAGACATGGTGGATGTGGCATTTGGGTATATGATTTAGTGATAGACTTGGCAGTGCTGGGTTAATGGTTGGAAGTGATGATCTCAGAGGTCTATTCTAACCTTAACAATTCCATGTTTCTATGAAAAAGTTTTAAACTGTGTTAGAAGGTGGGATAGGAGTTATGAGAAGCTGATTGCTTTTAAGAATGTGGATTTTAAGGAATGAAAAAGAATTTTATTTTAATTCAATATTGACAGTTTCTTTATGGTGAGTTCAGTTGCCCTAGCTGTGTTGCTGAGAGCACTGGAAGCTCTCTGATGATGAGAGCTGCAAACAGCACAGTAAAACATGTCCACAGCAGACAGGGAAATTGCATTTCATACATAATTCACAATGTGCTACAGCAATTCTGTAAGGTCAGTATCTGTTGTGAACTCGGAGGAAATCAGAGAGAAAAGAAACAAGCATTTGTTCTCCTGATCTTAGAAAGAGCTGTCTACAAGCTGCTGATTTCCACTGCACAGCACTACACAAACAGCAAAGAAGAGCTCTTCTATGTATAGGCAAGCAGTGCATCTGAGACAGATAAACTCTGAGGGTAGAATAGCATCTTTTTGTCTCCAGATTTTCATCTCAGACCTCCACAAAAATGGAGAAAAGAGACTAAATATAAACAGGGGCAATTTTGCGCAGCAACATGCTGAAGTTGTTTAGCATTGAGATTCCTCTTGCCTAATTGGCCATCCAAAATTAGTCATCTGGGCCTGATGTTCAGCAAAGGGAGGGAAGCAGACATTGCCAAAGGGTAGTTCATCTCCTTCAAATATAGCTCTTATAAGGAGGGTGGGATAAGTTACTTGACAGAGTGCCTGTGGTTTCCAGGTATTTATAGCCATTTATACAGGTTTTCCCAGATTTTTCCTCTTTTTGTTTGCCGGATATATTTGCTAAGTGGAGTTTGAGTGTGCTTTGTATTTGTTTCAGATTTCCTTTTGCAGTAAGGAACTGCAATTATTCAGACTGAAATTGCTCAGCACACAGAAGCCAAGTCATAACTGGGATTTTCAGACAGACAGTACTGCAACAGGACATAAACAGCATGTTGGAAAACTTCAGGCATTTTGTGCATACTCTGCACTGAGTACACACTTCGACAAGGACTTTATCCTTCTGGACAAAGAGGGTGATATTTACTGTGTTGTTATAGAAAGCAAAACAGCAGGTGCACAAGAGGCCAATGATCAAACAATCAAACAATCAAACAATGATCAAACAAAGAGTTCCGAAGCAAAAATATGGTGTCCCAAGAGTCTGTAGGAAAGGAGGAATTCAGCTGTAATGACACCTGTTTGGGGAGGGCAGTGAGGCTCAGAGAGAGCATCTGCAAGGCTGCAGTGCGAGGCCAGGCTGGGGAAAGGGCAGAAAGCTTGAACAGAGGCCACAGTAGAAAACACAGTGAGTGTTTGTCCTACACACAGAGAGAGATGTGGACACCCCGAGGTAAAGGGCTTCCTTTTCCTACAGGAAGCATGTTTTTGTTTGCCTACATGCTTGTTAGAATGGAAAACTATCCAGGAACAGTCAGGACAAAGTCAGGAGAACAATGTGTGTGTCTATGTGTGAGGAAGGGAGAAGGGAGTAGTATTTCTGTGAGCAGTGCTCACATGGCCACATATGGGCTAACAAAAACTGAAAAGGCAGCTAGTCTTTCTCTGGATGTAATTTGAAAACCATCATTAATTAAATAATGCTGTCCTTTTATTTCCAGACTAGCTTAAGCTGTAACAGAGTGTAGTCTGTTGAATAATAAATATCCTTGTGTTTCATGGAATGTTCTTTAACTACATAATGGTGCATGTCAAGAAGAAATCTGTGGTTCTCCTTGAGCATCTCTGAAGTTGTTTAGATTTGCCTTTTTAACAAGGTTTTTAATGTAATCAGTGCAGAGAAATATGATAAGGCAATGATGGTTTGCAAATGGTCTGGAGACCATATTAAAATAATAAAATCATAAACCAGGCAAGAAGAGTGCCAAGCAGGCCACAAATGCGTGGCAGGATTTTATTTGCAAACACAAGGGATGGCCCACAAAGGCTGCTCACTGGTGGAAGTTCCTATGAGTTTTCACTGATTTCTCTGATGTTTTGCATCCACCA
This sequence comes from Illadopsis cleaveri, assembly GCA_013399915.1. Taxonomy (NCBI): domain Eukaryota; kingdom Metazoa; phylum Chordata; class Aves; order Passeriformes; family Timaliidae; genus Illadopsis; species Illadopsis cleaveri. The sequence continues at coordinate 741,887 of VXBB01001395.1, forward strand.
ATAATTTTGTAAGATGTGAACATCTGGGAAAGCAATGTGTGTGTCTGTGTGCCTTATCCCATGGTGTAGGGCAAGGATGTGAATGCATTTTAGCAAAACCAGGGTCCCATCAACAGTGGGCGAGTGGAGCTGCTGAGTCACCGAAGGTGCCACTTGCGGTGTGTCAGCTTCCAAAAAAAACCAAGCCTGTTGCATGTGATCCATTACCTATTTATTTAAATGGACAGTAGAGTGGACTCACCTGCTGTTTCACCTGCAGTTCTGGCAGCACAAGAGAGCTGTGATAGGGGCTGCCCCTTGGGCTGAGTTACAGCTGCTTGGTGGCACTGGAACAGGAGTTCCTGGCATACTGGTTATCTGAGCATTTTTGAACATACAGTTAAATGTTTACAAATAGTCTACAAATGACAAATATCCTCAAATGTTGGTCCTTATTTCAAGTTAAAAGCTGTTATGTTTTCATGAATTCCAAAGGGAAATATCTATTCTGTGCAAAATACCTTTTTAACCCATAACCAACTAATAAAATATTTATAGTCTTTATATTCTATTCAATAGCACATCAAAAATTACATGGATTTGTGTGTTTTTCCCCTTCAAGGCTGTGCACTAAAATGAATACAAAATGGCTACTTTCCATTATGCTGTAGCCTCCTTAGTGACTAATGGATTCCATCTACAACAGAAAACAGGTCTGTATCTGCATTCTGCAAACAGCTTTCCTCTGAGCAGCCAGGCAAAACCCCCACATCTGCATGCCTTCAAACACTGGGATGTAAGAACTAGGGAGGTCATTTTATTTTCTAAGAGAAGCTAGCCTGAAAATAATTTGTGTTCTTTTTACTCTGTGTTAGACACAGATGATTAGTCTGAAAGGTAAAGAAAATTCTTTTCAAGTAAATGAATCTATTCATACTTAGATGAGCTATTCTGCATTGGCAACCTGTGGAAATGGTAATCTAATCATGCCACAGTATTAGTATCCAATGTGCTGAAACCTTGTAATTCATAGCTCAAGGGGAATGTGGAAGATAGTTGAGAATCCAGTAATTATAGGGCTGGTGTTAGACTGAGCAGTGAAATAATGTGCATTATTTTTCTCATAAGCAGAATTTTTTTTTTTTTTTTTTTAGCCCATAATGAGCAACTGAGCTGCAGGGTTTTTGTCTTTGACAAAAAGCTGTAGGACATCTGGTGCTATTAACTATAATTCCCTCCTTGTCCCAGTAACACCTTTATAGAAATAGATGCACATGCATGTACACTTACCTTAAAGCTGAAGAAAACTTTTTCAAGAAAAGACATTTCTGAATATATCTCCATAAGTTGTTCTGTGAAGTGAAGAACTGGCAGGGAACTTAGTTGCATTTGGATCCAAACCAGTTCATGCTGGGGACACTCACCCCTTTAACCTGCAGTGTTTACCTAGTTTACCTGTAGGAAAGGATCACCTGGGCAGATTCATCCTCATCTAGAAAGGCCCAGGACACTGGCCAAGCCTTTGAAGCTCTTCTGCTCACTTTCCATAGCGTTTTAGTTCTGAGGTTTTAGCCTTTTTATTACTGCAAGTTCTTTATGTTTTTATTTAGTATTGGGATTTGAGTCTGCATAGTCAGTGTTACAAGATACTTTGGGACTTAACATGAAAGTTGTGGACAGACCAAATAATCCCTCCCACAATCATATGCTGGGGAAGCTGAGAATGCTACCCAAAAGGTGCATCCAATTAAAAAACCCCAAAGATACAAATCGAAGCTCGGGAGAAAAGTGTGCCTTGAAACTTGTTGCATCACGCAAGATGAGAAGAAAAGCAAAACTCAGAGACAGAGTTGAAGATGAACGTAGCTTTGTAGTGTATGCACGGGTGGCTGTGTTTGTGTGTTCAGGCAGGTACAAGCACACAGGTGTTTATTGTCCTTGTGGGCTCCCCTTCCTTGCCCCACACACGATGCCTCACCCACCTGTCACCCTGATGTGTATTATACAGCATGGGGTAAGATTTTCCAAATGTGCTTCCAAGAACAATAATGCTGTATTGTTTTTATTAGAAAACTGCATGTGCACAGTAACAATTCATCTAGCCTCTGCCTCATCTGGCAAAGTGCAAAAAAACTCTGTGCAGTCAGGAACATGTGTTAATGATGCAACTGATGTTAAAATTGTCACGTAGGATGCATTTCACACATGGCAGGCTGTGGAAGGTCATGGGAAGCACAGTTCTTAACCAAGTGGCAAATAGCAATCTAACAAATGTGAAATATAGCCTTTTAAACCCATTTTTTCTTTTGACAACATGTCACCTATAAGGCAGGGGGAAGTAACGTGGCTCAGCTCTCCTTAGTGAGGCTAATACCATCATCCAGGAGATCTTACTTTTAACTTGTAAAAATGGAAGTGAGGAAAAGAAGGCTCTGGAACATTTCAGAGCAGCTTAGGACACAAACTGTAATGCTAACTTAAATTTGAGTGAATAGTGCTTTCCATCCTGAAGGACTCTTCACATGCTAAGCAATGGAACAGGCTCCTTAGGGAAGTGGTGGAGTCACCGTCCCTGGCATGTTCAAAAACCAAGCAGACATGGCACATCCTGATACGGTTTTAATGGGTGATATTCTATTGAAGGTTGGACTTGATGATCTTGAAGATCTTCTCCAACCTTCATGATTCTATGATTCAGTGCCCAACAGACCATTTCCATTCTGTTATGTAAACATGGCAAGGTTTGAAATTATAATTATTGAAATTATTTCTCTTGAAAGGTTTTGCACTTTTTCCTTTGTCATCATAGAATTATTCATAAATAGATATTTGTTTTGCCTTATAGGAGTCCAAATTGACTTGATGTGCTTAAAAATAGACACAAAGGGATTCCATATAGGCATGTGTACAGAGCATTAAGGGTATGCTTTTCCAACTTCACATTTTAAACTTTCATGTGAAGAAAAGTATTTCTATATTTTTTTGAATTATGTAAAAGGATTAGAAAATCAGAAAAAAAGGAAAAAAATTCCTGGACTGGTGACTTTTTACTTAGCTCTAGGGGGTTAAAAAAATTGCTCACAAGAAGAAAATAGGGAGAAATACAGAACAATCTTGTCCTGTTGAGATGATTTTTTTCTCTTGATAAGCAGGTCAAATCAGCAGGTTCCCAGTCTCAAAGAAAACTGCTATGGTGGCCTACTTGTCTGTTAATACATAGCACATTCAACACATGTATAGAAAAGTCAACTGAATGGGATAAGAAGAAAAATATGACTCACCCACAGGACTAAGCACTAAATTCAGGAAAACTGCTAAGAAAGTTCCTCTTCGTTTTTTGAGTATATTTCACTCCTGGTGTATGTGAATTAAACAGCAGACTTCGACACAAAAAAATGACATTGTATGTGTAATAAGCTGCTTTGAAATTATTAAAATGTATTTGTTCATGCGTTTTCTAACCATTGTGCAAGTAGGGGAGTCCGTGCTCTGAGAAACAAGACAGAAACAAGTTCACACTTTGTTGCTGTTTTCTTCACCCAAGTCACTCAGCCAAAGTATCTTGAATGTTGCCCTATTTAGTCTTTAAAGCTGAAGGGAGTCAGACCTGCCTGACCTTTGATAGACTCTGAAGAAAACAAAGGTTGTGGGAGAAGACTGCTGGCTCAATGTGCTATACTTCTCAGCAGTAAAGTCTCTCTAACTCTGGAAATTCTCCAAAAGTACTGTGGTTATTCCACAATAGCTGTTCATCTGGATACCCTTAATCTCAAATAAAAAACAGGGGTGTCGTGATTCAGTTTATACTTCCAAAATGCATAATTATTCCAGAGTAATAGCTCTTCTGGAAAGCATCCAACTAGCCTCAGCCCGTCCTCTCAGCTGGATGCAGTGCAGCCCTGGATGATGCTGCTGTGACCCAGAGCTAGGCACACTCTGTGTATCCTCTTACATCTCCTGTGATAAAAAGTAAATTATATTAATATTGTTAGTAACAAGAACTGACTGATTTACTCACTGGAACTGATTTTTATCTTGAATTTTAATTTTTTTTTTCAGTTCACAAGTTGTTTGTGAACAGTCGTCATTATTACACATGTATTTGTTTTTCCTTTGGTAACAGGCAGTTAAGGAAAAGCAGACACTGGTCTGTGGATTATTCATCATCTGTCCATTTTAATTATTTGCTTTTTGTGCTCAGTGATTGGCATTTGACAGTGATGCTACTCAGACTCTGTAATTTGATGAGAACAAATAATGAATGACCACATGTTAGCCAGGCAGATAAAGGTGCTGGTGTTAAGACAGACATTCTTCAAACATCCGTGCAAACAGAAATTGAGGTCATAGAAAGGTTTTCAAGCAAAGCAGAGATGAACAAACAGCCTGAGTTGAACCAGGCTGAGAGTTGCTTTGCTTGGCATCCTTGGTTTTGACCAACATTCACAGCTATTTGTATCAGTGTGATTATTTATTTATATAATTATTTATTTTTAACTGACCAATTTGTACAGGAGGATCCAGACTTGATTTCTTCCCCTTTCTTTCACATCCTCCAATCCTGTGGTAGCATCCTCAGTCAGACATTTGGGTTTACTCAGTAAAGTCTCAGAAATGGATTTCCAATCCAAAATAAATACCAAGCCTATCTGGGTAATATGGGGATGTGATAAAAGGGTCTTATTAGAGGGATGACTAAGAAGAAGAAGTTTCAGGCTGAGGCAGGAAACTGTAGGGAGAAAACTCAAAAATTGGAGCCTTGGTTATAAATTTGGTCTTTCCTGCATTTCATGCACCGAGAGGTCTGGAGTGTTAGCTATGTGCATATGAAATTGTGTAGATTTGTAGGATTCATTTTGTTGGCATGGCAAAGATTTTTCTAATGGCTTTGTGATCTACAGAAAGCATTTATGTAGTCTAAAGATTCAAAAGGTCTAAATAATTTGAAGTGTCAAAATTTGTTTGGGCTTGTTTGCTTTCTCTTCTTGTGTCTCAGATAGGCATGCTGGGTCTACCTTTTGACTTAGCCAACCCAGATGTCTGGGTTTATCTTTTAGCTAAGTCACTACAAAATGCACTATTCTTTTTTTTTTGTTTGTTTTTTTTTGCATTTAAGTAAAGGTGAGAAGTGCTAAAATTATTTTGCTGTCTAGGGGTTAGAGAAAAGGGGGGTACTAATGCTGAACACTAATTCCAAAATCTCTTGCTGAAGTAAACTGCAAGTGGAAAATAAAATGACTGGTTTGGAGAAAGAAAAGTTTATTCTCATGGTTCTATACTGTGACAATGCTTCTTGTCCTTGTGGAAATTACATAAAATAAACACATTATTTTTGCCACTAGAATGATAGGGCACAAATTCAGGGTTTCAGGATCATGATGGGAAGTTTTAAATTTTCCGCCTCTACTGGACTGATTATTTTTTTTAATAAAAAATAAATGAACAAAAAAGGGGGAAAAAAGCTGTTAGATTATTATCAGCCATGCAGTTAGTGTCTCCAAGGAAGATACGAGTGTTTGTGTCTGACATCTCCTTCAAACTCTGTATTACAGCCATTTTTTAATAAATTGAGCACTATATGAAAAGAAATTGCAATGTCTTTCACTCAAACCTTGCTTAAAAGTCACACAAGACTGGTTCTGTCCTCTTTCATGCATGCAAGGGCTACAGTCTTTCTGTACTAAATGTCTTCTGGGTTCTAGCTCAGGACTCCCATCAATAAGTGGGTTTGTGTTCAGATTTATTGAAATGCTCTTATCTCTACACTATAATGACTGTAAATGAGACGTCTGTTTTTTGTGCTCAGGGGACTTGGGCTGATTGTTAGGAATTTTTCACACCAAGAGTATTTTCAGCTGACTTGTTGCATTATTAAGTAGGACCCTTGTCATAAAAACAAGCAAATAGCTGAAAGGATGAGGTCACTCATGGTGACCTCAGCCCTGTCACTGAGCAAGGATGCAACTTGTTCATTTGAATGTAAAATGAGAGGATAGAAATCAGGGTTTAGTGTAGACTTGAATTCCTCTCAACACCAAATGTGTATTTCAAACATACTTTTCATATGCATTGTTCACCAATCAATCAATTTTTTTCAAGTTAATTCAAGAAAAGTGCTGACATTCTCAAGTCTCTGTTTTGCTATTTTACCTGAAATTAGGCCAAAGATAAGTATAATTTCTTGTGTAAACACTTTGTCTACATTTCCTCCTCATTTGAGAGGGGGTTGTATTTTCCCCCACAATGCCAGAGGATCTGCCCTGACAGGTGACTTCTCGCAGGTCATCTGATAACCTTATCAGCTGAGGCAGAACTTTTGAGCTGGGGCATAATTCTCTCTCTCAGGTGATAAGTCACTGTTCAGCCTGGAGCGCAGATTTAGCTGTTATTTTCCTTCTTTCCCCCTTTCCTCCTGCAGCAAGCAGCTCTTGCTTTTGGTTTTGGTTTGAATTTTTTAGGAAATACATGAGCATAACTTGCTTGTTTTAGACATTCCTGCTTGGATTGGAACACCCCAAAAGTGATAAGTGTGCTGAAAAATGCAGTACTGGCTGCTTGAAAACAAGTCAGTACTTCCCTGTCTGAACAGATGTTCTTGCTCAATAGGCACGTGATACTTTTCTTCCTGAAACCTGTTTTTCTACAGTTATGTTTATAAGGGTTTTATCTATGAGAATAACATAGTGTGCTGTTATACCTGCATACGTTTTTCGACCCTGTGGTGTTACACTTAAATTCACAGTAAAATAGTTTAAATGAATTCTTGTGGTGCTTCATGGCATTTCATAGTAGCTAAAAGTTGTTCCTATTGTTTTTATCAATCACATTCTTCTTTTAGTTGACATTGGCTTTTATTTTCTTGTCTTTGGCGCTCGTAGAGTTTCTTCCCAACAGCTATGATTAAAATACAGCAGCCCTTCATCATCACTGTCACTGGAATAACTTTTAACTCTTAGACAAACTATTTAATAAAATCTTATATATCAAGTAGCATACAACTCAAATGTTTGAGACAATGTCAAAGAAGTAACACCTTGATGGCACAGAATACTGAGAAAAAAAAAATCCTAAACATATACTTTGTTTTTAAGAGTTTAAAGAGATTTGAGTTAATTGCTGGATCAGGTGACAAAGTGCTTTCTGCTCTGAGGAATCACAACCTATACTCAGCAGCATCATAAAGTAGTTTGATTAGTAAAGTAGGTGGCTATTGTACAAAAATAGTAAATCCTACCTCGTATAGGCTGTATTAAATGCATTTGAATAGTCTATGTCAGAACAATGACTTGATTTCCTAAAATCTTCTGAACAGCCTTAGGGTTGAATAGCATGCAAAACTGGTGTACCTACATCTCTGTATTTGCTGTGCATACCTGTCCCCTAATGACTGGATGAATATAACTGTCCTATATATGTATGAAAGTGTATTATTTTATGTTTATATATTTTTTTATATATATGTATAAACAATGCCTGTTTATTGTGTTTTCTGGTTTAGTGTAGTTTTTAAAAAGGTCCCAGATATTAAAGTAAGCAAACCATGCAGGCACAGCTGAACTCAAATACAGTAACCCTGAAAACTGATTATGACCCAGAAAATTAAATTTCACAAATTCTTACTGGGTTAAATGATACTTATACAGTTTTTACTGGATTCAAATGGATATAACTGATAACAACATGCAGCTTGTTTGCACACCATGGCATAAAAGGAAATCACTTTAAAATCATTGAACTGGTGCAGTTAATTGCAATAAATTATTTGAAAGAATCACTTTTATTTCCTTCATTTTCATTTACATTAAAAAAAAAACATTAACAGTTATATTCACTTCTAAATATGTCCGCGTCAGGGGTGGGTTTGCAGCAATTTAAACTAATTAATTTCTAAGCCAATTTAGATGCATCACTAATCAAATTCTGTGATACCAGCTTGATACCAATGTGTGCAGTAATACAGAATTCTGCTTACCCTACCTTAAGTTTATTAAGTATTCAGAAAACCACTGGGGGTAAAAACCAGTAGAAACTTGTTTTCTTGCTAACATCAGCAGCAAACAAGGTACATTTCCAGACTGAGGAAGAGGGAACAACTTTTACAGACATTTTTTCTTATACAGAAATCACACTTTGAAATGTCAATACCCCAGCCAAGTGTTGCCTTTTGAAAGTTAGCTGCAATGAAGAGCTTAAAAGAAAATCCTTGCCATAATGTTGGAAAGAGTGATGTAACATTAATACCTAGGTAATTTAAATGCTACATGATCAGATTACTCAGAGAGAATTGACTTGCTTAAGTCTTCTCTAGGTTCACAGGTTGGTTTCTGGGATTCAGAAGTGGAGGATCCTAATTGTTTCATTTGACCTCCTCTGACAACTATGCAATTTCAACTTGCAATTTCTCAATCAAATTTGTGACAAGCTCCCCATAAAATGACTGACTGGTAAACTTGCTTTATCATCAGTCTGCCACCATGAAAGGATGAAACATTGGCAGCAGAGGCTCAGGAAGGACAAAATGCAGTTCTTCTTTACAAGCTGTGAAGGAAGGCACATCACGCAGTACTTGCTTCAGTAAAGGTCAGGAGATCATTACGTGTTTGTGATTCTGACCACGCATCTGCCTTGATATTTCTCCAGGTTTGATAGGGTTTAAACCTCCTGGATGTTCAGATATTAACTATTCTATTGCGTTGGTCGCCCCGTGTCGCACGGCTCNCGAACAGGGCGGGGTGGGGGGGAGGTACATGGGACAAACCATTACGTAAAAAACTTATAAATAAATGAAGCATTAAACAGAGAAAACCAAAAATCCACACTACAACACTATTCCTTCTGTAACTGAAGGGACAGCATATATTCAAGAGTGTATTAATGTGGCCAGCACCAGTAGTTACTACTATTAGATAGTAATTTCAAGAAATAGCACCACCAGTGATGTGCCCAAACACAGTGGGATGTGTAGGCTCCACTATGGCACACTGACTTCTGGCATGTTGAAAGAACTACTGATACAGTCTGGAAATTAGGTTTTATATTCACAGTTTGGGTGAGGTTTTCAATAATCCAAATCTGATTTAGAAATATAAAGAAGAGTCAGGTTTTTGAGTTATTAGCACCCGGAACTTGCAGTGTGCACTTGTAGACAAAGTCTTTACATTCAACCATTACTCGGCAGGCAAAAAAGTAAGTGATGAGTTTTTCAGAGCATGCTCAGGTTTGAAAACATCTAAATATGTCTTCTAACTACAGTGACTAGATACTTGCAGACACTTCAACCCCCTGTGTTTCTGAAAATGTTCGGTTTGGTTCTTGTACTGTGTTTTTACTTGAAGATCTGTTTACATAGATGTGTCTGTATTTGGTTAGCACAAGCCCACATTTTTTAAAAATTTCCCATTTTGTTTTATTAACATTATTGCCAAGGGGAAAAGATGCAAATTCTGGAACTCGAGAGTGCTGCAATAACACATACCAAAGTGTTATATCAAAGTGCCAGTGAAGTTGCTTTCTGGAAAATATATAGGAAAATAATCTGATTTCATTAAGCTGAATATTGTTACATTTATTTACTGTTACTCGTTCTTGATCTAAGTGGGATAAACTCACATATTTCACAAGATTTTCTTTGTTTTCCATAAATGCCTTTTACAAAATTAAAGTACTGATATTCAGAAAGCTTATTAATTTCTTACCATGATGATTTTATGACATATAAGTTCTGAAACATAAAATATTTTTAAGTACTCTATTTTTTTCTAAAGTTATACGGTTTCATATTTTCCATTACTGCTCCAATATGGGGAGACATAAAGTTTTGGTAGAGTGCAAAAAACATTTGAATGGCTTGCTAGACTTTGTTTAAGCAACAGAGCAAGCAGTGTTTCCCCAATTTTCTCAGAAAAAAGTGCTGTACATACGAAAAGATGGTAAATAATTCACATGCTGCCTAAAAAGGACCACTCTGCTGTACTGTTTTTCTTTTTTCTTTTTCTTCATCATGTTTCACTGCATGTAGAGGTTGATATTCTGTATGAGAGACCTTCTACCACGACTCCACTAAAGCATTTGAATCTTCAAATCTATAGGAGAGACTCTGTCCTGAACAGACTCACATCTTTATCCTTGAAGTTCTTTGTGGTGTTTTTCCAGATACTTTTGTTTTTAGCCAAAGGTTAGGGGCCAAGCCAAAACTGTTTCTCTTGTGATTTCTCTCAGCCTGACTGAATTTCAGCAGATATATATGATACCTGTGTGCATACAGCTATAAATAGAGCCAAATGCTAATTGTTTGACACCAGTAAAGTTCACAAGTTTTGGGAGTTAAATATTAAAAGCCATCAGTGATCCACTCTGGGTAATAACATTCAGTTAATGTGAAATCTTTTTTCCAGACATTCGGTTGTTTATAGACTCCTGACTTTTGGACCACAAGAGTTGAATTGCTTAAGTTGTGTGCTGTTAATGTACTAGTCATTTTTACAGAGAGAGTTCAGCAGTGGCTGTGCAGTATGAGGAGTGAAGTGGGTCTCCTAGGAAGCCTACATGCCCTGGATTTTGTCAGTGCATACGTAATTTGTGATAGTAGCCTAGTGATAAACTGCATTTAGCAGACACCTTTGGCTGTCTCACCTGTTCTCTGCACAATAATTCAGCTTCCCTGGGATGGCAATTAAGCTTCTGACTGGCATCAGCAGCTTCCAGCAGAAGACATTAAAAGGAGAAAAAAAAATCTACTGGAGAAATATTCACCTGTCATCCACTGGGTATGCACATGCAGATTTTCCAACTCAACTCATTTGAAATGTAGGATGAGCCATATTTAGTCTCACCTTCAGGAGATCCTTCACTGTATCCAGCTAGGAAGCTGGAGGCACCCTACTTGCAAACAAAAATGTCCAGATTTATGAACACGTCACCAGCAACGGCTTTAAACTTCCGAGTACGTGGGATATTAAGTCTGTGGTGCTATTGTGTGCCGTAAAAATAGTTTAAATACTTTGTATAAATTTCTGCAGGATTTTAGTTACATGTTTTGCCTGTTTCCTAAGCCACTGAAGCTTAGGCTTTCATCAAATAAGGTGTCAGCTTGGCGGTGAGGGACGTCTGGAATAACCATGGCCTTGGCAGAATTCCTGATGGTGTAGTATCTAGATTTCAGTAGTTCTCATTTGGGATAGTGACATCCATAACTCACTGTGGTATTATTCCCTCAGGCAGTTTAAAACTTCTTATAAAAATCTTTGCTTCAGTTTTCTGATAGTAATTCTCTACATCCTCAGAAACCATCTGCTTAGTTTTTTATTAAGACAATGCATGCTCAGTTTTCATAGCAATTTTTTGCATGTAAAAATAACAGTACAGGATCTGAAACCCTACTTTCAAGCATTTCCCCCAGATCTACCAAAAAGTAAGGAAATAAGTGTATGATTTGAGTCTAACAAGCCAAATCAAGCACTGCACCTCTAAACCCAGAGGCTGCAGCACTGAAGCTTAGGTCTGCTGAGATCTGCCTATACCCATGTTTTGTGTGGCAGTTGTGTGAGGTGCAAGGGCACCACTGTTAACACACCCATTTAACAGACAGTAAATCAGAAGACTGATCTGTGCAGTATGGAAGAACAACTGCTTTTTATCTTCATACTTAGTTGTGTACAAGTCAGAATCATTGACTCATAGAATGGTTTGGGTTGAAAGCGATCTTAAAGATCATCTCGTTCCAATCCCTGTGCCATGGGCAGGAACAGCGCTCACAGGACCAGGTGTCTCAGGGTCCCATCCAACCTGGCCTTGAGCACTTCCATGGATGCAACATCCATAAGTTCTCTGGGCAACCTCCCATGCCTCACCACTCTTAATAAATTTCTGCTTAGCATCTAATTTAACCCTGCCCTCTTTCAGTTTAAAACCACAGCCCTTGTCCTGTCACTATCTGTTCATATAAAAAAATCCCTCTTCCTCCTTCTTATAATACTGGAAGGCCACAGTGAGGCCTTCATGGAGTCTTCTCTAGGCTAAACATCCCCATCCTCTCTCTCATCCCCTGTCTTTACAGGAGAGGTGCTTCAACCAACTGATCATCTCCATGGCCTTCCTCTGGACCCACTCCAACTGGTCCACATCTTTCTTGTGCTAAGAAAGTTGTGGCCTTTGTTGCTCCTTTCAGACTGTGGAGTTCATGCTTTTTTCTCAGAAGAAACAGTACTATGTTACTTAATTTTAAATTTGCACATCCATTTATTCTTGCTAATCAAGTTTATATAAAACTGCCATGTTTGAAAGATATTACTGATGTGTCTCATCACTTCAACTGTTCAAAGCACTGCATGAATTTGATCCCTTCACAAATATTAATCTGCCTTGGAGTTCTCCTGAGCACCCATTTACTCAGTTAAAAATTTGTGTTTGCATGCTGATGTTTGTTCCTGAGGGCTCATCTCCCCTAGTGAGCATGTTTAAACAAATGAAGTACTCTTACAAAGAAACATTCAAATTCAAGCCTTTATTATTATGCAATCTGGGATTATTTTTTTTATCATTAGACTTCCTTCTGAACTGGGTGGTTGACACTCCCTGTTCCAAATTCCTGTCCCATGAGCTAGTTGTTTGGAAATACTGGCTAGGAAGACAAAAAATGTGGCTTCTTTTTTTTTTTTTT